>JALAZF010000900.1:600000-1189554 GCA_022829125.1 Lathyrus tuberosus
TTAAAACATATGGGTCGACTTGGAATGCTAAGCCCAATAGGAGATATAGGCCTTAAAGAAGGAACAAATGACAAAATAAATGATTTACACTATAACCTAATTGAGCCACGGATAGCAGATTGTAAAGTTAAAGAATTGGAAAGGAAGGAAATAAGTCTGAAGCAAAAAAATGATGGAATTAATGAATTCCCAAACACAAATGAAAATCGGGAATCGTTAAATGTGGAAAATCGTACAGGATCAGCCAACATAAAGGGAGATAATCCAGGCAGAATTACTAGTCCGTCTAAAGCCGCAGAGGAGGCCAACAGGAAAGACCTTACAGTCAAGGATAAATAATTGTATAAAGACAGAAGAAGAAGAAGATCAGAAATCTTAAAAGCTGAGAAGAAAGAGAGAAGAAAAGGAAAGAAGGCTATGGACAAATGTAACTGCAGCAAAAAAAATAGGTTATAAAAACAGGCAAGTTCTAACTCAGATGTGAATATATTTGGCAGTGAAACCGATAAAATCAGTTGGGTTATGTTACACGGTAATGCGGTCGAGGTAGCAAAAGATGTGTGGGATTTAGGCAAAGAAATTGGTTTGATACACAAAGGAGAGGAAGGAGAAATAATGCAGGAATTAGCAGTAGGAGTGTCGGGAGGGGTACAGTGAAGTGAACATAAGGAACTCATCAGGTTTGGGGAGTACTTGCACTTTGTTCATGAATATCATCAGTTATAACATAAGAGGATTGGGAGGTAAGGCAAAGAAAAGGGAAATTCTCAGTTTGGTTAATGATCATAAGCCAGCATTTGTATGCTTACAAGAAACCAAGATGGAGGAAGTAGACATATTAGTATGTAGTTATCTATGGGGCAAAAATAATTTCGAATTTTCTAGCAAACAGTCGGTTCGAAGGTCAGGCGGAATACTAACAATTTGGGACAACAATAAATTCAAGGCTCAAGATGTGAAGATTTTGGAACACGCTGTGTGGTTGAAAGGGGAGTGGGGTGAAGAGAGGAGGAAGATAATCATAGTTAACGTATACGCACCTTGAAATGGTAGAGGAAAACGAGTTCTGTGGGCAGAGTTAAAAGCTAGAATAAGAGAGAAGATGGGAGAATGTATATGCGTTCTTGTTGATTTTAATGCAGTTAGAAGTATAGAGGAGAGAAAGGGTTCAAATGAAACAATCAGAATCGAGGATATGGAAGCATTTGATAATTTCATAGCGGATTCCGATCTCATCGACTTACCTCTCTCAGGTAGAAAGTTTACTTGGTCCAGATTGGAGGGGACAGTCATGAGTCGTATAGACAAATTTCTAAGCTCAGAAGAGTGGAGTCGTCGATGGCCTAATTGCTCTCAATGGGGCTTAAAAAAGGATTGTCTGATAATTGTCCACTTTTGTTAGGCGAAACGAAGCAAGATTGGGGACCGAGGACATTCCGTATATTGGGGTGTTGGAAACAAATGGAAGGATATCATAAGTTTGTTAGAGATCATTGGCTTAGTATGAATGCGGAAGGATGGAGCATGTTCGTTTTGAAGGAAAAACTCAAGATGCTGAAGAGCAAACTAAAAGAATAGCATAAAACACACACGCAAAATCTGGAAGGAAAGATCAAAACAGCAAGAGAATAGTATAACAGATTGGAATTGAAAAGTGAATCTGAGTTGCTATCTTCAACAGAAGTGAATCTTAAACGAGAAGTGGTGGCTGAGTTGCATAAGATGTCGAGTCTCAATTGTAGCATTCAATGCCAAAGAGCGTGAAATAGGTGGTTGAGAGAAGGTGATGCAAACACAAAATACTTCCACGGTTGCATCAATAGGAGAAGAAAAGAGAATGAGATTCAATCCTTAGAAGTAGAAGGAAAATTGTTTACGGAGACGGCGGACATAAAAAAAAGAAATATACGATCATTTCAAGAACACTTTTGAAAGAAGATGAGTGGGTATTCGACCGGATAATATGGAGTTTGCAAAGTTAGACGAAGCAAATAGGGATAGTTTAATCCAAGAATTCACGGAAAAAGAAGTTAGGGAGGCGGTTTGGGATTGCGAAGGTGCAAAACGTCCTGGACCGGATGGAATCAATTTCGACTTCATAAAAGAGTTTTGGGACCTACTCAAAGGTGATTTTTTAAAGATGATGGCAGAATTTCATATGAATGGGAAGTTGGTTAAATGTGCAAATAGTTCCTTCATGGTCCTTATACCTAAGAGAAAAAATCTTGCAAAAGTTACGGATTACAAGCCAATTTCACTTGTTAGATGTATATATAAGGTTATATCCAAGGTCCTGGCAAATAGGCTGAAGAAGGTGATGGATAAAATAATTTCAAAAACAAAATCAGCTTTCATTACTGGCAGACAGATTCTGGACAGGATAGTGGTGGCGAACGAGATTGTAGATGAAGCTGGGAGGAGGAAGAAAGAATTAGTGCTTTTCAAAGTGGATTTTTAAAAGGCGTACGATAGTTTAGATTGGAGTTTTCTTATTTATTTGATGGAAAAAATGGGATTCCCGTTGAAATTGTGTAACTGGATTTTTGAATGTTTAAGCACTTCGAAGATTTCAGTTTTGGTCAACGGAAGCCCAACAAATGAATTCATAATGGGTCGGGGTCTTAGGCAAGGAGATCCATTATCTCTGTTTCTCTTTCTAATGGTAGCTAAAGCTTTTGATGTGATGATGAAGAAGGCAACAGTGTTAATAAAATTTAAAGGGTACAAATTTGATGATGGAAATGAGTGATTCACACATTTACAGTATGCGGATGATACTATGATAATTTGTGAGAAATCATGGACAAACATTAGAACAATTAAAGGGTTAATAATGTTGTTTGAGGTGATGTCCGGCTGAAAGTAAATTTGAGCAAGAGTAAGCTAGTGGGGATAAATGTATCTCATGAGTGGATATCGGAGGCTGCAAGCGTACTAAAGTGTGGAGTGAACAATATGCCTATCATGTATCTTGGTTTACCAATTGGTGCTGATGCAAAACGGCAAGACACATGGGCTGGTGTGATAAATACGGTGAAATCAAGGTTGTCTAATTGGAAGAACAAACATCTCTCCATAGGAGGGCGTATCTTCATCCTGAAATCTGTCTTACACGCGATACCGGTTTACTTTCTTTGCTTCTTCAAGGCTCTGACAGGTATCATTTTTAAATTAGAATCTATTTTCAAACAATTCTTATGGGGGGTTGTGAGGAAGGGAGGAAAATAAATTGGGTCAAGAGGGAAAGGGTTTGTAGTCCAATATAACAAGGAGGATTGGGAATTAGGAGGTTAGGTCTATTCAATTCTGCACTTCTAGGTAAATGGAAGTGGAGGGTCAAAACAGAAAAAAAAAAAAAAAAAGGAATTTGGTTTTCAGCGCTAGTTAACAGATATGGATCGAATGTGGAAAACTTAAATTTAGGGGCAAGATATAATTCCGGTTGGTAGAAGGACTTATGTTCTTCGGAAGTAAATATTGCGGACGAGTCGAGTGAATATTCTGTAAAGAATGTTTACAAAACTCTGCTGCCAGTAGGATCAGTTGAGATCAATAAACTATGGTTGAAGATTTGGGATAATGCGATTCCATCAAAGGTATCTAGCTTGGTGTGGAGAGTGGTACAAAATAGGATCACGACAAAAGACAATTTAGAAAGGAGGGGTATCATAGCTCAGGGGCAGAATCACTGCGTGAGCGGATGTGGAAATGAGGAATCAGTATCTCACTTGTTTTTCGAGTGTCAATATTTTGCTGGTATTTGGAGATACATTTGTAGCTGGATAGGTATTTCAACTGCATTACATAATGAAGGATGGCAACATATGATTCAATTTGAAAATCTACTCGGAGGAGGAAAAGAATCGTCATTAAAGATTTGGGTGCTGCGGTGCGCTTGTATATGGTGCATTTGGAAATCCAGGTATCGTAAGATCTTTCGTAACAAGGAAATTCAAATGAAAAATGTGATGGAGGAAGCAATAGTGTACACTTGGAGATGGTTAAGAATTAAATCAAAAAAGATACTGGATGACTATGCAGAGTGGTGGATAAATCCCAAAACCTGTCTAGGCGCAGTTGCAGGGTGATTGTTGAGTTAGACCATGGTTTCTGTAAAGTCTCCATTTGCGGTGGTGAAGTTTTGCAGAAGCAATATGGTTGTATCAGCATAGCACAGTGTTTGTCCTAGTGTAGCAGTATGGTCTTGTTTTTTGATTTTATATCAGTTTGTATGTAGTGAGTTTTTTAAGCAGGTTTGGTGTGGGATTCCAAAAGGGGAGATCTTAATTGTTGTAATCTTCTTGTACTGTTCTGGTTTTTAGGTGTTAGTTGTGTATAGATTGAGTGCAGGTGGTCTTTGGGGCTGTTTTAGCATTATAATTTCCTGAACTTGCAGCTTTTGTGCGTTTGAAATCTTTGTTGTACCGACTCAGGTGGCATGTCTTATGCCTCCATATTTAATATAGTTATCTTTTGCAGTTTTAAAAAAAAAAAAAAAAAAAGATCATTTACTTGTCATTGCATCCAAACAACCAATGGTAAAATTAGTGTTCTTATTATATCTTTTACAATGATGTAAAATTTTAATTATTTTTCGAAAACATAAAAACAAAATATGCAAATAGTGGTCCCCTTGTTCCTTATCTTGTTTCCTCTTTAATTTCTTTCTCATTTTTATATCATGCTACTTACAAATCCAGAATTGCTTTCCTGAGTGGTACTACTGTGTGAATTGCATTAATTTCACCCCAATCACGTGTCCAAATTGAATTATTGGATTGCTCTATTTAAAATTCAAAAACCAATCTAAAGAAACATACCCTCTTCCTGCAAAACTTAATGCTGCCAACATGTGTGGATTCTCGCACACAGTCTTTGCATTATTGTGGCTAAAAGTAATTTTAAATTTCTCTAACAACTCTCAAACAGTCTCCAGTAAAACTGTCCTAGAGAGTCCATTCACATATGTAATTTAAAGTTGTTTACACGACTTAATTTAATAATTTTATTGCAATAAAAATTTAAAGTCCTAAAAGCAAATTTTGAAAAATTATGATTAATGCTCTTTTAAATTAAAAAAAAAAAGTGTAACTATAAAAAATATTATATATAGAGATATCAAAACGGATTGTAGTCCGTCGGGCCAGCCGTCCGTGCACTGCTAAAATATTACGGGTTGGATTGAGATTTTGTGTCCTCCTACCCGTTTAATCAGTCTCGTCTTACACTCGCCAAAAAAAAGGTGGGTTGTCACACCAGCCTAATTATCAGGATTCAAAATATTTATTTTTGTTGATTGAAGGTTAATATTTGAACTATAGTTTTGGAACTCTTGTTGATGGTTTTATTTTAGGCAAAACTTTTTGATGATTTTAGACTTTTAGTTGTGATTTTAGTTAATTCTAGTAATTCAGATTATTAATGGTTTTATTTTATACATTTTAAGTAAAATTTGTTAAGAAAATACTTTATAAAAAATTGTTCAAAAAATACGTGAAATATCATATTGAAATATAAATAAATAATTCTATTAACTTATTAAAAAAATAAAAATAAATAAATAATATGTGGGTGCGCTCACCGCTCGCCAACCTGTCACTTTAGCTGGATAGATTAGATTTTAATCCTATTTTACCGCCCTACCTTTTTTTATCGGATTTAAGGCAGAGCAACCCTTTTTACCACCTCTAATTATGGTGATGACATATCTACGTGTGTAAATCTTTATATATGGGAACAATTAGAATTGCCTCTTCTTTCCCGATGTGTGGCGCATGGGTCCACTTGATTAAATCTAATGATGGACGATCATCAGACAGTAAAGATTGAATGTTCCCATAAATACAAGGTCACACTTGTTCTTTTGCAACCCTATAAATGCATTTTAAATTGAACTCTTTTATGATTATGCTTCTCTATCTTGGACTCCTTTATGATTATGGCTCTCTATTTTTTGGTCTTGTGTAGAGTTGTCAAAATGGGTTAGCTCACATGAATCAGTCCGCTAAACCTGAAAAATAATAGGGTTTGAGTCTTAAAATTAGAACCTATATTTTTCAGGACTTTTTTAATCCATCCCTAAAAAGCCCGTTATGCATTAGGGCTAGCCCATATAGACCGTGACTAGTCCATTAGGTCCACATTGCTATAAATTTAAAAAAATTATATTAATACTTATATTGTCTTACTGCAAAATAACACACTGATTTTTCTCACCTCATTAAATTTTATCTCTATCTTATTTAATCTTTATCTTTCAAATATTATACATTATTATACTCAACATTTTTTTCTCATATTTTATTAGTTTCTCTTACGTCAAATATTCGAGTATTATTTTATACAATTTATATTTGTATAGTATTTAAAAACACATTAGTATTTATAAAAGATAATATAGTACTTTAAAAATATATTATGTTTAAATAATATAACTTTTAATTTTATTTATAAAAAATTGAAAGACCAAAATAGATCCCTCCCTTTATGGGAACATTCAAAAGGATTCGAGAAGTAAAATTTCACAAGTTGAAGTAGCCTTGTTGGTAGAGTTGTACACTTGGGAAAGAGAGGGTTCTAGTTCGAATCCTAAACTTCACAAGTTTATAGTAGCCTTGTTGGTAGAGTTGTACACTTGGGAAAGGGAGGGTTCTAGTTCGAATCCTAAAATTTTGCCCTTCTAAAGGATTCGAACTAGAACCCTCCCTTTCCTAAGTGTACAACTCTACCAACAAGGCTACTATCAACTTGTGAAATTTAAATGTCATGTTATGTTGTTAAATGAGGAAAAAGGATTTCTTGAGTGTGGGAACAACAGGGTCATTATAAGCTGGGAACTGCTAGAGATCATGACTACCCTTTTACTTTTTTAAGCTTTAAACATGTTGATTAGAAGCTCGGAACAACAGAGTCATTATAAGCAATTTCATTAATTTGGTATGTCACATTCCCCACCTAATACTCATGTAGGCATCTAAACTTACAACACCCAAATGATCACAACCAGACCCCAACCAGTGAAGCCGTCATGGAATTTTTTTAATGAAAACAAGAGATCTTACACTCATAAACAATTACAATCAAAAACCATAATCCTATGTCTCATTAAAATATGCAGTTTTTAATTTTAAATTTGTGACTTTTCATTTATATGAAATATGTTATTCAAATTTGAGGTTTTTATGCAAACCTATGTAATCGAAAACCATCTTAACTTGACTTTTATTGCTGACTAGGAATGCTCAACTTTGGTTTATTCCCATAACCAATCCATATCTAATATAAAACCATTTATTTTAATCGGTTATTATAACCAATCCATATAAATGGTTTTGTTTTTACAAAACCGGTTATAAATTGGTTATATCCATAACCAAATTTTATAACCGGTTATATATTTCATAACCGGTTTTTTCAACTTAAAACCGGATTTAGATATAAAAATCCAGTTTTTAAAACTGGATATTCATTTTCTTACAACTGATTTTTAAGATAAAACCGTTTTTTGACTTAAAAATCCAGTTTTTATAAATGAATTTTACACACAATTTTTTTTTCATATTCTTAAAAGAAAATCCACTTTTTATAAATGAATTTTACACATTTTTTTTTTCATATTCTTAAAAATAACACAAAAGCTTAAAGTATAGCAAAGGTGAATTAATTATACACAAAAGCTCAAATATTTTCAACATGTTCATTAATAAGTCAAAAACATACTTGTAGCTGACCATCCTTTCTTATTTGTGATTAGAGAAGATTTTACTGGAACAATCCTCTTTGTTGGTTAGGTGTTTAATCCTCTTGCCGAATGATCTTAGCCAACTACCCTCTGTTAGATTTCCGACAGATGAATAAAGAACTTGTTTTCTCATTGATCAACTGGATTTAAGATGAAAAATGGTACCTTACTATATAGTTATGGATATGATTTACATATGAGTGCCATGTATTAAGGGAGGAGCATAGAAGAAGAGTTTATTGAAGAATTTATTTGAATACATTTTATTATATTTAAGTACTTTTGTTAATATTCACTTCTATAAAGGTAATATGTTGCCCATGAGTCCTCAAGAAAGTTTTGAAGTAGAGAAAGTAGTAATAATTCAAACTTAACTAATGTGAACCAAACTCACTTTTATTTAAGTTATTTTATTCAGTTCAAATCGTGTTGTCACTTTCATTTCATTTGAGCTCTAACTGTTTTGTAACTCCATGATATAAATTCTGGTTTATACTTTCCAAAGTTTTGTTTAAAATCAAAATGAACTCAGGTTGCATATACCAAATATCTTTGGTGGGTAACAAAGAAATTTACAAAGGAGAAATTCCCCTCCATTATGTCAAGATTTTTTTTTTCAAAAAAATAATATTTTTTTAAGAAAAAATATATTTTTTTAAATTTTTGGTAAAAATATATTTTTTTATTTAAAAAAAAAATCATTTTTTTAAATTTAAAAAAAAAAACATAATAATTTTATTTTCAAAAAAAAAATTTAAGCAATTTTTTTTCCAAAAAAAAAAAAATTTAGAAAAAATTAATTTTTTTTCAAAGTTTTATTTTTTTTAATAAAAAAATTGACTAATTTGGTTTTTATTTTGGATATGGATATCCAAATTATGGATTTGATTAAAACCATATTAAAAATATATCTAAAATATGGATTTGATTAAAACCATACTAATAATTAACCGGTTTTTAATAACCGGATTTAGATGTGAATATGGATTATTTAAATAACCGGTTTATTTGAGCATCTCTATAATGCTGACCTTGCATTTTTTTGTTTCAATCCAATTGTCTATTTCTATATCAGTTCCAGGAGTTGGGTCAAGCATATGAAGTGTTAAGTGATCCTAAAAAGAAAGAACTGTATGATAGTATGGTGAAGATGCCCTGAAAGAAGGAATGGGAGAAGGAGGAGGAAAAGGAAGCTCATTTCATAATCCTTTTGATTTATTTGAATCATTCTTTGGTGGAGCTGGTTTTGGTGGTGAGACTCTCACTTTTATATTCATATTATTTTATTTTCACTTATAAACTCAACATTTACAAGTTAAACTCAACACTTCTACATTATACAAAGAGTTAGTCTGATCTTTATAATCACAGTTTTCATCATAATGAAAATCTGCATCTACTTGAAAAGAGATAGTTGAAAACTGAAAAGGAACATGTGATATCAAGTACTCTCCCTGCAATAAATTGTAAGAAAATTTTATCTCGTGCTTTATGGAATGAAATATAAGCAAATCTCAACTACTTATCTCATATTCAATGATAGTATTGTGGGAAAGGCCATGCTACAGAAATTATATTATAGATTTAAAATCTGTATACAGATTTCTAGAATGCACTATAATTTCTTTTTTTGTATGTCCGTAACACAAGTTTTATTTTTTTAGCTTTAGGATATGTATACAGATTTGGCAGCTTGTGATAAATTTTAGCTTTAGGATATCAAGTTTTTTAGCTTTAGGTGATATGTATACATATTGGACTTGCTTTAGGTGCTGCAATAATGGATGCTAAACAAGCTTCCACAGTTGCAACAGTTACAATGCTAGTATTTGTCTTAACAGGTGGATACTATGTTCATAAAGTTCCATCTTGTGTTTTTTGGATCAAATATATATCCAAAACATTTTATAGTTACAGACTTTTGACTAGAATTGCTAACTGCTAAGGACAGTCAAAAGAGAAATGAAGAATTATTTAATGCTTCTGCTGATGTTGGGAAAAGCTTTATGGAAATACAAAGTGGTTTAGTGGTACATAGTTTCCCTTTGCAATCAACATAATCTCTGAGTTTGAATCTAGGCTAAATACAAAATTTTGGATTTTTTCTTGGATTTTTTATGACTTTGGTGATACACATGTACCACGTCATATGCCACGCGTGATTTCACATGGGCGAGAGATTCCACATCAGCTACACGTGTGTGCCACTTGTATGTTTTTATTGACTTTGACTAACGGTGCTGACGAAAGAATGAACGTGACACTATTTGAAAAATTAAAGGATTATTTTGGAACTTTTTAAAATTAAGGGATCAAAATAAACTCCGAAGTAAATTTAAGGAAAAAAAAAAGGTATTATAGGAAAAAGGTGGTTAATATTCTATAGGGTTGCCCTCACATTACACAAATGATACCAAACATTTACTCCCTCTGTCTCAAAATAAAAACCTTTTTAGCCAAAAAATCTTGTCCCAAAATAAGAGTCTTTTTAAGTTTTCAATGCAACATTAATTAATTTTTACCAACTTTACCCCTAATAATTATTGTCTACACTACTTTCAAGATATTACATTATACTATACTTTTGTGACAACCAATTGTAATTAAGGGCAATATTGTAAAATTGTTACACTTAATTATTTAATCATTACTTTTCTTAATTTATGTGCAATAACCTTAAAAGGAGCCTAGGTCCAACTTTCGGAGGCTACACAGGGCGAAAACTCTCGGGTGGATTAGTCGGTACGGAAGAAAGGATACTGATCGTACCTGGATCAGACAGTTTTAGGTGGCCAACGATGTCCGCTGAACTCCGGCTCCGGTGAGGTTGAAGGACGGTGGGGGGGGTGTACCTGCAAGGCACTCCGACGCTCAAGTAAGGAGACTGTCAGAGAAATAGCAAGTACAGAGGTGAGTCAGAAAGTGAACTTAACCTGACCCTCTCAAGTGAGAGGGTATTTATAGAGAGCCCCTAGCGCGGGGCCAACGGTTACTTGCATTGGGCTGGATTGTCAGGCCCAACCCAAGTAACTGCCAGGGCTTACGTGGCGTAGTGAAGACCAGCACGTGGTCTTCGCCCTGGGGTAACCGCTCCTAGATTTCCGGGATTAGGGCAGACCGAATCCTTCGGGAGTGGAGCGGTTACTTGGAACGTGTCCACGTGGTACGGACCGTTAGACACTCCTCGCGGGGGAGGAGCCTTATGTGTCGAGGACCAATCAAGTCGTACGAAGGACATGGCCTCGCGGGGAGGAACCATGTCTGTCGAGGAGTGGTATGTGGCATCCTCGCGGGGAGAAGCTGGTATGTCGGGGAGGTACCTTTCCGCCGGGGTGCGAGGTTCTCCTGTCTTGTGTGTCCCAGATGCCCGACACTGTGAGGTGCCCGGGGGAATGGTGCATGCTCGCGGAGGTCAAGTGCCTCGCAGAGGGGTCTTATTGGGCCTCCCCAGGCAGTATAGGTTGGGCCTGCTCGACTGTTGGGCAGCTTCGGCCCAGTCCAGAACAGGAGCCCCCCAAGTCGTTGCTCTGAGGTGTCAGAGTAATGACTTAAGGGTTATTGGCACGTCGAGGACACGCCAAGAGAGGAACAGAGGAGGTCGTTCCCGTGCGCGAAGTTCCTTTGGTCGGCTGAGAGTCGAGAGTCGGACAGCCGTGTCCGGTCGTATAGTCGGAGAGATGAAGGGTCTCGGATTCGGAGCGTTGGGGAAAACCGAAACGACACGCGTGGGGAGATGGGCGGCTGCATGCGTGCCACGTGTCGCCTGCCATAATTACCTAGGGAGGCTAGGGCGGCTGGCTAGGGTAGCGCACTCGAGTGCCCTATGCCCCTCGAGTCTCGCGAGAACCGCTTATAAAGCTGCTCCCCTCGTTCATTTTTCACTTTTCCACTTCTCTCTCAAGAATCCTCTCCTTCTCTCTCTACTCTCCTCCGCCGTAGCTTACAGCCGTTAACCGCCGGACACTCCCTGCCGGAGACCTTTTCTCCTCTAAAACCGTCGCTCGCCGCCGCGAAACCGCCGGAAACTCCGTGTCGGAACCCCTAATCCGCCGTTTAACAGGTACTTGTTTCAAACACGACCCTTCTTTTGCATTTTTCTTTGATTTCAACTAGTATATGACGTTGCCTTGGTGAACTAATGATGTTCCCATGGGAAACGAAAGGATTTCCAGCGAATACGGTGGGAATCTTTAGTTGTTGAGGGAGAGAGTGTGAAGAACTTTGCTCACTTTTGACGAATATCTCGGGGACCAGGGACGAACATGTCGGGGACCTGTTGAATGTCTCGGGGTCCCTGATAATTAGTATATTTACTAGCGCCGCGGGGACACGGGGCTGAACCTTCCGGGGAGTCGATACACTCCCCGGTGAACAAGTTATGATCCTTGACCGATTATGTCGGGAAGAAGAGAAGCCTCGCCCCTTCTTTGCCCGTTCGCTTGAACAGCGGTGGAGGGGTGAATTTGATACGACCGATCGAATTCACCGTTTCCTTCTGCTTTTCAGGTAAATGGACGATTTGGCTGCGAAGGTGGCCGTAGGATATTTCGAAGAGGAGGACGACACCCAGCCTGAATCTCCCATGGCTCACATGGCTTTCGCGCAAGAGCGCCCGCTCGAGGATTGGGTTTGCGACGAGGCCCTGGAGATGTCGTCTATCTTCGTTTACCCAGACGAGGACGGCGCTTTTTGCACCGTCGAGCACAGACTGATAGGATCCGGCAAATCTTGGAAGGTCTTTCGTCCCGAGGAGCATCATCGGATATGCTCATCTTACCGGGGAATGCGCGTCCCCTTGTACGAATTTATGTTCGAGGAAGCGATGTGGAGGTTGCCCTTCACCGACTTACAAGAGGGGATCTTCACCTGGTTACAGCTGGCGCCCTCCCAGATTCATCCGAACTCGCTAGCTTTTATTCGCGCATTCGAGCTTGTTTGTAGATATTTGGAGATCGTGCCGACCGTTCGCCTCTTCTTCCGCATATTCCATCTCCAACGGTCGTCGGCCGGTGGACGACATGGCTGGGTGTCCTTCAAGCAGAGCAAGGCACTGTTCCATACTTACTTGGACTCCATTCGGGATTTCAAGTTCCGTTACTACTTCGTGAAACCGGTCACCCTCGAGGCTGTCTATTCGTTGTACCGGAAAGTCACCAGCGAGGTCGACGGTCGTACCGAGGAGGTGCTGGAGCCGAAGTTCCCTCTTTACTGGACGGAGGCCCACTTTACGAAGGGAGTCGATAAATACAAGACGAAGCATGTTCAGTTGAAGGCCTATGAACGGGAAGCTTATGATAAAATTGTCGCCTTCGTGGAGAGCTTTACTGAGGCTCAGCATGAAACGTTGGACGGCCAGCCGATAGTGGGTGTGGACGGGCAGGTGAAAAAAGAACGTCGCCTGATAAATACTCGCGTTCTGCTCGAGACCTTCTCCGACGAAGAAGCGATCGAGCTGTTAGGTGGTGAAAATGTCCCTACTTTAAGCATTCCTCGCCCCTGTTTTCCTTGCCTTACTAATGTTTTCCTTCTTTTTGCAGGAACAATGGCCGGAGCCGAGGAGAGGCTCAAGAAGCTCAAGGCGAAGAGGGTCCGGGAAGCGCAGGCCCGGGGAGAGGCGTCGCGCTCAAAAGACCAAGAGGTTGTCCCTTCTGGGGCCCCGCCCGAGGGTGTTTCCACGGCCGCCGTGCCCGAAGGATCCAGTCAGTCTCAGCCTGCTGCCACTGTGTTGGGGACTGTGGGTGGTCGCACAACTCCTGCGGAAAGCCAATCCCCGGCTACCCAAGGGACTCCGAAGAGGCAACGCGTTGCGGAGGTCGTCGACCTGGGTGGTGAAGACAGTCCCCCGGTTCCTTCCAGCTTTGACCTTCCACCCTGTCATCAAAAACCTCACTTCTTCTCCGAGGTCACTTATCCTCGCGCCTGTCCCTCCAAGATCCAAACTGTGCTGGGGACTGCTACTGAAGTGAGGAGGAGGATGATTTTTGAGGATCTGTCGGCCGTCATGCGTATCTGCTTGACTGCTATCATTCTCAATGACGAGACCCGCCCTGCTGCTGAACTTGCCCGCCTGCAGGAAAAGCTGGATACCTTGGGCGCTGAGATGCTCGGTATGCGCAAGGAACTAAAAGAGTGCCAAGATCTGAACAAAGAGCAAAGCGAGCAGCAGCAGCGGGTCGAGGCCAAGCTTAAGAAAGCCGAGGAGACGGAGAAAGGCCACCTTGCCCGAATCGCTGAACTGGAGTTGGAGGAGAATCGGCTTAAGGAAAGGATTGCCGAGTTGGAAGATGTTGTGCGGCCGGCCGAAGGGGAAACTAAGGAAGACAGGCTCCTAACCACTCGTGCAGCGTTTGTGGCGCAGCTCCGGAAGCTCGAGCAGGATCTCCGGTTGTCTGAGGATGATTCTATTGAAACCGCGGGTATAGGGTTCCGCAGTGCCGTGGCTCAGCTTCGGGTTCTCAACCCTGATCTTGTCACCGAAGGGATTGACCCCGACGCTGAAGTGGTGGATGGCCAGATCGTGCATCCTCTGCGGGAGAACGACATTCATGTGCACGAGGAGCCTGACGGGACCGCAGCTGAGTAGGTTTTTTATCTTTGTTTTGGTCGGCCTGCGAGCCGTTTTGTTTCGCCCGGCTTGTGGGCTTAGTTGATGTACTATTTGCACAATGGTTATTTTTGCCCGGCTTGTGGGCTTATATTTGTAACTTTTTTGTACTAAGGGTTTTGCCCAATATTCGTACTTCGTAATACCTCTTTATTGATTTTGATCGTGTGTGATGTGTTATTTGTTCTACTTTATTTTTGCCTAAGTAATAAGGCTTTGGGATTTGCTCGACTTCGATAGTCCCTGACCGCGTGGAGAGCTGGTCGGGCGGCCGGAGGAGTACTCCGACCTTCAACGAGGCTAAGAGCTCGGTCGAGGTCCTAGTCTCGTGGCATGAACTTCCCATCGCGAGCTGGGTGTTATGCCCAGTTGGCACGACGACGGTGGGCCTCGATCGAGGTATCCCCGCCGGATCAAATGTCCTCGCGCACACACAACGCGGTCTCTGATCGTCGTGTTCTTATAGGGGTGTCGCGCTTGTACCCTAGCGCGTCCCCGTAATCGCGGTGCTAGTGAGCCGCGGGCAGTGTTTAACTGTAATATTGTTTTAGCTTTTCAGCGTTCCATGGTCGAGCAAGTTCTTCCCCGTGCAGATTTTCAAGGAAATAGGCTCCTGTCCCTGTTTTCGCGCGGACGCGGTACGGGCCCTCCCAGTTCGCGGCGAGTTTGCCTTCTCGCGAGTCTTTCAGGTTCCTTCGTAAGACGAGGGTGCCCACCTGAAAATCACGTTTAATGACTTTGTCGTTATAACATAGTGTTATTTTTTGTTTAAGTGACGCCTCTCAGAGAGAAGCGCTCGAGCGTGTTTCCTCGACGAAGTCGAGTTCTTCCCTCAAGGCTTCATCATTTGCGTTCCCGTCGAGGGGTTCTTCCGTCCTCCTCGAGGGTTCCCTGATCTCCACGGGGATCACTGCCTCCATTCCATAGGTCAAACGGAAAGGGGTCTCCCCGGTCGTGGAGTGTAGGGTTGTTCGGTAGGCCCAGAGGACACTGTGTAGCTCTTCGAACCACCGTTGTTTGGCGTCGCCCAGTCGTCGTCTTAATCCTCGAAGGATCACTCTGTTCGCGGCCTCAGCCTGTCCGTTCGTTTGAGGGTGCTCGACCGACGTGAAGTGCTGCTTCGTGCCTAGTTTTGTGACGAAGTCTTGGAAGTTCCTGTCGATGAACTGGGTTCCGTTGTCGGTGACGATGGCTTGAGGCACTCCGAACCGGGCGAGGATATTCCTTTTGTAGAAGCGTAGTATGTTGAAGGCAGTGATTTTGGCCAATGCTTCTGCTTCAATCCACTTCGTGAAGTAATCTACCACGACGATGAGGTATTTGTTTTGATACGACCCCTGGACGAAAGGTCCGAGGATATCCATCCCCCACCATGCGAACGGCCACGGGGAGGATAGCGACGTGAGCTCGCTGGGAGGAGCGAGGTGCATGTCCCCGTGCCGTTGGCATTTATCGCACTTCTTGACGTGCTCCTTGGCGTCTTGTTGCATGGTGGGCCAGTAATATCCTGCCCGGAGTGCTTTACGAGCTAGCGACCGTCCGCCGAGGTGCTGCGCGTTGATTCCCTCATGAATCTCCTGGAGTATGCCGAGAACCTTGGTCTCCTCGACACATCTGAGGAGGGGAATAGAGAACCCTCGGCGGTATAGCTTGTCCTCAACTATGGTATACGAGCATGCCCGTCTCTTGACCATTCCTGCCTCTTTGGGATCTTCGGGCAGTTTGCCTGTCATGAGGTATTCGTATACCGGGGTCATCCAGCAGCTGTTGTCCCCTATGGCGTTGATGTCCGAACCCGTGACCGGTTTGTCGATACTTGGGTGGGAAAGCACTTCTTGTATGACGGACTTGTTCCCGCCTTTCTTTTTCGTGCTCGCCAATTTTGACAGGACGTCCGCTCGGGCATTATGCTCCCGGGGGATGTGAGTTACTTCCGCCGAGGTGAACTTTTGCATCTTCTCTTTTACCAAGGCCAAGTATTCTATGAGACTGTCGTTCTTGGCTTGGTACTCTCCTCGGACTTGCGAGGCTACGAGCTGAGAATCGGTGAAAAGTTTGACCTCTTTGGCGCCAAGGTCCTCGGCCAGCCTGAGTCCCGCGAGGAAGGCCTCGTATTCGGCTTGGTTGTTCGAAGTCGGGAAGGACAGTTCGAGGGACACCTCGATGAGGATGCCTTCCTCTTTTTCGAGGATGATTCCCGCCCCGCTTCCCTTCGAGCTGGATGCTCCATCGACATAGATTGTCCATTTCTGCGACCCGTTGGTCGAGGGTTCCGGGACGGTCATCTCTGCTACAAAGTCGGCCAGTACCTGTGCCTTCAAGGCTTTCCTCCCTTCATACCGGATGTCAAATTCGACGAGCTCCAGCGACCACCTGAGCATCCTCCCCGCCATGTCCGGTCGCCTGAGGAGCTGCCTGATAGGCTGTTCAGTCCTTACGGTGACGGTATGGGCGAGGAAGTAGTGGCGTAGTCTTCTGGCCGTGGTGACGAGGCCCAGTGCGACTTTCTCGATCTGCTGATACCTGAGCTCGGGGCCTTGGAGAGCTTTGCTCGTGAAGTAAACTGGCATCTGTCCGTCCGACGTTTCCCGAATGAGGACGGCGCTGACCGCTTCGTTCGTGATCGAAAGGTACAAGAAGAGTGTTTCCCCGTTCTCAGGTCGCGAGAGTACCGGAGGTTGCGATAGGACTTGTTTCAAGTGTGCGAGTGCTCGTTCGCATTCCTCGCTCCACTCGAACTCCGCTTTTTGCCGGAGAAGTTTGAAAAAGGGGAGTGCGTACTGTGCGGATTTGGCAACGAACCGGGAAAAGGCGGTGAGCATCCCGTTCAATGATTGTATTGACTTCTTCGAGCCCGGAGTAGGGAGCTCGGAAAAGGCTCTACACTTGTCGGGGTTTGCCTCGATTCCTCGTTCCGTGAGGTAAAATCCGAGGAACTTTCCCGCCCGAACACCGAAGGTGCATTTGTCGAGATTAAACCTCATGCGGCACCTCTTCGCCGTGTCGAACACCTTCTTGAGGTGTGCGGCGTGGTTGACTTCTTCTGCAGACTTGACGATCATGTCGTCCATGTAGACTTCGAGCATGTCGCCGATTTCAGTCCGGAAGACCTTGTTCATCATCCGTTGATAGGTCGCGCCGGCATTCTTCAGACCGAAGGGCATTACGTTGTAATAGTAGTTGCCCGACGTGGTCATGAAGGCCGTGTGTTGCTTGTCGACCTTGTCCATGGGAATTTGGTTGTATCCTGAATAGGCGTCCATGAAAGATAGTAGTTTGTAACCTGCAGAATTGTCGACCAGTTGGTCGATGTTAGGCAAGGGATAACAGTCTTTCGGGCAAGCCCGGTTGAGATCAGTATAATCAACGCACATTCTCCATTTTCCATTATTTTTCTTAACAAGTACAACGTTGGACAGCCATGTCGTGTATTTGGCTTCCGAAATAAAATTTGCCTCTAGGAGGTCTTTTACAGCTTTCTCAGCAGCCTCCGCTTTCTCGGGAGACTGCTTGCGCCTACGTTGTGTTACGGCCCTAGCGACCGGATCTACCGCGAGCTGATGGCAGGCTACTTCGGGGTCGAGGCCAGGCATCTCGGATGCGCTCCACGCGAAGAGGTCAGCATTCTCCCGCAGACACACTTTCAGCTGTTCTTTCGCCAGGTCGGGGATCCCGGCGCCGATCTTCACGTTGCGATCAGGATCGTCCCCAAAGGCCACGAGCTCGAAGTCTCCATCTGGGATGGGGCGCGCTGGGTGGAGAGGCTGCCCGTTGTTCTCCGCCTGGTGGTTGGTGTCTTCGACTCTGTCTTCGTCGGGCTCGCCGGAGAACCTGCTGTCGAGGTCGACCGCGTTGACGGGCGGGAGAGGTACCTGTTCGGCGTCTCAGGGTGGCTTGGCCACGGCCTTAGGTTTGGGACCAATAGAACTTAGGCCCTTGACGGCGGCATCGAAGCATCTTCTGGCCGCGTCGATGTCCCCGTGCATCGTCACTACTCGTCCCCTCCTCGTGTAGTACTTCATTTTGAGGTGGACCGTCGAGGGGACCGCCGTGAGTTCAGCAAGGGTGGTCCTCCCGAGGATGCAGTTGTACAGGGATGGGCATTCAACCACCAGGAAACGGATCTTCACCTGTCGGGCGGTGTCTTCGGCCCCGAACGTAACCATCAGCTCCACGTAACCCCATGGTCTGGTGGTGGTTCCATTGAACCCCTGTAGGTCTGACCCGACGTACGGGGTCAAATGCCTTTCGTCCAGCTGAAGGGTCCCGAATAAATGAGAATGCATGATGTCGACCGAGCTCCCCTGGTCGACTAGGATTCTTCGGACGTCAAAGTTCGCCATTTGTGCCCTGACCAGGAGGGGAATAGTGGCGTTTGGTGCTCCCCCGGGGAGTTCCTCGAGGTAGAAGGTGATGGGATTGGAGTTTCCCCGCACTTTCTCGAGGGTGGTCGCCTTCGACGATGTCGCGGATTCCAGTTCGTCAAACTTCCGTTTGATCGACCCAACCGATACTTTCCCGGGATCGCCTCCGGAGATAACCATTGCTTTGGGGAAGGCTTCCCAGGTATTGCGGGCCGTGACGGGGCCCTCGTCGGGGAAAGTCGCCCACATGTTGCGGATTGCCTCTTCGCCCTCGATGATTGGGGGGATGAAGAAGTCCTCGAGTCGAGTGACACTGAGGGCGACCTGAAGCTAGCTGTCACCGGGAGGAGGTGTTGCCTCCTCGACGTTCTGTGCTTCCTTTGAGCTGGGACGAGGAGGGTCATTCTGTTGGGCATACTTCTTCAAGTGCCCTTCTTTGATGAGAATCTCAATGGCATCCTTGAGGTGGATGCAATCTTCGGTCACGTGCCCGTGGCTTCGGTGGAACCTGCAGTACTTAGATTTGTCAACGTTTGGTTTGGGATCCGCGGGCTTCGGGAAGCGAACTCCTCCTTTCACAAACTCGAAATTCTGGCAGTCTGAGAGGATCCGAGACCGGGTAGTGTTGAGCGGCGTGTACTCCGTGAATCGGCCAGCTGGCCCATGCTGTTCCCGGGGATCTCGATTGCGGTTTTCTTTCTTCTTTTCTCCTCCCCGTCGGGGAGAAGCGTCATCGTCTTTGTGGCCGCGGGGGCCTTCCCTACGTCTCGTCTCAAGAGCGATCTTGGCTGCTTCCGTCTCTTCGAGTTCGATGTACTTCTGGGCTCGAGCGAGAAGGTCCTCGAGACGCCGGGGTCTTCGGAGGCCAATGGATTTGGCAAAGTCCGACCCGGCGCGTAGTCCATGGATAATTAAGTATTTCTTCATGTCGTCGATCGTATGGACCTCGAAGGCTTCCTTGTTAAACCTCTCGATGTAGTTTCGGAGGGATTCGTTCCTCCCTTGGAAGATCTTTTCTAGGGCAGCCTCTGTCTTCGGGTGTCGACGAGACGCGGTGAAGTGTTTGGTGAAGCATTGCTTCAGTTGTTTCCATTACGTGATCGAACCAGGCTCCAGACCCTTGTACCATGTCATGGCTCCCTTCCGCAAGGTGGTGGGGAACAGCCTGCACCTGATGGCTCCCCTGACGTTTCGAAAGTCGAGCATCGCTTCGAAACTCTCCACGTGATCGTCGGGGTCGGTCAGCCCGTCGTAGGTCCCCAATGGTGGAGGTTTCTCCATGCCTGGAGGGATTGGGGCGTCCATGATTTCCCACAACAAAGGGGTCCTCTGGTCCTCGTCGTCGCTACCAGCTGGGGATCTCGAAGGTGATCGATGGTGCCGTGGAGGGGAATTCCTCGAACGGTTCTTTGGTCTCTCTTCGGTCTGCTTGGACTTCTTGGAGATGGTGGAGGCCCTGGGTTCCTTCCGAGGCGGGGAACGAGGGCGTTTTTGGGTGATCGTCGGCTGGGGCCGCTCGAGACGCGGTCGTACACCATGGCGTACAGGCGACGGGGTCCGGGAATCTTCGGAAGGGGTCCTTCGCGGGGAGGGAGAGCGGCGAGGTGACGGGGGACGACGATGTCTTCGCGGGGAAGATCGTTGTGCCCGTCCTTGCTCCAAAGCTTCGATTCTGGTGTTCTGTTGCGCGATCAGCTGATTGGTCTGGTTGATCAATGCAAACAGGACCACGGTGCTTGGGTCCGGGTTGGGCGGCGGAGCAACTGGCTGGAGAGTGGTTTGCTGGTCATCCGTGCAAACGACGTTGTTGGTCGCATCCGGGGAGTCCGGGGAGGCGGTCTGTCCGTCTCTTATGTCGCCTTCGCCGCCGTGGAGGATGATGGCGTCCTCACGGTGGCTCCCGTTCTCCAGTTGCGCGAGCACGGTGTCCAGAGCCTGGTTGACGGTCGGATTGGCCATGTTGGTGATGAATAGAGGAAGCTTTGGTTTATCGAGGAGAAAACGGGGAAGCTTATAAAGTTCCCACAGACGGCGCCACTGATCGTACCTGGATCTGACAATTTTAGGTGGCCAACGACGTCCGCTGAACTCCGGCTCCGGTGAGGTTGAAGGACGACGGGAGGGGTGTACCTGCAAGGCACTCCGACGCTCAAGTAAGGAGACTGTCAGAGAAATAGCAAGTACAGAGGTGAGTCAGAAAGTGAACTTAACCTGACCCTCTCAAGTGAGAGGGTATTTATAGAGAGCCCCTAGCGCGGGGCCAACGGTTACTTGCATTGGGCTGGATTGTCAGGCCCAACCCAAGTAACTGCCAGGGCTTACGTGGCGTGGTGAAGACCAGCACGTGGTCTTCGCCCTGGGGTAACCGCTCCTAGATTTCCGGGATTAGGGCAGACCGAATCCTTCGGGAGTGGAGCGGTTACTTGGAACGTGTCCACGTGGTACGGACCGTTGGACACTCCTCGCGGGGGAGGAGCCTTATGTGTCGAGGACCAATCAAGCCGTACGACGGACATGGCCTCGCGGGGAGGAACCATGTCTGTCGAGGAGTGGTATGTGGCATCCTCGCGGGGAGAAGCTGGTATGTCGGGGAGGTACCTTTCCGCCGGGGTGCGAGGTCCTCCTGTCTTGTGTGTCCCAGATGCCCGACACTGTGAGTTGCCCGGGGGAATGGTGCATGCTCGCGGAGGTCAAGTGCCCCGCAGAGGGGTCTTATTGGGCCTCCCAGGCAGTATGGGTTGGGCCTGCTCGACTGTTTGGCAGCTTCGGCCCAGTCCAGAACAGATACCACTCTATGAAAAAAAAAAACAAATTATTGAGTACATCTAAAAAATTTTATCCCAAAATAAGAGTCTTTTTAAGTTTTCAATGCAACATTAATTAATTTTTACCAACTTTACCCCTAATAATTATTGTCTACACTACTTTCAAGATATTACATTATACTATACTTTTGTGACAACCAATTGTAATTTAGGGCAATATTGTAAAATTGTTACACTTAATTATTTAATCATTACTTTTCTTAATTTATGTGCAATAACCTTAAAAGGAGCCTAGGTCCAACTTTTGGAGGCTACACGGGGCGAAAACTCTCGGGTGGATTAGTTGGTACGGAAGGAAGGATACCACTCTATGGAAAAAAAAAACAAATTATTGAGTCATCTAATGATGTGGTCATTAGACTAGGATAATCATAATTCATATTGATGTCATTTTATTTGATCTTTATCTTTAAATTAATTAGATTTGTTATTTAAAAATAATATGATTTTCGTATTTGTTATTTATCTTAGAGTTATATAGTATAGAGTAAATAAGTTTCCATCAACATTTGAATTTTTTTAGGCTTAAATAGTGTTTTCGTCCCTGTAAGTTGGCGAGTTTTTTGTTTTGGTCCCTGAATCTTTTTTTTTCCGGTCCAAGTTCTTAACATTTGATTGGTCCCTGAATCTTTTTTTTTCGGTCCAAGTCCTTAACATTTGATTTCTGAATCTTTTTTTTTTCGGTCCAAGTCCTTAACATTTGATTTCTTTTTGCGATTAATGGAAATTTTGGTCCCAAGAGAACTTGAACTCATGACCTTTGGTTCCACAACATGCTTCTTAGCCACTAGACCATTTAACTCACCTGTCATTTTATTTGCAACAAATTTATATATTACATAAATCCAATATTTACTATTTAATACTTATATTTAAAATACTGCACTTATTTAATTTATCCAATAAAATACTGCACTTATTTAAATCCAATATATTACATAAATCCAATATTTACTATTTAATACTTATATTTAAAATACTGCAATTATTTAGTATTAAATAGTAAATATTTTTCATCTTGGACCAAAATTTAATTTATTTTTCAATTATTAATTATCATAATTATTTATTATTTAGTATCATAATTATTTACTATTAAATAATTATGCAATATTATTTACAAATAATTATTTATTATTTATTATCGTAATTATTTATTATTTATTATCGTAACTAATAATTATTTATTATTTAAATAACTAAATAATTTTAATATTAATAATCATAATTATTTAATATCTCATTTATTTAATTTACTGTAATTAATATTATAATTATTTAATAAATTAAACTATTATTAATAATTATTAGTAAATTTACTGTAAATTAAACTATTATTATAATTATTTAAACTATTATTAACTAAATAAATTACTGTAATTATTTAGTAAATTATTTATTATTAGTTAATAATTATTAGTTACAGTAAATTATTTAGTTATTTAATAGTTTAATTTACTAAATAATTACAGTAAATTTATTTAGTTTAATTTATTAAATAATTAGAGTATTAATTAATTACAGTAAATTTATTTAGTTTAATTTATTAAATAATTAGAGTATTAATTAATTACAGTAAATTATTAATAATAGTTTAATTTATTAAATAATTATAATATTAATTACAGTAAATTAAATAAATGAGATATTAAATAATTATGATTATTAATATTAAAATTATTTAGTTATTTAAATAATAAATAATTATTAGTTACGATAATAAATAATAAATAATTACGATAATAAATAATAAATAATTATTAGTAAATAATATTGTATTATTAGTTAATAGTAAATAATTATGATACTAAATAATAAATAATTATGATAATTAATAATTGAAATATTAAATATTTGGAATATTAAATTAATGAAATATTTAATAAACTAATTATTTATACTAATTTATAAAATAATTTATATTTATATTAATAAGTATTAAATATTAAATTATATAAAATAATTTATACTAACTGTATTAAATAATTTATATTAACTATATTAAATAATTTATACTAATTATATTAAATAATTTATACTAACAGTATATATAAATATTTATATTAAATAATTTTTATTTATATTAATAAGTATTAAATATTAAACTCTATAAAATAATTTATATTATCAGTATAAAATAATTTATACTAATTGTATTAAATAAGTGCAGTATTTTAAATATAAGTATTCAATAGTAAATATTGGATTTATGTAATA
This sequence comes from Lathyrus tuberosus, assembly GCA_022829125.1. NCBI lineage: Eukaryota > Viridiplantae > Streptophyta > Magnoliopsida > Fabales > Fabaceae > Lathyrus > Lathyrus tuberosus. The sequence continues at coordinate 623,752 of JALAZF010000900.1, forward strand.
TATAAATTTGTTGCAAATAAAAACTCAAGTGAGTTAAATGGTCTAGTGTCTAAGACCTTATGGTTTGGAACCAAAGGTCATGGGTTCAAGTCCTCTTGGGACCAAAATTTCCATTTTTGCCTTCTTAAACAATAGGGACCAAAATCAAAACAGCTTATGTGGAATTATTTGGGATTAAAATAAATGAAAAATGATAAAAAAAACACTTGCCACGTCAGCGACGTTAGCCACATCATCATTTTTGTAACGGAAGTTTAACGTCAGGGACTAATCGCAAAAAGAAATCAAATGTTAAGGACTTGGACCGAAAAAAAAAAATTCAGGGACCAAAACCAAAAACTCGCCAACTTACAAGGACGAAAACACTATTTAAGCCATTTTTTTATATTCTATTTAAGTATGATTTTTTTTTTTTGACAATATTCATATCCACTCATGAATAAGGATGAATCTTTCTTATTCACACAGAGTGATGTAAATTTAGATTTAACAGTGAATTTTGTTAATGGTTTTTACATTCTCTATCTTATGACGAAGATAAAGGTACTTGTAAACACTCTGACGTCAAAATTCTTAGAAGATATTTTTAGAGTTATATAATGTGTACTTGATCTTACCGTATCAGAAAAGAATCAGCAGCCAGCAACGCATTGTGAGCTCCTTTATTCGTCGGTAGTGGTGAAGAGGAGGGGGTGTACCTGTAAGGTACTCCGATGCTAAAGTCAGAGACGGAATAGGAATAGCAAGTACAGAGAAAAGGTGTAGAGAATAGAATACCCGACCCTCTAATGAAAGAGGGTATTTATAATGTGCCCCCAGCGCTGGGTCAACGGTTACTTTACATTGGGTTGGATCACAAGGCCCAATACGAGTAACTGTCAGGGTTTACGTGGCGTAGGGAAGACCAGCATGTGGTCTTCGCCTTAGATCAACTGCCCAGTAATCTTCGGAAGGTGGGCTAACCAGTTCTTTAGGAAGTGGGTAGTTGCCTGAGGACGTGTCCCCGCGTGGGGAGCACGTGGAGTCCGTGGGGGAGACGTGAGAGAGCTCCCCGGGCGTGCAGATTGTTGTACCTCAATTGAGCCCTCCCCGACGAGGAGTTGGGTTGGGCTGTGCTCGACGGTGGGCCAGCCTTAGGCCCAGTCCAGAACAGGAGCCCCCCAAGTCGTTGCTCCGAAGCAGAGGAGTAATGACTTAAGAATCAGTTCAAACGTCGAGGACCCGTCCGGAGGAGCGTCAGTGTGTCTAAAACACCGAGCTAGGGGCGATACATGTGGTCAGGAGTAGGAGATGCTCGACGAGACAGGAGTTCACGGGGAGGTATATTCGTCAGTCGTACTACTAATCCTTATCCCATTTTCCTCTGGATATGTCCCCGTTTGGTGCTCTGGCTGACGATGTGGCGAAGACGGAAAGGAACGGGTATGCCTGGTGTCACACCCTAATTTTTGACCCTAAGATCCCCGCTTTGCCCTTTGCATAACATATTAGGCCAATCATTCATGCATAACTAACCGTTGTACCTAGTTGTTGTCTGTTTGTTTCATTTATGAGTACAGGTGCTGCTGTAGAAGGCTCAAAGACTTGAAGTGTGTGTTTGTGGAGGTTTCCTGGTCCTTGCAAGATGTGTGTGGATTCCTGTGAGATTGTTCCCTTTCCCTTTCTGGTCCCTAAGCCACCACCAAACCTTTCTTCCTTCAGACTCCTCAGTTCCCCCCCCCCCCCACCCACCCACATAACAGTAGGCCCTTATACCCTCTGATTGGTCCCTAAAGGCTGGTCACTGGTTGTGTGGCAAAGTTATACTGCAAGATGGCATCTTCCCCTCTCTGTCAGCTCCTCAAGATTTAAGAATTGTGTTTGCTCAATGATGTTATGTTCTTAAGTAATGAAGGTTAAATTTGGAATTAATTAGAAGTTTTGGAATTCAAAGTGCAAATTCAAGTTCTTTGTGTCACAAGTTTACAAGATCAAGTTTTGAAATCCCTACATCACTCCTATGATTCTATTTCAGTTGGTTCCAGTTTGAAGCTCATGCCCTCTGTTTCAAGAAGAATATTTTATATTCTTGAAGCTGTCAAGTATTCTTCAAGCAATTTTGAAGACCAATGGGAAATTAAAGGTTCAAGGTGTTTTAACCAATGCGGAAAGATTGAATCCTTAAGTTTTGTCAATAATGAAAGTGGAACGTTATAACCGGTTTGATTGATTAATTTTAGTCCATCATTATATCAACTATTATAAGGTTTAATTCATGTACTTTCTAAATCTCGTGGAAATACATGGAACTTGGTTATAAAACTCAGAGTCCAAGTTAGATTTCCAAATTCAAAATCTAGATACCAATATAAAAGTTCATGTGGATTGGAAAAGATTAATCAATTTGCATCGGCTTTTGTTTCATATCAAGGGATGTATATCTTTCTTTTTAAAAGTGCAAGTTTTGTTATTATTGGAGTTATGATTAAGGGAGTTTTTCAAGGCTTTTATGTGGAACTCATCACCAAAGTTAAAATACCCAACATCAAAAGAACTTGAGAGTTCAAAAGCCACTTGGAAAGGAAAACTATTCTGGATATTTAGAATTCATCATCAAGGTTAGAATTACAAACACAAGTTGGTTCACCTAGTGGTTTACAACTCAGGAGCCTTAATGTATTTTAACTCATTTTCAACACACAAGCCAACGTCCCCAAGATTTAAACCATGATTAGAGTTATTCAAGTTGAATTTAAAAATTGGAAGATGAATATGTGGGTTTGGCATTGTCATTTCAAATTATAATCACAAAGAAAGAATAATAATTGAAGACAAATTTACAAGTTGTTATTGACGAGAGCTACACTTAATCATAAAAAAGGAGAATTACATCAATACTCTAGTCACAACAGCTCATCTCACGTTAATGGTCATCACAATAGACTCCTCGTGGACTGTACTATCAGATACCCACATTTAATGCATGAAAGAGAGTGCAGACATCAGCCTTATCCTCCTGTTAGAAAAGTTGACCATTGTGTTATCAGTGTGACTCCACATGCTTTCCTTTTTGAAGAAAGAGTGGAGATGTTGCGTATCCGACAATTAGATCCATCCATATCTCAGCAGTCATCAACTGGTCCTCATATAATTTTGCTAACATGAATCATACAAAAATAATAAGTAAGGTACAAAGGCAAGCCTTTTGGGAAGGGTAATAAAAATAAATAGCAAATAGAAGTGAAACCAAACAGAAGAATGTAAGGCGGGCTCGGCTGGTTCATCTCAGGTTGATCATACCATTCATTTAGACCCAGCGAATCTCTCACCCAGACCAATCAAACACCAGCCAGCCAAATGTTGTTCCAGATTACACCACTCCTTGCATCAAGAAATTATGGCACACAAGCGTCAAGTACCGAAACTACAGAGAGATGGCCAAGCGGAGGAAACCAAAACCGAGTTTAAACTCGCAAAAGCAATTAAAACACAGTTGAAGAAGTTGGCTGCTCATGATGCCAATAGGACAGATGCAGTAGGTGATGGATTATTGAAGATTTTCTGGATCCTCAACTTTTATCTGCTCTGAAATCTGTCGGACTTGAAGGTCTAAGTGTTGCATCAAAAAGTCCAAGACTGCTTCGTAACGCACACGACTCACCTTCAATCTTCCCCAACATTTCTAAGCCAAACTACCAGCTTCTAGCCTATACGCGCTGCCACGCCAAGCCCAAATATTGATGCTCCAATCCATTTTCCGTGAGAGCTAAACGTGTTTTTCCTCAGTTTCTACAAACCACTTTCCTACACAAACAATAACCATCACCACCAGTAACCACCAAAACACATCCTATAAAAGAAGATAATAAAATGAGCTGTGAGAATAAATGTGCAACATCAACAATGCATCCTGTTGCTAAATTCAGTATTAGGTCTTCAAGCAAAACGCCACTAAGAGAATGAAAGGTAATTCATTATATAGGAGGGATTGAGGTCGTGTATCGCTGAGTAATTATCGAATATGCTTCCGGACGTATGGAACTTTAACTAAAATTCACAGCAACCAGTACCGAAGCAAGCTTCACTACCACAAGCCTGTCACACAAAACCACATCAGGATCCATAGGAGAGATTATCAATGTTGCTTAAGAGGTTTCATATCAAAATCTAAGGGAATACCAAGAACCTGTCATTACCGTTGGTCTGACTGATCAGTCGAGGCTCATCTCAGCTCCCGTAATTTCCATTCTTAAAAAAGGACTTGAGACGCAAAGTTAATGCCAACCTTGAATTACTGGTTATAATCAACGACAATTTTCTCACCTATTCAAAAAAAGATTTGCACGTTATTATTAAGAAAGAGGAAACGATATCACTATCATCAAACATTCCCAAAACAGTGTCAAACAAGATCAGACACATTCAAACCATTCCAAAACAACATGTCATAGATAATATTAAACTTTCCAAAATTAGAGAGACATGTTCAGACACAGTTTTAAAGCATTCATCACAAAATAATACAGCCTATTTTTCTTTCCAAAACAAGCTCCAAACACATTCAACACAGCATTGAAATACGAATTCGAAGTTATGACAGGTTACACATATATAAAGGACTCACACGATTCATACAGGGACGATTCAAAAAACACAAAACAATACCGACCAGAAGACTATCACAAACTTATACAACCAGAATCCAAAATTCAAATCTTTCATCAAAACCTTACATCAGTTTATAATGCACCAAACCATTTCCATTCAATAATACCAGAACTCATATCATAAACCAGTTCATACACCAACCAACATTCAAAACCCTTCACACGTACATTCATCATCAGTAGACCAGAATTTCACCAAAACTTGACACAATCAACCATCAAGAACAGAAAGTCTCACAACCATTCATCAAATCACACCACACATTTCAAAACAATTTAACACCAGAAATCCAATCAAACACAAAACCAGTACAGAAACCCACATCAATCAAATCGATATCAATTCATCACGACCTATTCAAACATACACAAACATTCACAACAATCAGCTCTCACTACCAGAAATTCATAACTCACGCGAACCATTCATCATCCCTATACCAGAAACAAACACATACACACACAAAGTACATAAAGGAGAAGGATTTGGAAAGAGGGAAGATTGAAGAATTATCTGTAAGGAAGATTCTTGGAAACTTGGTCGCGCCGCATCGTCTCACTTGCCCCCCCCCCCCCCCCCCCCCCCCCGGGGTCTTTTCGCCATTTTTCTCTTTCTTCTTCATCGTTGCAATTCCTTTGTAAATGTAAACTTTGAATCATAGTGGATTGGGGTTGGGAATCGTGGGGTTAGAGTTTGTGTTTTGTTTTTTCTTTTTCGTTTTCAGCATCGAGAGAGGGTGAGGAACGAGATGTTAGAGAGGGTTGGAACGGAGAGCTTGAGAAGGCGATGGTGATTTAGGGTTTTCTGAAACCCATTTGAGAAGACGAGAGGGAAGGCTGAGAGAGAGAAGCGTTGTGTTTTTTAGTTTATTTTCTGAGCTTATGTTTCAATGATCCAACGCGTGCGCACACTCAACATCCCTATCATGCACCCTCGCCATAAGCCATCAGATCTGGGCTTTTGTTAGTCAATTGGTTGAGATTCAGGGGTCCATCCCCCTCCATTTCTGCCTGCGTTGTTCTCTGCCTCCCTGTTAGGGGTGGAAATAGGCTGGGCCGAGCTAGGCTTTGTCAAACTTAAGTCTGGTCTGTCAAAAAAATTGAAGCCTAAGTCTAACCTGTAGCTTGTCATAGACTTATTTTTAGGTCTGAGTCTGGCCTTTTCTAAGGTCTGGTTAGCCTGTTAGCCTACATAAATTCCTATTATTTTAGAAATATGTAAATACACAATTAAAATAATGTTTAAATAGACTAACAAACTAAAAAATCAATGAAACTAAAAGTTTGTTTGCATTGACTTATTTTAACATATCTATTAGCATAAATTTTGTCAGACTATTTGTTTAAGATAACTTATGAAAACAACTTATAACATTGTTCATAAGGTGTTTTCATCTTATTTTCATAAGTTCTCCAAAATAATCAATTTTTATTTATGTATTTTAACTCAAAGTACAAAACATAACACAAGATAATAAAAAAAATTATTTATATTTATTTAAATAGGCTTGCCTGTTAGGCTTAAAAGTATTTCTTTATGGCCTGAGGCCTAACCTTTTTAATTAAATAGGCTTATAAAAAAGCCTAGGCCTTTTCTATTTAAAAAAATAGCTTGGCCTGGCCTGAGCCTGTGTAGACTAGCATGTAGGCCCCTGCTATCGGCCTGGCCTACTTCCACCCCTACTCCCTATTAGATTTTTTAACATTAAAACCATCCTTCTTTTTAATAATAAAACTAACTCTTTTAAATAATAAAAAATAACTTGTCTAAAAGTAATAAAATTTGATTTTTCTTTAATAATGAAAATAGGCTTCTGATAAAAAAATAATAATAACAAAACCTTTTAAATAAATAACTTCCTTTTTTTAATAATAATAGATGTGATTTTTTAAAAAAAAAATAGATAAAAAAAAACTCTTTTAATAGAATTTTAAAACTTTTATAAAATCCTTTCATAATAAAACCTCCTTTTCTTAGAAAGAGGGAGCAAAGTTATTTCTTGAATAATCTATTTAATAATCTTTTTCATTTGATGTATGCATTTTATTTGTTCTAAACCTTTTTAGAAGAATTAAATCTTCGATCCAACGTCGAGCTATTTTCCACCCCAGTAAGACGATTGCTTTTAAGCATCGCTATCAACCTTTCGGTCACTATACACAAGGCTAGCCCACTTTGCTAGTGTGCACGATTAAAATTCAACTCTTTGTTTTGGTTAATTGATGACGTCTACTATAACTTTAGCCTTAATGTTTATTACTCTTATGCATATTCTTAATATAATTGTTTGCATTATATCCAAGGGAAAATCCCATGCATGATAATCACTTGTCGTGCATGGTGCATTTCATATGCATCGCGTACCTCCCTATAGGCTTTTATACCCTTTAAGATAAGCATTTCTTAGACAACTTTAGGATAGATTTTCTTAAGTTAGTCCCCCTTAATCTGATTAGACAATCAAACACTTTAGCTCACCTAATTCTCCAGATAAGAGAATTAAATGTGAATCATCTCAAAGAAAAGACATATAATCTCATACCCCACAATACAAACAAGATGTGGATTCCTTTTCCACTTAGGAGAGGTATGTGGCATACTCGTCGATTATATATCCGAGTTGGAGCCCTTCTCCTAAGATGAAGCAAAGGTCCATTCTCAAAACTGTGGTGGTTCTTAAGATGACGACTCATCTTTTCTCCTAGACTTTTAAACAAACCTTTAGTATCCCTCAGAGAGGAACTACAAGTGCTCTGATTCCACTCCCGACAGGATATGTAGGCACAAGATGCGATATCTTGTCGAGCACACTTTGGAATAGAACCTTAGGTCTTCCTAAACCTTTAAACCCATAGAACAGATAACAACAATTAGCAGATAATATAAATAAAACAAGAGGTTCCTGTAGATTACTACAGATATTTAGGATGCTAACAACTTCCCTAGGTATAACCAACCCCCGAACCTTAGACTTTTAGCTTTGCATTTGCATTGCATACTGTGGGATATTCGATTTTTCTCCCTTCCCTTGGATAAATCAAAGACCGCTGGTGAAATAATGATTTGTGATTCAAGTTAACTAATAGCTTGATATCCAATTCTCACCGTGACACCTGGTCCTCGAGCACGAGGGGGAGCTGAGAGGACATGCGTGGTGTCTTCTAAGGCCACGTGTCACGAGTAATTAATGCCTAAGGCGGCTACATGTAGGGGCACTTGAGTGCCTAGTGCTGCCTCGCTTCCCGTGCTAGGATTATAAATAGGGGGAAGTCCCCTTCATTTCGACGTTCCCCTTCATTTCCATCCGAATTTCTTCCAAGTCTCTCCAAGCTCTCCAGACCGTGTCCGCCGTCAACGCCGTCGTCGCAGCCGCCGTCAGCCTTTCTCCGTCGTCCATATCTTCTTTCTTCAAGCAAGTTTCCGTTCCCTTTTCCAGTTTTTATGAATTTACCAGCGATTTCTCTAGGGAGCTCGTAGAGTTTAGGAGAGACGTATGAGTTTTTCGGCGACTTTCATGAAGTTTCCTGCAGAACTATAAGTTTTCCGGCCAAGACGCCGGGAAGTTCATGAGGATTCTAGAAAGTTTCTAATGAAGGTCTCGAGGACCTGTGATGAAGGTCTCGGGGAGCCTTGCTCCCCACAAGTGTGCGAATATTGCGAGGAGGTCTCTGTCGAGGAGTTTCCCCGTGTTTACTAGGGTCTTCTAACGTGAGGAGCCTACCTGTCGAGGAGGTTCACCGTCTCGTGTTGACGGGAGTTTCTTCGTGAATGAGAGTCTCCGTCGAGGAGGGGGCTCGTTACTCTGTGTTGGGGAGAATTCGTCTAGGGTTTCCTCGTCTTTCTCTTCGCCCTTTCTCTTGATTTGCAGTGGAAGGGTGGATTTGATCTTGGAAGTCGAATTCAGTGTTTTCCTATGCTTTTCAGGTAAAATGGTTGTAAGGATTGAGGGCGTCATTCATATCGACGACGAAGCCGAGTCCGACACACCCGTCGAGCAAGTTGGAACCGAACGACCTCGCACGCCTGAAGATTAGGCCGGGCAGGAACCTTTTAACATCGCGTCGCGCTTTGCCGTCTACGACACGGACACCTTCGCCACCGTCAAGGACTGCGTCAAGGGCTTCTCCCCGATTTGGATGGTCTATAAGCCCAAAGAAAAGCACCGCATCTGCTTGAGTTTCAGGGGGATGAGGTTTTTGATGTACGAGTTCGCGTTTCGGGACGCAGGAATTCGTCTCCCCTTCAGTGATTTTTAGAAGGAGGTGTTCCAGTGGTTGCGTCTGGCGCCTTCACAGCTTCACCCCAACGCGATAGCGTTCATGCGAGCGTTCAAACTTGTGTGCAAACATCTTCATATTGGGGCCATACTTTCTTTTTTCTTCCGCACTTTTCACCTACAACGAACATCTGTTCATGGTCGACATAGCTGGGTATCCCTGAAGCAGCCGAGGAACCTGTTCCGGGCGTACCAGGATTCTGTCCGCACCTTCAAGGACAGGTTCTATGTCGTGAAGCCCGTCTCGCACGTGGCCGTCGACTCCATGTACAACCTTGTGATCACGGAGGAAGACGGGCAGTGCGAGGAGATGTTGGTGTCGAAGTTTCCCCTCGAGTGGGAGGAATACCACTTTACGAAGGGCACAGACAGCTACATTGTGAAGCACGACGACCTGAACGCCGATGACCAGCAATCTTACAAGAAGATAGTCGAATTCGTCTCTGATTTCACTCCCTCCAAATGTGTTTATAAGTATGGGAGTTTCATCCTGACAAGCGCGAGGAGGTTCGTCGTGAGGCTCGATTTATTAACACCAAGGCCCTCCTCGAGTGCGGGTCCCATGAGAAAGCCTTGTGGTTCTTAGGTAGTGAATGTTTGCTTTGCTCGGGCGCCTGCCTTTTTCTCTTTTTTGTATTGACTTAATTTTCTTTGTTTTCTGTCGCAGGCCAGATGTCGAACGTGAAGAAACGTATCATGAAGCTCGCGGCAACCAAGGGTGCGAAGAAGGCTGTCAAGGGTAGAGTCTCCCAGGTCCAGCAAATGCTGAAGTCCGACCAAGGGGCAAGTGGTTCCTCTTCCCCCCAATGTAGCCAGTTTCCTCCCTTGCAAGAGACTTCATCTTAAAGACAACGCACTGAAGAGCCCGTACTTGTCGACCTCAAGGAGAGCACACCCTGGGAGAAGTTTGTGTTGCCCCCTTGCCACCTTCATCGTGACTTCTTCTCCGAGGATAATTCCCCGACTGTGGTCGAAGCTGAAACCAAGGCGATCATGGGGATCGACAGGGTTTCCAGAAGGAAGGCGTTAACCGAGGACATGGCCGCCATGATGAAGATCTTTGAAACGACCTTGGTCCTCAATGATGAAACCAACCCGACCGCTAAGCTGAAAAAGTTGTGGGACGAGAACACCATCCTTGAGGCAGAGAAAATAAGATGGAGAACGACTTGCTAGAGGCTCAAACGAGGTACGAAGCCCAGGTGCGCCTCCTCCGGGAGATGCATGAAATGAGGGAAGAGCTGAAGGGAACCAAGGAGGAACGGGATCGCCTTCTGACCAAGGTTGCTGAGCTGGAGGCCGATGCCAAGCCTGCTGAGGATGAAACGGATGAGGAGAGAGCCCTTGCAGCCCGCGGTGCCCTGGTCGCTCGGATCCGGGAGCTCGAGTAGGACTACTTGGGAGCTCTCAAGGTGGGATTCAATAATGCTTTGGAGCAGGTCTGGATCGTGAATCCTAGGGCTCAGCTTGTCCTCGAGGGGATTGGCCCTTTCCACCAGGTGGTCGATGGTAGGGTGGTCGTCCCCGAGGCGTTCGAGGAGGAAGTCGCTGCTTGATTCCTTTTCTTCTTGTTTAGCTGTTTGGCCTGCGCGCCATTTAAATTTTTTTGTCCGGCCTGCGTGCCATAGTTAGTAGCTGACTTTGCCCGACCTGCGCGCCAGGGGTTTTAACTTGTAATTTTTGAACAGGGGCTCTGCCCGACATAATGCATTGTGCTCTATATTTTGGTATGTTTATATTTTATGTGTTCTGCTTGTATGTCGAATACGTGTTTTATATTTGTGTGTTTTCGTTTAAGTATTTGGGGCATTTGCTCGACGTTATTGGTCCTCGACAGTGCAGGGAACTGGTCGAGTCGTCGGAGTCGGATTCCGACCTTCGACGAAGCTAAGAGCTCGATCAAGGTCTTTGCTTTGGGGCGTGAACTTCCCATCGCGAGCTAGTTGTTCTGCCTAGTTGGTACGATAATGGTGGAGCTCGGTTGAGGTGTTCCCGTCGGATCAAGAGTTTTGCTCGCACACACAAGAGCGGGCTCTTGTCTTTTTGTCTCGAGTTTAGTAGTTGCGCCTGTACCCTAGCGCGCCCCTGTAGTCGCGACGCGAATAGGTCGCGGGTAGTGTTTAACTGTAGTACTGTTTAAGCTTATCAGTGTTTCATGGTCGAGCAATTTCCTCCCCGTGCAGGTTTTCGAGGTAGTAGGCTCTGGTCTCCGTTTTTGCGCGGACGCGGTAGGGGCATTTCCAGTTTGTGGCGAGTTTACCTTCACGTGAATCTCTCTGGTTCCTTCGTAGGACTAGGCTGCCCACCTGAAATTCGCGCTTGATGACTTTGTTGTCATGTCGAAAAGTTATCTTCTATTTGAGCGAGGCTTCGCGGAGGGATGCCCTCAACCAGATCTCTTCGACTAGGTCGAGCTCCTCTCTTAGGGCATCGTCGTTGGTCTCCTCGTCGAGGAGGGATTCGGTCCTTCTTGAGGGTTCCCTTATTTCTACCGGAATCACTGCCTCGGTTCCGTAGGTCAGTCGGAACGGGGTCTCCCCTGTGGTCCAGTGTGGGGTCGTTCTGTAGGCCCAGAGCACGTTGTGCAACTCCTCGACCCACATTTTCTTGGCGTCTCCCAATCTTCGTTTTAGGCCTCGGAGGATCACTCTGTTCACGGCTTCTGGCTGCCCGTTTGTTTGTGGGTGCTCGACAGATGTGAAGTGTTGCTTCGTGCCCAGCTTGGTAACGAAGTCCTGGAAGTTCTTGTCGGTGAATTGTGTCCTGTTGTCGGTGACAATTGCTTGGGGTATGCTGAACCGGGAAAGTATATTCCTTTTGTAGAAACAGAGTATGTTGTGGGCCGTGATTTTGGCTAAGGCTTCGGCCTCTATCTACTTAGTGAAGTAGTCGATACCGACTATCAAATATTTGTTTTGGTATGACCCTATGGTGAAGGGCGCAAGGATGTCCATCCCCCACCAAGAAAATGACCATGGGGATGAGAGAGTTTTGAGCTCATTGGGTGGGGCAAGGTGCATGTCCCCGTGTCGTTGGCACTTGTCGCACTTCTTGACGTGCTCTTTGGTGTCTTGTTGCATGGTGAGCCAGTAGTACCCTGCCCGCAATACTTTACGGGATATGGACCGTCTGCTGAGGTGCTGCGCGTTGATCCTTTTGTGGATCTCCTAGAGTATACTGGGGACCTTGGACTCCTCGATGCATTTGAGGAGGGGAATGGAGAAACCTCGCTAGTATAACTTTTCCTCGATGATGGCGTACGAGCAGGCACGTCGCCTGACTATGCTAGCCTCCTTGGAGTCGTCGGGTAGTTTCCCCGTGCTGAGGTATTTGTATACCGGGGTCATCTAGCAGTGGTCGTCACCGATGACGTTTATGTCGACGATCGAGGTGAGCTTCTCGATACTTGGTCGTGGAAGCACTTCTTGGATGACAGACTTGTTCCCGCCTTTTTTCTTCGTGCTCGCCAGCTTATATAGGATGTCAGCCCGAGTATTGTGTTCGTGCGGGGCGTGACTTACTTCTACTGAGGCGAATTTTTTCATCTTCTCTTTCACTAGGGCCAAGTACTCGATGAGGCAGTCATTCTTGGCCTGGTACTCTCCCCGCACCTGGGAGACCACGAGCTGGAAGTCGATATATATTTTTACCTCTTTCGCACCAAGGTCCTCGACCAGGCGTAGTCCGACGAGGAAGGCCTCGTACTCGTCCTGGTTGTTTGATGTCGGGAAGGATAATGTGAGAGAGACCTTGATCAATATGCCTTCCTCATTTTTGAGGATGATGCCTGCTCTGCTTCTCGTCTAACTAGATGCCCCGTCAACATAGATCATCAACTTCTAGGATCCATCGGTCGAGGGTTCCAGGGTGGTCATCTCCGCAACGAAGTCGGCTAGCACTTGAGCCTTCAGGGCCTTCCTACCTTCGTATTGGACGTCGAACTCGGAGAGTTCGAGCGACCATTTGAGCATTCTGTCCGCCATGTCGAGTCGGCCGAGGAGCTGCCTCACGGGTTTGTTCGTCCTTACCACGATCGTGTGGGCCAAGAAGTAGTGTCGCAACCTTCTGGCCGTAATGACGAGGGACAGAGCAACCTTCTCAATTTGCTGGTACCTAAGTTTGGAATCTTTGTGGGCTTTACTGGTGAAGTATATTGGCTTCTGTCCTTCAGGGGTTTCCCTGATAAGAGTCGTGATGACCGCCTCGGTTATGACGGTGAGGTATAAGTATAACGTCTCCCCGTTTTCTGGTCGCGAGAGGACTTGTTTAAGGTGGAGGAGTGCTTGTTCGCACTCCTCGGTCCACTCGAACGTGGTCTTTTTGCGCAGGAGATTGAAAAATGGGAGTGCGTGTTGGGCCGATTTAGCCACGAAGCAGGACAGCGAGGTGAGCATCCTGTTTAGTGATTGGATCGATTTCTTTTAGTTTGACAATGGGAACTCGGAGAACGCCCTGCACTTGTCGGGGTTCGTCTCAATTCCTCGTTCTGTCAGATAGAAGCCAAGGAACTTTCCTGCTCGGACACCGAAGACGCACTTCTCCGGGTTGAACCTCATCTTGCACCTCCTCGCTGTGTCGAAAACCCTTCTGAGATGGGCAGTGTGGTCGATCTATTCTCGTGATTTGACGATCATGTCGTCCATGTAGACCTCGAGCATGTCTCTGATCTCGCCTCGGAAGACTTTGTTCATCATCTGTTGGTAGGTCGCGCCGACGTTTTTTAGACCGAAGGGCATTACGTTGTAGTAATAGTTGCCCGACTCGATCATGAAAGACGTGTACTGCTTTTCGGTCTTCGCCATGGGGATTTGATTGTATCCCGAGTATGCATCCATGAACGATAGAAATTTAAAACTTACAGAATTGTCGACCAATTTGCCGATGTTAGGCAGTGGATATGCATCTTTTGGGCATGCTCGGTTAAGATCGATATAATCAACGCACATTATCCATTTTCCACTATTCTTTTTAATGAGTACAACATTGGATAGCCAGATTATGTACTGGGCTTCCAAAATAAAGTTCGCCTCTAAGAGGTATTTTACAGCCTTTTCAGCAGCCTCCGCTTTCTCGGGAGACTGCCTACGCCTACGTTGTACTACAGCCCTAGCGGCTGGATCTATTATGAGTTGGTGGCATACCACATCGGGGTCGAGGTCGGGAATCTCCGCACTGCTACACGCGAACAAGTCAGCGTTCTCCCTGAGGCAGGCCTACAGCTGCTTCCTTGCCAGGCCGGCGAGGCCCGAGCCAATCTTCAAGTTCCTGTCCGGGTCGTCGCCGAGCGTGATGAGCTCGAAGTCTCCATCTGGAATAGGGCACATGGGGTGAAGAAGATTCCCGTTGCTTTTAGCTGGAGGGGGTGATCCGCTACCTCGCTCTGCTCCTGCTTGTTGGGGAAGCGACTGTTGAGGTCGACAGCTTTGATGTAACGCCCCGTTTTATCCGATTTATTTAATTGAGTATATTTAATTATTTTCGTTTTTATATCATTTTATTCTTGAATTTTATTTGGCAATATATTATTTTTCATCGCTGTTTATGTTTTATCGCATTTTGAGAGCGTTTGCGAGATATTTGAGCTGAGGGGTAAAATAGTCTTTTAGGGGTTTAGATATTTTCAATAAATAGAAAGTGGAGAGAAAAAGAGAGAAAAGAAAGGGAAAGAAAAAGAAGAGAAAGAAAAGAAGAAGAAAGAAAGAGAGAAGAGGAGAAAGAGGAAAATCGAGGAAACCTCCGTTTCGAGCGCGATTAATCGGGTAAGGGTGAGAAGTTTCAATTATATCTTGCTTGTGTATGTATATGTGTTGTTTGTTGTAATTGTTTTGGTTGTTTCGCAACTTTTCGTATCAATTGGAATTAGGAGCGATTGATAGAAATCGATGTTTTCACGGATAAAATTCGATATAAACTGCGTAGAATACTTGTCGTTAGGTTTGGATCATATTTTGGTTGTTATAGTATGTTTTGGAAGTGTTTGGGTGGAAGAAATGATGAATTTTGACCCCAAATGACCTATGTTATCGCTGCTGGAAATTCTGGGTTTCGCAGGTTCGCACTGCGAGCCAAAGCGAAGGAAACAGCGAACGTTCGCTAGCTGTTCGCATTGCGAACTTTGGGTCTTTTTGCTTCTGCCACGGTTCGCTGGGAGCTTCGCATTGCGAACGTGACAGATTTTCCATTTTTGTTTCCTTCATAACTTTTGATCCGTAAATCGGATTGAGGCACGGTCGGATGCGTTAGAAAGCTAATTCAGTGATCTTTATGATAATGGAATAGGATCATATGTTTATGCCATGGATTGATAAGAAAATATGGAAAAGGGATGTATGTGTGAAAAGTGTGGTTTATGTTTCCACCATAACTCCCGAATCGCGAGTCCGATTGATGTGGGACTCGAGGCATTAGATAGATAACCTAAGATGCTATTAAATGGTGATGTAATACCATGTGTTAACTAAGAATATTTGGTAGAGGATGATTAGTGGTTTGTAGGTTTTGTTGTGTTTGTTTGTGTTCGATACGTCATGCTATCTTTATATAAATGTGGGGCTTTTGTGCTATTTATATGATGTTGATGCATGTGATAATGATGTTTTTGTGTGGTATAATACATTGTTTGATTGAATATCAATGCATGTTGTTATGATGCTATTGTGGGTAGCCTTCGTGGCGTGAATCCTAGTGTTGTGAATGTCATTGTATGATTGTAGGATTGTTGTGGTTGATGGTGAGTAATTCTTGATGTGAATTGATATGAGTGTATATGCTAAAATGCTAATTGTTGTGTTATTTGGATTATGATGGAATGCATTGTTTATGTGAAATTCAATGTGTGTTATTTGGTGGCCTTAAGGGCAAGTAAATGCAATGTGTTGTATTTGATGATATATGCATGATTATGGTTGCATATATGTGTGCATTTGAATGTCATGAGTCATTGTATGTCAAGCATCATGATATGCATCTTGTGATGTCGTGTTCCCTAGTGGGTGTGAGCGACGAAACGATTCCAGAAGGAATCCTCTATAACATCGTGATCCTTATACAAAGAAGACCTAAAGCGATGATTATAGACGATCGTGAGCCTTATACAAAGAGGACCTAAAGCGATCGGATTGTGAGTCTTATACAAAGAGGACCTAAAGCAATCAATAAATGTCGTGAGCCTTATACAAAGAGGACCTAAAGCGACGGGGAACATCGTTTTCCCGACGGGGAGTTACACTAAGTAACAAGCGATGATTCCAATAGTTCCTGAGTGAACTAGTGTTGAGATGATGGATGGATGGTACCGCATATGCATTGCATAGAGTCGTTGTGTCGGTCTCTGTGCATTTGCATAAATCATGAATGGATTGATTATATGTGAGAATTGTGAATTGATTGAATATGTGTGGAGATTTATGTTTGAATTGGTGAATTGATGTGCATATGTGATAAATGCATTGGTTGTGGATAATATGTTTTATGCATAAACATATGATATGTGATGTGGTGGTGTGTTTCCATATATTATGACTTTGGTGTGCCTTATGTGTGCATATGAGATTATGTTGAAATAATTGATATATGTTATGTGGATTGGTATGTGATACTTGTGGTGAGAATAACTATGTATGTGTATTTTTATGTGTTGCATATTATTATGCAATCTTGATTTAGTTGTTATTTCTCACCCTTCTGCTATGGTTTGTTGCTCTATGAGGCAATTGCAGATTTGTGTCTCGGAGGCTTTTGTGAAGATTAGTTCTCCACCTTTTTGTCGGTCTGTCTGCTCTGATACGTAACACGGGAGTCGGGGAACGTTTTTGTTATATTTATATGTATACATTTGTTGTATCTATTTTGTATTAATTTTGTATGAATATTTATATGTTATAAAACAATTTATTTTGTAAAACAAGTCAGTTATGGATCTTTCCGCTTTATTCCATAATTGACCTTTCCTTTTATATGGAAAAAGTTTCCCTTTTAGGTTTATTCCACTTTGTGTTATGTATCAAATATTATGAGCAGGGTTTGCGTTTTCTTTCTATTGTTGTGGCATCCTTGTTTCTGTCGAAAAAATAAATTTTTATTCACTCTGATTTATTTATGTATTATTTATTCGCGATGGGAATTGGGGTATTACATTAGTGGTATCAGAGCAGGTCGGTCTGTCCGGCCAAGTTGTTGAGTCAATTGGTGTGACAGTTGAATACTGTCGATGTTGTTTGTCCCTTAGTACATGATATGTGTGTGAAATACTGTCAGTGCTTTCTGGTTTTCTAATCCTTTGTCTTCAGGATTGAGAATGAGATAAGTGGGGGAGAAGCCGGTGCTTCTCCAAGTTGCTTCAGTTGTGGAGTGTTGGCTCAATGTGTCGTTGGTTGCAAGATTGTAAGCGTTGTTTGGACCGTGTGGTTCCCGGTTCCAGAGGGAATGCGGTGGTAAGGCTATGTCGACTAAGGATTTGGGCCTTAGGTAGTTTTGTGCACAAGGTGCAAGAAATGCTATTATAGTTTGGTAAAGACTGTTTATGCCCAATCATGATTGTCTGCTGTCTATTGACAAATTGAGGAACTGATCACCCTTAATCTCTTGTTGATAGCATACGGGAATTATGTTAAATGGAATAAACATGTCTTTCCGACTTTGATAGTGTGTGCAATGAATTGTTTGGAATTAAGAAAACGATTACGGATTGTTTTGTTGAGTCGATGAAGATTCTTATATCGAAAGATGAGATGGATTAGAGGTTTTGGTCTGTTGGTCCAGTTGGTAAGTCATTGGGAGAGAACGATTGGGTATCGTTAATGGCTGCTTCTCAGAGAGTAGAGAGTGAACTTAAATTGGACGAAGGTGAGGATTTGAGTTTTGGATCTGCTAAGTAAGTAGAGGAGCTTTTAAGAAGTGAGACTAAGATGTTTGTTAGGTTTGTGATGATAGTTTTCTAGAAATTGACGGAAAAGCCACAGTGATGGGCTGCCAGTTGTGCGTGATTTCCAGATGTATTTCCGGATGGAATATTGGATGTTAGCATTAGAAGTACCCGGACTGATAGAGCAGTTGGAAGGTTTACTGGAAAAGGGATTTGTGAGACCAAGTGTGTCGTCTTAGAGAGCTCCAGTATTATTGTAACAAAAAGGATGGATGATTGAGCAGAATAACAAGCATGATGTGTACAATGGTATTGAGACTATGGAAAGTAAAACGTAGAGTTCAGGTGAGGTTTGGAGTCTTTGGAGTTTTAGAGCATTAATGCAAACCTTGAGAAAACCCTTAGGTGTGGATGTAATATTTAAGAGTTCTTTTTGGTTGGTTGTTGTTACATGTTGGGATTTATGGAATTTGGATTGTCAAGAGAAGAAATTGTGTATGGATTACTGACAGTTGAATAAGGTAACGATTGATAATAAGCGAACCCAACGTGAATGGGAATGCGAGGATTCGCCGGAGCTTCGCAGTGCGAAGGCCAAGGCGAAGGCTCGCCAGCAGTTCGCAGTGCAAACTTTGTGCCCTTTTTCTTCTGCCTTGGTTCGCTGGGGGTTCGCATTGCGAATGAGGAAAGTGAATGCTCGCTGGGAGATTCGCGTTGCGAACATGGCAGATCTTTCCAAATTGTTTCTTTCTTAACTTTGGCTTTGTTTATCCTATTTAAACGTTCTTTATTATCGTTGTGGAGCTATGAAGGGGTTCTATGTTTTGGAAAGCGGAAATATTATTTATGGAAGGGATTTTTGGTCGATTATTGGGATTAGTCAAAACTACGTGAATTACGTAAAACGAAACTGTTAACACGGTAAAAGCTTCAAGTGATGCATCTGGAATGTTTGTGGAGTATATGAATCGTATCTTTCATATTCAATTGGATAAGTTCGTAGTGGTTTTGATTGAGGATATTCGGATCTGTTATAAACTCAGAGGAAGAACAGTTAGAGTGTTTGAGATTTGAATTGCAAGTGTTGAAAAGAGACGAAGTTTTATGCTAAGTTACTCAAGTGAGAATTTTGGTTGACAAAGGTTAGTTTTCTTGGATATGTTATTTCAGGTGAGAGTATGGTCATGGATCCATCGGAAGTAGATGCAGTTCTACAATGAGAGGCTCCAAAGTCGGTTAAGGTGATTAGAAATTTTTGGGCTTAGTTGGTTGTTACCTTAGGCTAGGGAAGACTTTGCTAAGTTATTACTTCTGTTCTCTCAGTTGACTTGCAAAGGATGAGTCGTTTGTTTTGGATGTTCGTTATGAGTAAGTTTCAGAGAGCTGAAGTAGAAGTTGTCTACGGTTTCAGTTTTGATTTTGTGTGACCCTAATAAACCGGTTGTGAAGTATTGGGATGCGTCTTTGATGAGTTTAGTCTGTGTGTTAATGTAAGAGGGTAAAGTCGTAGCTTATGCTTTACGATAATTGAGGATTCATAGAAGGATCTATACTATTCCGGATTTGGAATTGGTTGCGGTTGTATTGTGTTGGAAAATTTGGAGGTATTATCTTTATGGTTCTAGGTTCGAAGCGTTTGGTAATCATAAGAATATTGAGTACCTGTTTGGTCGAAAGGAATACAGTATGAGACAACGAGGATGGTTGGAATTTGTGATGAGTTATGACTTTGGCTCGAATTATCCTATTGGTGAAGTTAATGTTGTGCCTGAAGAATTAAGTCGAAAGTTTTTACATATGTCCGCTTCGATGGTTAAAGAGTGGGGACTTTTGGAAGAATTTAGAGATTTGAGTTGGTGTGTGAATTGACATCTGATAGTGTGAGGTTGGGTATATTAAAAGTGAACAGTGATTTTTGGTGAATATGAGAAAGAGTTCTACTTTGGACGTGGGATTGATAGTTTTGATGGTTACGAGTAATCAGAGTGCGCACCGAAAGTGTGAAGTGGCACAATTCTTATATGCGTGTGTGACTTGTAAGAGTTCATAGGTTAAACATCGGAAACAGGTATGATGATGAGACCATTGGACGTTTCAGAATGGAAGTGTAAGGTGAAAGGCTTAAATATTATTCCTGGGCTACTATGTAGATGGAGGTTTTGGTTGTATGTTCGATTAGTGAATCGTAGCAGTGTTGTAATGATGTTGTGTGACAAGGATGTTGGTATTGTGGTTATGTGGAGGTTGTTGAAACGATGTTGGGTCGTGGAACTTTATGTTCTTGCTTTTGTAGTTGCCTCGTTTCCATCATGATGGTTCGAGTGCGAGTAGCTAATTCCTGTGTAGGGGATTAGGGGAGTATTACTTGGATGTTGGTAACATGGTTTTCTTTGAGTCGTGAGTTGGTCGTCAGGTGCATTGTATGGGCTTTGCATCTTGTCGCTGTAGTTGTCGTCGTTGTCGTGTCGTTGTTGTAGTTGTTGTTAGCAAGTTGGTTTGTCAGTTTGTTTTATTCATGGTGTGCCTTTCATTGGCATGATAGTTTATTAGTCGGATGAGAGAGTCGTATCCGGAGTTGTTCGTATCAGTTATATTTTCGAGGACGAAAATGTCTAAGTAGGGGAGAGTTGTAACGCCCCGTTTTGTCCGATTTATTTAATTGAGTAGATTTAATTATTTTCATTTTTATATTATTTTATTCTTGACTTTTTTTTGGCAATATATTATTTTTCATCGTTGTTTATGTTTTATCGCATTTTGAGAGCGTTTGCGAGTTATTTGAGCTAAGGGGTAAAATAGTCTTTTAGGGGTTTAGATATTTTCAATAAATAGAAAGTGGAGAGAAAAAGAGAGAAAAGAAAGGGAAAGAAAAAGAAGAGAAAGAAAAGGAGAAGAAATAAAGAGAGAAGAGGAGAAAGAGGAAAATCGAGGAAACCTCCGTTTCGAGCGCGATTAATCGGGTAAGGGTGAGAAATTTCAATTATATCTTGCTTGTGTATGTATATGTGTTGTTTGTTGTAATTGTTTTGGTTGTTTCACAACTTTTCGTATCGATTGGAATTAGGAGCGATTGATAGAAATCAATGTTTTCACTGATGAAATTCGATATAAACTACGTAGAATACTTGTCGTTAGGTTTGGATCATGTTTTGGTTGTTATAGTATGTTTTGGAAGTGTTTGGGTGGAAGAAATGATGGATTTTGACCCCAAATGACCTATGTTATCGCTGCTGGAAATTCTGGGTTTCGCAGGTTCGCACTACGAGCCAAAGCGAAGGAAACAGCAAACGTTCGCTAGCTGTTCACATTGCGAACTTTGGGTCTTTTGCTTCTGCCAAGGTTTGCTGGGAGCTTCGCATTTCGAACGTGACAGATTTTCCATTTTTGTTTCCTTCATAACTTTTGATCCGTAAATCGGATTGAGGCACGGTCGGATGCGTTGGAAAGCTAATTCAGTGCCCTTTATGATAGTGGAATAGGATAATATGTTTATGCCATGGATTGATAAGAAAATATGGAAAAGTGATGTTTGTGTGAAAAGTGTGGTTTATGTTTCCACCATAATTCCCGAATCGCGAGTCCGATTGATGTGGGACTTGAGGCATTAGATAGATAACCAAAGATGCTATTAAATGGTGATGTGATACCATGTGTTAACTAAGAATATTTGGTAGAGGATTATTAGTGGTTTGTAGGTTTTGTTGTGTTTGCTTGTGTTCGATGCGTCATGCTATCTTTATATAAATGTGGGGCTTTTGTGCTATTTATATGATGTTGATGCATGTGATAATGATGTTTTTGTGTGGTAAAATACATTGTTTGATTGAATATTAATGCATGTTGTTATGATGCTATTGTGGGTAGCCTTCGTGGCGTGAATCCTAGTGTTGTGAATATCATTGTATGATTGTAGGATTGTTGTGGTTGATGGTGAGTAATTCTTAATGTGAATTGATATGAGTGTATATGCTAAAATGATAATTGTTGTGGTATGTGGATTATGATGAAATGCATTGTTTATGTGAAATTCAATGTGTGTTATTTGGTGGCCTTAAGGGCAAGTAAATGCAATGTGTTGTATTTGATGATATATGCATGATTATGGTTGCATATATGTGTGCATTTGAATGTCATGAGTCATTGTATGTCAAGCATCATGATATGCATCTTGTGATGTCGTGTGCCCTAGTGGGTGTGAGCGACGAAATGATTCCAGAGGGAATCCACTATAACATCGTGAGCCTTATACAAAGAGGACCTAAAGCGGTGATTATAGACGATCGTGAGTCTTATACAAAGAGGACCTAAAGCGATCGGATTGTGAGCCTTATACAAAGAGGACCTAAAGCAGTCCATAAACGTCGTGAGCCTTTTACAAAGAGGACCTAAAGCGACGGGGAACATCGTTTGCCCGATAGGGAGTTACACTAAGTAACAAGCGATGATTCCAATAGTTCCTGAGTGAACTAGTGTTGAGATGATGGATGGATGGTACCGCATATGCATTGCATAGAGTCGTTGTGTCGGTCTCTGTGCATTTGCATAAATCATGAATGGATTGATTATGTGTGGAAAATCATGAATGGATTGATTATGTGTGAGAATTGTGAATTGATTGAATATGTGTGGAGATTTATGTTTGAATTGGTGAATTGATGTGCATATGTGATAAATGCATTGGTTGTGGATAATATGTTTTATGCATAAACATATGATATGTGATGTGGTGGTGTGTTTCCATATATTATGACTTTGGTGTGCCTTATGTGTACATATGAGATTATGTTGAAATAATTGATATATGTTATGTGGATTGGTATGTGATACTTGTGGTGAGAATCTATGTATGTGTATTTTTATGTGTTGTATATTATTATGCAATCTTGATTTAGTTGTTATTTCTCACCCTTCTGCTGTGGTTTGTTGCTCTATGAGGCAATTGCAGATTTGTGTCTCAGAGGCTTTTGTGAAGATTAGTTCTCCACCTTTTTGTCGGTCTGTCTGCTCTGATACGTAACACGGGAGTCGGGGAACGTTTTTGTTATATTTATATGTATACATTTGTTGTATCTATTTTGTATTAATTTTGTATGAATATTTATATGTTATAAAACAATTTATTTTGTAAAATAAGTCAGTTATGGATCTTTCCGCTTTATTCCATAATTAACCTTTCCTTTTATATGGAAAAAGTTTCCCTTTTAGGTTTATTCCACTTTGTGTTATGTACCAAATATTATGAGCAGGGTTTGTGTTTTCTTTCTATTGTTGTGGCATCCTTGTTTCTGTCGGAAAAATAAATTTTTATTCACTCTGATTTATTTATGTATTATTTATTCGCGATGGGAATTGGGGTGTTACAGTTGACGCGCGGGAGTGGCTTCTGCTCCTCGTTTTGGGCCGACTTTCCAGCAATCTTGGGATTAATGTTGATCGAGTTTAACCCCTTGGTGGTAGCCTCGAAACATCTCCTGTAGGCCTCAATGTCCCCGTGGAGGGTGACGACGCGACCCCTGGTCGTGTAATACTTCATCTTCAGGTGGACTGTAGATGGCACAGATGTGAGTTTGGTCAGGGTCGGCGTTCCTAGAATGCACTGGTATAAAGAGGGGCACTCCAATACCAGGAAGCGGACCTTAATTTGTCGGGCAGTTTTGTCGTTCTGAAGGTGACCATTAGCTTGACGTAGCCCCACGGTCTTGTGGTGGTGCCATTGAAGCCCTACAGGAGCCGATGTACATGGTCAGATATGTCTCGTCGAGCTGGAGGGAAGTAA
The DNA here is from genome assembly GCA_022829125.1 of Lathyrus tuberosus. Classification (NCBI taxonomy): domain Eukaryota; kingdom Viridiplantae; phylum Streptophyta; class Magnoliopsida; order Fabales; family Fabaceae; genus Lathyrus; species Lathyrus tuberosus. The sequence continues at coordinate 647,314 of JALAZF010000900.1, forward strand.
ATAAGTGGGCATACATTATGTCCACTGAGCTCCCTTGGTCAACCAGGATGCGGCGGACGTCAAAGTTTGCCATCTGTGCCCTGATCAGGAAAGGGATGTTGGAGTTTGGGGCGCCGCCCGACAATTCTTCAAGGTAGAAGGTGATGGGGTTCGATCTTCCCTGGACCTTCTCGAATGTGGCGTTCTGCGCCGAGCTCGCCTCTATCAGTTCGTCAAACTTCCACTTCACCGACCCCACAGAGACTTTGTTGAACCCCCCCGTCGGATATGACCATGGCGGCGGGGAAGCTTTCTCATGGGCTACAATCGGTCACAGGCGTGTCAGGCTCGTAGGGAAAGTTGAAGTATTCTGTTTGGGTGACACACAAAGCGACTTGTAGCCCGTTATCACTGGAGGACAGGGTCGCCTCCTCGACCCTTTTCATCTCCCGGGCCTCCTGTTGGGGGGCTTCGCTCCCCTTTGTGTACTACTTCAGGTGCCCCTCTTTGATCAAGATTTCGATGGCATCCTTGAGGTGGATGCAATCTTCCATGGCGTGCCCATGACTCTTGTGGAACTGGAAGTACTTGGACTTGTCGACGTTTGGCTTAGGGGGTGTTGGCTTCGGGAAGCGAACACCACCTCGCTTGAACTCTGAGTTGATGCACTCGGCCAGGATGTGCTTGCGGGGAGCTGTGAGTAGCATATACTCAGTGAAGCGGCCTGTTGGTCTCCTTTGTTCTCGGGAGTCTCGGGGCCGGTCCTCTTTCTTCTTTCCCCGCCTCGTCGGGGAACGGTGGAATCCTTATGCCTGGAGCTCTTGGCACCCTCTTGATTCCGCGAGTCGTGGGCGCAGTGAGCGACCTCTATCTCCTCATACTGGATGTATGCTTGGGCCTTGTGGAAGAGCACGTCTAAGGTGTTGGGCCTTTCAATGCTGACTGCCTTGGCGAACTCGGTGTGAGGTCGCAGTCCTCGCTCGATTAAATATCTCTTCATGTCATCTGAGGAGGATACCTGGACAGCTTCTCGGTTGAACCTCTCTATGTAGTCCCGGAGAGATTCATCTTTTCCCTGGATGATGGCTTCCCGGGATACTTCTGTCTTCGGGTAGCGTCGGGAAGCGGTGAAGCGCCTGGAGAACTGGTTCTTCAGCTCCTTCCAAGAGGCGATAAACTCGGGCTCGAGGCTCTTGTACCACACCATTGCACCCTTTCTCAGGGTCGTGGGGAAGAGCCTGCACTTGATGGCCCCCCGAAAGTTCCGGTAGTTGAGCATCGCATCGATGCTTTCAATGTAGTCGTCCGGGTCGGTCGTACCATCATAGGTCGCCAAGGCTGGGGGGTTTTCCATCCCAACAGGCAAGGGAGTCTCCATGATGGCTCTGGACAGCGGTGTGCGCTGGTCGTCCTCATCGCTCCTGACAGGTGATCGCGACGGGGATAGGTCACATCGAGGGTTCCTGTCTCGGCGGAGAGGGCTCCTTGGCCAGCTCTTTGCCTTCTAGGCGTATCCGTCAGCTTTATTCCTCTTATGAGCGGGGGAGCGTTGCTCCTTTCAGGGAGGGGATCGGTCGCGCTTCTGGGTGGCTACGGGCTAAGGCCTTTCCAAACGCGAGCGACGCCCCTGCTGTCGAGAAGAAGGGCTCCGAGAGTCATCGTGTCGTGGCCCCCGCGGGGGAGGGAAAAGACTGCGAAAAACGGGGCGACAATGTCTCCGCGGGGAAGAGCGCGATTGTCGCTCTTTCTCGAGTATCCCGATCCACTCATTCTATTGGAAAATCATCAGATTTGTCTGATTGATCGCCGCGAACAGAGCCACCATGGTCGGGTCAGCGTTGGGCGACACAGGGATCGGCTGGTAGACAGTCGGGCTATCAAAGCGTCGGGAGGTGTTGAAGGCCGCATAGTCCGAGGATGGAGAGGCAATGTGCTCGTCCCTAGGGTCGCCTTCTTCGACGTGAGCGGCCACGTTGGTATCGTGACCGTCGTCGTTGGTGAACGTAGTGAAGGCGGTTTCTGGAGCATTGTCGTCAGTACGTGGGCTAGCCATGATCAACGGAGATTGAACAACTGCTTTGGTTCTTGGGTTTATACGGGAGAAAGAACGTGGAAGCAAGGGTTCCCACAGACAACACCATTGATTTTACCGGATCAGAAAAGGATCAGCAGCCAGCAACGCGTCGTGAGCTCCATTATTCGCCGGTGGTGGTGAAGAGGAAGGGGTGTACCTGCAAGGTACTCCGATGCTAAAGTCAGAGACGGAGTAGAAAGTGCAAGTACTGAGAAAAGGTGTAGAGAATAGAATACCCGACCCTTTAGTGAAAGAGGGTATTTATAATGTGTCTTAGCGTTGGGCCAACGGTTACTTTGCATTGGGTTCGATCGCAGGGCCCAATACGAGTAACTGCCAGGGCTTACGTAGCGTAGGGAAGACCAGCATGTGGTCTTCGCCTTAGATTAACTGGCCCGTAATCTTCGGAAGGTGGGCTAACCAGTTCTTTAGGAAGTGGGTAGTTGCCTGAGGACGTGTCCCCGCGTGGGGAGCACGTGGAGTCCGTGGGGGAGACGTGAGAGAGCTCCCCAGACGTGCAGATGAGCTGGACCTCAATTGGGCCCTCCCCAACGAGGAGTTGGGTTGGACCGTGTTCGGCGGTAGACCAATCTTAGATCCAGTCCATAACAGTACTTAAATGTCAAATAGTCATTAGCTTTTTATTATAGAGCTCTAATGTGATGAATACTTATTTAATAATAGAAAAAAAAATTAACAACACATTATGAAAAAATCAAATAATTCAATATTAAAAAGTCAAATCATTATAAAATGGGTATACCCTTTCTCTCTATCTTTATAGACTTTGTTCATGGAGAAAATATTCATACAAATAGTTATTATTTTGTACGAGGCTTTAAATTAGAACAATTTAGGGTCACAATATTTTACATCCTTCAATTATGTCTATCAATCATGAATGTACCGCGTTGGGTCATGGGTTTTAGGTCTCTTAATTCAATGTTGTTTTAGGTCTCATCGTTACTAAAGTATTGAAGGCTTCTCTTTTTTCTCAATAAAATTTAAATAAATATTTTTTATGAAAATATAAATTAACAAAAAAATGCTAGAGAAAAAATGTTGGAAAGATTACCCTAATGAAAATTTATTATATTTAAATTTTACTTTAAAATTATTTGTAGCACATTCTTTGTATTATTTTCTTAAGCACTCAATTTAATTATAAATATAAGGAAATATTTTATATAAAAAAATACTTAGACTAAATTCTTTCATATGTTTTATGGGAATCAGCCTTCAAAAAAATTGTCCTAAAAGTTCTTCATATTTAAGTAATAATTTAAAAATAAATGTTTAAACTAAAATTTTTTTCTCACACAATTAAAATTTTTCATATATAATTAATAATTTATTGTCTGATATTTTATTTTTTGACATAAAATAATCATGTATAACGATTAATATTAACTCATAAATACTATGCAGTAAAACCTAATGAAAATAACAAATCATATCAAACATAAATATTATGAAAACAACATGTGTTCTATTATTATTTCGGTTACACTCACACAAAATATAATCACATACATTAATTATGAAGTTATGTAAAATAAAGTACAAATTAATAGAAAAAATATGTGTCATTTGTACTATATAAATACTTCCTTACTGTTGATGTTTTAATTACATTTTATTTTGTTAACACTTCTGCAAAAACTTTCTATCATCATCTTATTTTCTATATCAATTCTTTCGTCTATTTTATATTTTAGTATTATTATATTTTCTTAATGCTAGAAATATAAGATGTAGTTATGAATTAGACAATACGTAGAGTTTTTCATTTATTTTTCTTCATTTCTTTTCTTCAATTTTTGTGTTCTTTGTGTTAAATTGAATAAAAGTTTCATGTTTTGAATAGGTGTTTCGATCCATCAAAGAAAATATGTGCTTAATGTTTTTTAAACATGAAGAGAATATTAGAAATATAAAATCTTATGGTTCTATTTTATAAGATTTATTTATGTTATTTTATAAATTAAAAATATTCACCACAAGAAAATTGGTAAATTGCGACGGTTATTATTGGAAGATTACGGCGGTTTGAACCGCCACAATTTACTAGTCGCGGCGGTTTTGCTTTTGTCGCAAAAACGTGTGTCGCCAGGCTATATCGCGACGGTTCCTAAAACCTCCACTCCAACCGTCGTTCTATGTTGCGACGGGTAAGGAACTGTCGTAAATTGAAAATTCCGGCGGTTAAAACCGCCATAAATAATTGTTTTTGTTATCCAAAAATAAAAAACCATATGTATTTTCAAAAGTAAATCCGCAGGAAATGTAAAATCCGCAGGTAATATATTTCTAAAATTTAAAAAAAACCAATTACATGCATTCTCCCTATAAAACTAATTACATGCATTAGAAAATAATCATATTTAGCATACTCCTGCTCCAGAAATAATGTTTAATTGTAAACTGCAATAGTTAAAGTTCCTTAATAAACAAGTATTATCAGTTATCCATTTGCATATATCACTCTCAGTTTTACAATGATAATTGGTCTACAAAGTAACAACTGAATTGCACCGAAAAGCATTGTTGAGCAAACTAATCAAGTAATACAAGTAGTTCTTATAATGATTAAAAAACTTTCACATTTTCAATTATCTTTTAGAGAGAACTTATGACATCATATGTTTTAACAATTTTCATACATGTTAGTTGATATATAGAGTTGGATTACAATTTTCAAAGCATACTCAAAGTCAAATATCTACTTTAGTCTAAACTAATTAGGTAACTTAGCTCTGGTATTTCTAGAGAAAGACTTTCTAGGAGTCAAACTACCAAATAGGCAAAGTTTACTGAGAAGACCGACCTTTGCTGATTCGCCGTGAATAAAATTCAGGTACACTATTGATACACTCTTGACGATGTGCCATTGACACTTACGAATCATACTCTTTATTACTCCTGATGTCGCTTCATCAAACTATAATTACAACAAACCCAGGTTTAACTTATTTTTCCAATCCGCACAATTCAAACCATAAAATTCATTGAGAACCATAGTCCTAAAGGTAGATGTGTATTTAACAAACACCAACAATGCAGATTTAATATATACTAACCTCAGCTGACAATTTAGCCTCTAACCACAAATCAGGCTAAGGTTTATCAACTTTATTGAAATCAGACAAAACATTCAGCAAGTTGAACCCAAATTTCCATTAGCTGATGGTGTAGCATTCTGTATGAGCATGCAAAGAAAAATTAGATTCAAATGAAACACCGTAAAAATTTGAAGTCTTAACTTCTAAGTGGAATATCACTCCAATGGAATTTTCAATTGAAATGCAAATTATAGAAATAAAACTGCGACCTTGGAACCTTTATTTATGGGAGTGACTTTTCCTTTGGACTTCGTCTTTCTGCGATTCTTCGTGTTGCGGTAATCCTAATCTTGTTAAATATATGGAGGCAGGTGATTAAAACCGCTGTGAGAACTGCCTTAAGACTAGAGTGGGGGCAGTTTTGCTCCAACTGTCATAATCTAAGTGTCGTGGTTTATAAAATTTCTTGTAGTGTAACTTGCAGGGCAGCATTTGGAGAGAAAAGTTTAATTGACAGAATAGAGGATATCATCCATAGAATAACAGTGAAGAAAAAATAAATTAAAAGGTTACATACAAAAATTCAAAGTTTAGAAGACAATCCTAATATATAAACTTTACAGAAACAACCAACTATGATGAATCGATTCAATTTTACATGATCTGTCTCAACTCAACACAACAGTTTTTCCTATAAGTGTTTCTAATTGTCATATTTATCAACAAATGTGCTTAATAGGATTTCACATCAAAATATACTAAAAGGATTCAAAAGAATAAGCTAAACACCTAATCGCAAATCCAAAAAATGTCAAGAAAATTATAAGTTGAATACAAATAAGCACAAACTAGTTCAAAACTTCTCACCAAATGTCTAGTAAATGGAATAATTTAATAGATAATTCTCATCAAGTAGCATGATTTTAAATTTGGAGTAAACCATACTACAATTATACACATTGTTTGGACCACAAACTCATCAATAGATTATGGACCACTTCCAATGAAACCTCTATATCTTTCTTTCTCACTTTACAGTTATATCATAACAATACAGTAAAGTCACAAATAGAAACTCAGCCAATCAAGAGAAAAAACATAAAAGAATAGAATTTTGTTAGTTTTATGGGTCACCTAAAAATAGAGACATGATTTTCCAGGGAAGAAATGGTGTTGTCTCCGTCCTTAGTCTTGTTTGAGGGATCTGAGTTTTTATTTTCTTCTCTTTTTCCTAAAATTAGTAAAACAAGTTTATATAGCTTCAATATTTGAAATCCACTGCATCTTAAACATAAGTACAACATATCTTCTCAAAAGTTTCAATCAGAATCAGCACCAATAGACAATAGTAGAGTAAAATTAGTTTATTATAAATTACATTAGTGTGTATGTCAAATATCTATTATAAATTAAGTTTTTTCAATTTTGGTTTAAGGTTTGAGTCAACTAGTTACATGTGTCTATTTCATGTAGTCCACAAGGCCAGATAACGACAAAGGTATGCAGATAGTTAGTGGATAAACTCACCAAATTAATTAAATCTTATATACTTAACTCCCAAATTAAATATTGCAGCTAACTTCATCTGCCAAAGATAACACAAGGAAAGGATAAACTCACCAAGATTAATATGGATAAAACAACTATCTATGTTCTGTGTCTCTAATCACTAATACTGGTCGGATAACCAAACCAACTCCCCAAGTAGCTGCAACCAAATATCAAATCATAGTTTAAATTACTGCACCAATAAATATGTGATTCAAAGAAATGACGACACAAATGTTACTGATGCTTATCATTGAGAGTCTTAAAGCTTGCTATTATTCTCTAAAACTTTCAAAGGGATAAGCCTATTAATGGAAGAAATTATTTAAAAAAAAACAAATTATACAAATAATCAGAGATATTGAAATATTCAACTATAAATTTCTAACATTTTATTGTGGTAGATGTTGGTGAATGAAATGAAACATTTCATGTAAGGTGTCAATTGATACCTACAATGGTCAAGGTAAACCATTTAAACCTCCAAGAGCAATTTTCATCATAAAAACCATCCAAAAAGCTTTGCATAGGCCAAATAATGTGTAGAAAAATACACATAAATCAAACCAACATTATGGATATAATTATTTTGTGTATAAGTCCAATCAACACTATTTAAAATTACACTAGAATTAAATCAGTATTATTCATATAACATGTGAAATTTGTAAAGGTCAAATAACATGTTTATAAAATCACCACACTTCTCTAACAAATTGAGATTAAATCCGTAAGTTCATTTCAAAAAAGAAACACCACTTCTCTAACAGAATTATTGATGCCCTGCTAGCATGGTTACTCCAAAATATTGCTGCCCTGCAAGCATGGTTACTCCAAAATATTGCTGCCCTGCTAGCATTGAGATAAAATCACCACACTTCTCTAACAGAATTACCTTCAGGTGTTGTGGTTGTGAGACAGAGACTTGCACTTTGAAATACCTTCAAAGAAATGTGGACCAAATTCTTAGAAATAAGAATAAAAAAAATAAATTAAAAAAAAAAAGTTATACTGTTTTAGAAAGCTTCAAACATGCAACAGTGTAAATTAAAAGTCGCAGCAGAAATGCAGAAAACATCTTACTGTAAAAGTCAAACATGCAACTGTGCTTCCTACAGATAATCCTTTCCTCGTAAAGGTTAATGGGCCTAACTTTGAGATTACATATGAGTAACCTGTTAAAGATACAGGAAGATTAGGAATCCCCGTCACCGCAAGTGTTGGAGTTCTCGGCTGAACAAGTGCAGGCACGCCATCTGAACCAAGCCCTAATGTTATGAATAACAATGCCGATAGAAAATAAACTCGCCCCAATTGATCCTATAAATAGAAATTAGACAAAAAAAATCCCAAAATTAACACAAACATTTCAAGACAAAAACAACTGTAAACAAATTCCGAGTTATGGGTAGTGAATCAGAGGATAAACCAAGGATTAACAATCCCTTACCATCCAAGCATTTCTTGGTAGAATCCAAATTGAAAGCAAAGCCGAGTAAGCTACTAATCCAAATTGCATAATTATATGTGACCTTGCCGGTAGAACAACCACCAGAACCAAAAGCCATACCTGTAAAACATAAATAACCATAAAAACATGAGATTTACAACAAAACCATTTGTAGAATGAGCTAATGCAGCATCAAAGAAACAACAAGTTGAATATTAAATCTATGAGTTACTAAACTAAAAAAAAAAACACATGTGACATTGTGGTCGATGGATTAAGACCAAGTTCCATCAAAGTAGGAATATCACCAATCTGAACATCACCGCTATAAGGAAGACCCTTAAGTTGATCCAAAGCTTCAATAGTTTTCCTCACCTCTAATTTCTGAACTCTATCCCAAAAACCTCCAAATTGAAAGGAAAACTAGGATTAAGCTTTGTGTCTGAAAGAACAAGTCGATCATGATATAAGATTCCTTTGTTTGATTTGTTTTCAGAGAAGATCCAGTGTCAATCGGAATCACCGTTTTATGACCCAGGGCAACAGCGGCTAGGTTTAATGGATTTGAGAAAAAAAAAATAAAAAGGGAAAAGAAAAGAATTTCAAGGATTTGAGAGTAGCAAGATTGTAACGAGAAGTAAGTTCAAGAGGTTAGAGGAATTTTAGGGAAAAACTATTTGAGAGAAAATATTAGAATATTGGAGTCGTGGGATTGCAAAATCTAAAAAGGATAAGGAAGTGCTTCAACTTTTTAATCCATGTGTACAAAGGCAGAGGCAGTTAGCCAAAAGTGTCGCGGAATGCGTGTAACGACACTTTTGAGTGAACTGTCGCGACTTATTTGTCGCAAATCAGTAATTTTTTTGTAGTGATTATTTACGTAAGTTCCTTAATATCAAGTTGGTCCAACATATATCTCACTCTTGTTTCAGGTCTAAAAAAAAGTTTCTAAAAAGTTTTTAATTGACATGATCAAAGACTATATATGGTAAAACATACTATTCGGCCCACCTCTCCTGACATGGGATGAATTTGGGTGTTTGGCGAATCGGGTCTAGAAACTCTGAATTTAAATAGGTTATAATTTAATTGTCAAAGCCCGATCTTTTACGGGCTTGATTATTTGAGTCAGCCCATATTATATTTAATATTAAATTTTTAATTAAAAAAGTGATTTTTAAAATAATAAATTAATTAATTAATAGATTATAAACTAAAAGATTAAAATATATATAGATGAATATTAAGCACTTAAAAAATATATAAATCAATTAAATTCATAACATTTAAAATAAAACATCATAAAAATAAACTATTTTAATCAAGTAATCGAGATTCAAGTTGAAACAACTACTTATTTAGTTTGAAAATTAAAATTCAATAAATTTTATTTATACATAAATTTATTAATTATAAAATAAAGCATGGAATAATAATATCCATTTAAATAATATTAGAGGCTTAAATTAAATAAAATGGATCATTGAATAAATTTAAAAATTATTTAATATATTAATTAAATGAATTGATAAATTGATTGAATTTTATATGAACTATGAACAATTATAAATAATGCAATATATATATATATATATATATATATATATATATATATATATATATAGTTGTATCTTTATTAAAAAAAATAATATAGAACATTGTAAGTATAATGTGTTAAAATTTTTATGAAGAAAATTAAATTAAATAAGCAGATTACTTATAACACAGCGGGGCTAACCGGATTAACCGTCGTGCTTTTAACGGATCGAACTTAAGAATCCGCACATTTAATAGAATAATTTTTTTCAAGCCTAAAACTTTTTGTGCGCTTTCAAGACTGCCCAGTTGACCCGGTTGGCTTGGTGAGTCATCCCTCAATAATAGAAAGGCAATGTAGATATCCTACAACTTAGACCCGATTTAATTTAAATCTCCTACAACTTTGATGATAATTTATATTTAAATCAAAAGAAATACAAAGAAATGAGATGAGTTGATAGTATCGTTCACACCGGTCTTAGTATCCTACTTTTAACTTTTCAATTGAATTCTTCTAGATAAATAGTATAAGAATAAGTTAATTTTAATTTTAGTTCTAGTTGCTATAATATAGTAGTTTGTCATAAATTGAGTCTTGATCGTGAAGGTTGGATCAGATCCTGTAGAATCAGGCCGCCAAGTGCGTCAGGGATGCTGGTCGTATGGAGAGGAGGGGGTGTACCTGCAAGGTACTCCGACGCTCAAGTAAGTAAGGGTTAGAGAAAAGGGGCAAGTACAAAGTATGAATTCTTAGGGTGAATATTGGATACCTGACCCTCTCAAGCGAGAGGATTTATATAGATCCCCCAGCGCATGACCAACGGTCCTATTTTCGGGGCGAAATAACCGTTTTCCCTAAAGAATAGGTAACTGTCCAAACTAGCCGTTATGTGGGGCATCAGCGTAATTCCGGGCACCTGCTCATGGCTATTCGGGGAGCAGCGAAGCCGTGCGTGACGGGCAAAAATTCCGGGGAGGAACGTTGCATTTCTTGCCCAGTAGGAGGGGCAGAAAGGTAACTTTTGTCCCTCTGTGGATTGGACTTAGGCAGTTTGGGCCGCTCTGGAGCAGAGGTGGATTGGGCCAATTCTAGCCATTGGTCCAGTCCAGAACAGGAGCCCCCTAAGTCGTTGCTCCCGAGCGTGGGAGTGATGACTTAAGGACTGCTCGTTGCTCCGGGGAGCTAGCATAGAGTCGTCGTTTGAAGACGAGGATTATTGTCTCAAAGTGCTCGTGACCCCCAGGTGTTTGCGAAATTATTGGTCGTGACCTTGTTGCCCGGTATTCGGGGAGACTAAGGGTCAGACAGAATTGGGAATGTTGGGTCGCCACGTGTGCCTAGAGCCCCGTGTAGCAGTTAATAAGCAATGATGGCTAGTGGGTAGTCATGATGGCCTACGGGCGCGTGTTCGCACGTGCCCCTCTGTATAAAAGGGGGAAAACCGTCCCATTTTGCATTTTTTTCCTTTTGATTTCTCTTCGTCTCTTCTACACTCTTGCCCGTCACCGTCTTCAGTGCTTCCGGCCACCGCGTCAAGCTTCGGGCAATACTCAAATCAAGTAAGTTCTCTGATCTGAGACTTGTTTTACTCCTTTTCATTGTTGCTGGTAGATTTGCATGTGGTTAGGGCTAGTTTAGAGGATAAAATGTGAGAGTTTTCGGCGAGTGTTGGTGGTGGACGGCGGTTGCGCCATTTTCACGCTTCCAACATGTCGCCGGATCAATTAGCGCGTTTGGTGAGGGGGGTGGTTCACGGCGAGGTTGCATGTGTAACCACCTAATCTGTTCATCTTCTGATAGAGTGATGAGTTTTCCGGTTAAACATTTCCAAATTCCGGTGAAGCTTTGCGATTTCCGATGGAGCTTCAACGGAAACTGGGTGTGAGCACGGGGAGGCTCCTCGTTCTGGGGTGATAGTTTCGAGCATCTCCTCGCGGGGAGAACTCAGTTTTCCCTTTGATGTTAGGGCTTAGGTCGGGGACGTTGTCCTTAGCCCTTGCGCGCCCTTTCACTTGACTTAGCAGTGGAAGGGTGGATTTGATTTGCTGTCGAATTCACTTTCTTCTCTGCTTTTTAGGTGATCGTAATGGCGACAGGGCCAGACAGAGAGACTATTCCAGACACGTCCGAGGAATAAATTGGATCCGAGGACAGGGGTAGCTCGACGGCCACAAATTCGACGGCCTCGAGTTCTCCTGGCAATGTCGAGGAGGAAGAGGATGTGAACGACATGGACGAGGATGTCGTCGTAGATTCTGCCGAAGAATGGGAGGTGGTTGAGCCCGCCGAGCACGTGTCTTCATTTGCGCAGTATGCGGGGGATGCTTTTACTGAAGTGGGACCGGAGGGAGAGTGGAGGGTGCACTTTCCTTCCGAGGACGAGCGTGTCTGTTTGAACTTTGGGGACAGCTTCACTATGTACGAGTATGCCTTCAAGGAGTTGGGCCTGAGGTTGCCGTTCACAGATTTCCAGAAGTCGGTGTTCGAGCATTTGAAGTTGGCCCCCAAGCAGCTGCACCCGAACTCTTTGGCCTTCATTCGAGCGTTTGAGTTGGTGTGTGAGCACCTTGCCTTAGGGACTACTCTTCCCTTGTTCTTTACTGTTTTCCACCTTCAACGGCAGCTGTCGGGGAGGAAATATGGTTGGGTTTCCTTAAAGGAGCCCCGCAAGCTGTTCAAGCCCTTTTCGGAGTCGATAAGGACGTTCAAGGGGCGTTATTACGTCGTTAAACCCCTGTCTGAGGCTGCCCAGGACAACACCTACGTCTGGGAGATAGAGGTTGATGAGAACGGGAACGAACTGCATGACGAGGAGGAAAGATATATTGGGCGGAGACTTTACAAGTTCCCATCCACTAGTCAGCCGAGCACTTCACCAAGAGGCCTGGTGATTATGTTTTCCAGCCGAGCGATCTGAACGAGCAGGATGCCGTGGCGTATGATGCACTGGTGAATTGGGTCACCTCTTTACGGCTCACTGAGTGCTGGACGAGTAAGGGCAGCCCGATCTTCGAGGAAGACGGGAGCCAGAGGGTCGAGCGCAGATTTATTGACATTAAGGCACTGCTGGAGTGCAAGACTTCCGTGGAGGCTGAGAAGCTGCTCGGTAGCCTTAGTTGTTTATATTTTGTTTATGTTATTTCTTTTCCTCGTATCTAACCTGTTCGTGTTTTGCTTGTGCAGGTGAGATGCCTCAGGCTCATGATCGGGTTGTGAGGAACGCTCTGGCGAGGAACAAAGTTGAAGCAGCTCCTCCAAAATCTCAGTTTGCTGGTGGTCGTGTTCCTTCTTCGGCGCAGTCTGCTGCGGGGACCTCCACTTCTCCCGCTCCTGTCCCCCAGAGATCTCCTCTGCCTTTGGCTGGGCGACCAAAGTAGCCAAGGGTTACTGACTTTGTTGACCTTACTCGAGTGGCGGAGAAAGGGAAGTTCGAGCTCCCTCCCTGCATCCTTGATAGGAGGTTCTTCGAAGGTAACTCGTTAGTTATTCCCCGGGCAGAATCTCTTCGCTTGGAAGGCATAGATCTCCCGAGCAAGAGGGCGTTGGTGGCCCAAGATGCCTCAGCCTTGGTCCGGATGCTAGAGATGGTGGTTGTTTATGCTGAAGAGGACTCTGCAACTGAGTCCGAACTCAACGCTGCTCGTGCCTCTGTGACATCCCTTAAGGAGGAGCTCAAGGTTGTCGGCGAGGCTCGGAGGAAGGCAGAAAAGGAAGCGGCCAGGCTAAAGGAGGAGAACTCTACGCTGGCGGCTGAGAAGAAAGCTGTCGAGGAGTTGATCAGGGAGTTGCGGGCGGTCAATGCCCCGGGTGCCGATGAGTCGGACGAGGTGAAATAATTGAAGACTAGATCTGAGCTGGTTGCTCGTCTGCTGTTTGCCGAAGATGATGGCGTCGTCGTTGCGGCGGAGTCTTTCCAAAATGTTGTGGCTCAGCTGTGAGTGGTGAACCCTGATCTCGATTTTTCTGTCGAGGGTACCCACTATCTCACCCACGTCGAGGATGGTCGTATTGTCGTGCCCGACGGTCTTCTTGAAGGTACTCCTGAGGATCAGCCCGAGGACCAGCCCGCGGAAGACCAAGAACCAGAGTCTACCGAGCATGCCGGCGAATGAGGACTTTATTATTTTGATGTTGTTGTAATATGCTCGGCCTGCGTGCTGTGGAATTATTTGTAACTTATTTTCTTTTTGGAGAGGCATGGCCCCCGTTTGATGTAATTAAGCACAATAGTGGTCCTTGTGGCCACCCACTATGTTAATTTATCATATTTCCGGCTTTGCAAGACTTTACTTGCGTTTATTTTTGCTAAGTGTTGTGTGCATGCTTGTTGTGGATGTATGTCTGCCCGTGATCGGGAGTATTTGACTTGTGCGAATATTCTGGGGGGATTGCTCGTAAGAGATGTGTTCGGCAGTGTGGGGAACTGGTCGAACGGCCGGGGAATGGCCTGGCCGGGGAGCGGAGCTCAGGTCGCGTTTGAGGCCTGAGTTCGTGGAGTGAACGTCTCATCGCGAGCTGGGGTTCTTCCAATCATGGTACTTTGACGACGGCGATGCTCGATCGAGGACCGCTGTCGAGCATTTACCTGGCTCGTTCTTGAGCGGGGTTATGCTTTAATCATATGCGACGCTTGCACCTGGACGCGCATAGTGGTCGGTAGCTGACGTTCGTCGTTGCGACGAGTCGAACCGAAGATTTAGCTGTAGTATTGTTTTAGTTTTTCAGCATTCCATGGTCGAGGAAGCTCTTCCCCAGAGAGATGTTCTAGGTAGTAGGCCCCATTTTCCGTTTTTACCCGGACGCGATAGGGTTCTTCCCAGTTGGCTGCTAGTTTGCCTTCGCGAGAGTCTTTGTGGTTTCTTCTTAGGACAAGGCTTCCCACGTCAAACTCTCGCCGTATCACTTTGGCGTTGTGCCTGATGGTAATTTTTTGTTTTAGCGAGGCTTCGCGGAGGGCTGCCCCGGTTCTGATTTCCTCGACGAGGTCGAGCTCTTCTCTTAAAGACTTGTCGTTCATCTCCTCGTCTAGGGACGATTCTGTCCACCTAGAGGGCACATGAACTTCGACGAGAATTACAGCCTCGGTCCCGTATGCCAGGCGAAAAGGTGTTTCCCCCGTCGTCGAGTGGGGAGTTGTACGGTATGCCCAGAGCACGTTGTGTAGCTCTTCGACCCACACCTTCTTTGTTTCGTCTAGCCTCCGCTTGAGGCCTTGGAGGATGACTCGGTTGGCTGCTTCAGCCTGCCCGTTTGTTTGGGGGTGCTCGATGGACGCGAAGTGTTGCTTCGTGCCCAGTTGGGCGACGAAGTCCTGAAACTTCTTGTCTGTGAATTGCGTCCCGTTGTCCGTCACTATTGCTTGGGGAATACCGAAACGTGCGAGGATGTTGCATTTTTAAAAGCGCAGGATGTTGAGGGCAGTTATTTTGGCTAGAGCTTTTGCTTCTATCTATTTTGTGAAATAGTCCACGCCCACTATGAGGTATTTGTTCTGACTTGATCTTACCACGAAGGGTCCTAGGATGTCCAGGCCCCACCAGGCAAATGGCCACGGGGAGGACATGGACTTGAGCTCGTTAGGCGGAGCCAGGTGCATGTCCCCGTGCCGTTGGCATTTGTCGCATTTCTTCACGTGCTCTTTCGCGTCGTTTTGCATGGTCGGCCAGTAGTATCCTGCCTAGAGTGCTTTTCGGGCAAGGGATCTTCCGCCTATGTGTTGAGCGTTGATTCCTTTGTAGATTTCGTGCAGGATGTGTGCGACCATTTCCTCCTCGACACATTTGAGCAGTGGAATGGAGAATCCCCGCCTGTAGAGCTTACCTTCGACCAAGATGTAACACCCCCTTTTATACCCCCAAATATATCAATTAATCATTTAGGCACGTATTCAAAATTTCATCAGAGTATAATCATAACATGGTATAAAAGAGATATGCCACAACATACATGAAATTAAAACACATACAACACCTGCTCATAAGATATGCAACAGTGGGGTAACTTATCAATCGAGGAATCTACGTCCTTACACCCACATTTCAATATTTAGCATAAAAGCGGAACAACTAAACATTGAATAACAACCACATATATAAACATCATATATATACATATATCAACCAGTATGATTCATCAACATCAGTCATGGTATATACACAAAGTCATCAACCAGATACATATGCAAATGTATCACAAAAAGGAAATCAAAAGCATCCTAGCTACCCGGTGCTACATATCAGAGCCAACCGACTAACACGGACATGAAGCCACGCTTCACAAAAAGACCGCCAGCAAGTCTACTCTGCAATGCCTCGTAGAGCATTATAAAACAACAGAAGGGTGAGAAATATTATCATAATAACGTTGCATATAATTATATATCTCAACATATAATACACATATACCACATTCTCACCACAACTCATCACTATGCATGTATATATACATATAACACCAAGCATATACCATAAATCAAATACACGACATAACAATCCGTAATTAACGCATCCTTCACATAGGCATATTCATTCATGCTCAAATACATGTATCCCCAATACATCTCAATTCATCACCATTCATTCAACATAACACACATATATGTTTATTCACCAATGTATCATTACAAAGATACAACTCTTATCGCCATTCATCACATCTTACTCAATATACATCGCAAGGCATATATATATATATATATATATATATATATATATATACAAAACTAAGCATATTCATCACAATGCTTATCATTCAACATAAATACATATATTCATGTTCATTCATCAATGCACATATACAAAGATGACCAATGCAAATCATAGAGACCGACTCGCGACTCTATGCAGATGCAATGCGGTACCGACTCCTTTCATCTCAAGTTCAATTGAAGAACTTGTTGGAACCATTCACTCACACCTATCACATAGGCTCACGATGTTCCCCCATTGCTCACACCTATCACATAGGCTCACAAGGTTTATGGATTGCTCACACCTATCACATAGGCTCATAACCCGACTGCTCACACCTGTCACATAGGCTCACAATCGTTTGTAATCATCGCTCACACCTTTCACATAGGCTCACGACGTTACAACGGATTCATCTTAGAACCCCTCAATGCAAGAATGCACATCATGATGTTTCACATACAACATGACTCATGACACTCTTGAAATGCATACATAGTCACAATATAGTCATGCATTTATCTCATACATATCACATACAATCCATACACATTCACCTCAATCAAGCCAAACGACAACAAACCGCACTTTACATTTAATCGGAGAAGTCAGCCAAAAGTCGTCTAAAAATAATATTTCTTATCACCACATAATAGCACATATTTTTAGCTTCACATCGATATAAAGAACACATAAATCGGATAACCGAGTAAAAAGATATGGATATTTCAAAATAACGCAAAAACATAAACCGGAGGCCCGACACTACGAAACGGTTCGAAAATACTGTTCCAATTGGACCAGGTTTAGACCTCAAAACCATTTTTCCTAGAAAGAACATCTCGTTAGCTTCCCAACGCTTCGAACGGGGGTCAAAACCGACTTACGGATCAAAAGATATGAATTTCCGAAGTTTCCCCGACAAACCAGAATTTTCTGGTTCAGCTCAGTATGTATCAATACATAGGCTTATGTATCGATGCATAAAGGCCACATGTATCGATACATAGCACGCATGTGTCGACGCATGCTGTAGTGAAAATGCTGTTTTCTTAAATTTCTACAGTATGTATCGATGCATAAGGGTTATGTATCGATACATAAACCATTTTGTATTGATACATGGCTGTTATGTATCGATACATAACTCTGTTTTTCTCCAAAAACCATAATTTTCTATTACACCCTTGCTGTAACTTTTCCGAATACCCGAAAACTCGACTAAATCGAACATTTTCACCGAAATAAACCTATACGCGCAACCACCAAATACATAAGAACAATTTAGAACACATAAACGAAATTTCTACGACGTTCGATTTTTCGATTAAATTTCAACCTTTCAAAAACCAGAATTTTCAAACATCACCAAATCGAATAAAAAGCACGCTATACGACGACCTAACCTTACTCGATACAACTACGTAATTTATTTCGAAATTCATCCGTGAAAACATCGATTTCTATCGATTTCCTACAATTCGACCTAAACGGAAAAAAACAACGGAAACATAACGAAAACTAACCAAAACATAACCAAACTTCATGAAACTTTAAACAGCAGCTCACATACATATAACCAACCAACACATCTATTTATACGACTTTTCGACCGTAAAAACATCGGTTTCTATCGATTTCGTCAAATACGGCATAAACGGAAACATATGGAAAACCAACCAAAACATCCACACAAAACACATACATAATCATACACAAAGTTAGGATAACAATATTTCACACCCTTACCCGATTAAATCGACTCCGAAAGATTGATCTTGGTGATTTTCCACACTTTTCTCTTTGCTCTTCTCTTTTCTCCTCTCTTTTCCTTCTTCTTCTCTTTTTCTCTCAAAATTCTGTTTTTCTCTCTTTCTCACCTCTAACTTTTTATTTTAATAAAACAAATATCTATCCCCACAAAAAGACCAAAATACCCCTACACTCAAATATCTCGCAAACGCTCTCAAAACGCGACAAAATATAATCACGACGAAAAATAACATTTTTCTAAATAAAAGTCGAAAATAAAATAATATAATAATAAAATAATCAAAACGACTCGATTAATTAAATAAGACAAAACCGGGGCGTTACACAAGACGTACGAGCAGGCTCTTCGCCTGATCGTTCTGGCCTCCTTTGGGTCGGACGGGAGTTCGTCTTTGGTGAGATAGTTATAGACCGGGGTCATCCAGCAGTTGTTATCGCCGATTACTTGCACGTCGAGTGTCGGGGGAGCCTTCTCGATGCTAGGCCGAGGAAGTACTTTCTGTATGACGGATTTGTTTCCGTCTTTCTTCTTCGTGCTGGCTAGCTTGGAGAGCACGTCCGCTCGTACGTTATGTTCTCGGGGAACGTGTTTCACTTCCACCGTCGTGAACTTCGCCATTTCCGTCCTTACCAGGGCCAAGTATTCGGTTAGGTTGTCGTTTTTGGCTTAGTATTCTCCCCGAACCTGGAGGGCCACGAGTTACGAATCCGTGCAAATGACGACTTTCTCTGGGCCTAGGTCCTCGGCTAGGCGTAACCCAGCGAGGAAGGATTTGTATTCAGCCTGGTTGTTGGAGGTTGGGAAAGATAGTGTGAGTGATACCTCGACGATAATTCCTTCGTCGCTCTCTAGTATGATTCCCGCGCCGCTTCCCGCCGAGCTTGTGGCGCCGTCGACGAAGATGGTCCACTTATGCGTTTCATTCGCGGGGGAGTCTACGAATGTCATCTCCGCGACGAAGTCGGCTAGAGCTTGGACCTTAAGGGCTTTTCTGCGTTCGTATTGGATGTCGAATTTGGACAATTCTAGCAACCATTTGAGCATTCGGTCGGCCATGTCCGGTCGTCCGAGCAGCTGCTTTATGGGCTGGTCTGTTCGAACCACGATCGTGTGAGCCAGGAAGTAGTGTCTCAATCTTCTGGTCGCGTTGATTAGGGCCAAAGCCACCTCTTCTATCTGCTGGTACCTTAACTCTGGTCCCTGCAACGCTTTACTCGTGAAATAAATGGGCTTCTGCCCGTCGGGTGTCTCGCGGATGAGAGCGGCACTCACTGCTTCGGCAGCTACGGCCAGGTATAGGTACAGTGTTTCGCCATTGACCGGGCGAGAGAGGACCGGCGGCTCTGAGAGTGCTTGTTTCAGATGGAGAAGGGCCTTGTTGCACTCCTCGGTCCATTCGAACGCATCCTCTTTGCGGAGTAGCTTGAAGAACGGGAGGGCGTGCTGGGCGGACTTGGCCACGAAACGAGATAGTGACGCGAGCATCCCGTTGAGGGACTGGATGGACTTTTTGGACTTGGGCGTAGGGAATTCGGAGAATGCCCGACATTTGTCGGGATTGGCTTCGATTCCCCGTTCTGTTAAGTAGAAGCCGAGGAATTTGCCTGCTCGAACTCCGAACGTGCACTTCTCCGGATTAAAACGTATTTTGTATTTCCTGGCCTGTTCGAAGACCTTTCGTAAATGGGCAGTATGATCGGTTTCCTCGTGGGACTTCACGATCATGTCGTCCATGTATACTTCGAGCATGTCGCCTATCTTTCCCCGGAATACTTTGTTCATCATTCGTTGGTACGTTGCTCCGACGTTCTTCAAGCCGAAGGGCATTACATTGTAGTAATAGTTACCCGATTCGGTCATGAAGGCCGTATATTTTTTGTCGAACATTGCCATTGGGATTTGATTGTAGCCCGAGTAGGCGTCCATGAACGATAAAAGTTTAAAACCAGCGGAATTATCAACAAGTTTATCAATATTGCGGAGGGGGTAGGCATCCTTCGGGCATGCCTTATTGAGATCGGTATGATCAATGTACATGCGCCATTTTCCATTAGATTTTTTAACCAATACAATGTTGGACAGCCAAGTGGTGTACTTGGCTTCTGAAATAAATTTGGCCTCGAGGAGGTCCTTTACAGCTTTTTCAGCAACCTCTGTTTTCTCCGAAGACTGCTTTCTCCTACGTTGTGCTACGACCTTGATGGTCGGGTCAATGGTCAGCTGGTGACAGGCGACGGATGGATCCAAGCCGGGCATTTCTGCGGCGCTCCAAGCGAAGAGGTCGACATTCTCCCAGAGGCATGCTTTGAGATGTTTCCTCGCGATGTCAGGCAGGTCTGCTCCGATCTTTACTCCCCGTTGGGGGGTCTTCGCCGAACAGAACTATCTCGAAGTTGCCATCCGGGATTGGGCGCATCGGATAGGAGCTGCTGGACATTGTGGACTGGCTGGACGAAGCTGTTCGTTCCTCTTGCTGGTCCTCGGGGAAGCGACTGTCGAGGTCGATAGAGTCGACCTGGGGTAGAGGCTTGGCCTCCTCGGAGCTGCTTGGTAGTGCTGGCTTGCTTGACACGTTCGGCTTGGGCGCAATGGTGTTGAGTCCCTTTGCAGCTGCTTCAAAGCAACGTCGGGCAGCTTCTATGTCTCCGTGGAGGGTGGCGACCATCCTTTTCAAAGTGTAGTACTTCATCTTCAGGTGGACGGTAGAGGGCACTGCTACCAACTCGGCTAGAGTTGGCCTTCCGAAAATGCATTGGTACAGTGACGGGCAGTCGATTACCAGAAATTGCACCTTGACGGATCTGGCCATTTCAGTTGATCCGAAGGTCACGATCAGCTCAACGTAACCCCACGGCTTCTTCATGGACCCGTTGAATCCCTGTAAATCGGACCCTACGTAGGGGGTAAGGTGCGATTCGTCCAGCTGCAGTGTTGAGAACAGCTGGGAGTACATGATGTCGACCGAGCTGCCCTGGTCGACAAGTATCCTGCGAACGTCGAAGTTTGCCATATGGGCTCTTACGAGCAAAGGTATGCTTGAGTTCGGGGAGTCGCCGAGGAGTTCCTCCTGGTAGAAGGAGATGGGGACAGAGCCCTTCTGTGCCCAATCAAGCGTGGTCACTTTGCTGGAGCTGGTGTTGATCTGGTGGTTGAACTTCCGTTTCATGAAGCCCACAGTGACTTTGTTGAATCCCCCGCCAGATATAACCATGACGGAGGGAAAAGTCTCCCATGGGCTATGGGCCGCGAAATAAGTAGGGGCATTGAGCCCGTCAGGGACGTAGAAGTCCTCCGGTCGCGACATGGACATAACGACCTGCATGTTGGTGTCTTCCGAGGAGGGCACCTCCTCCTCGACCTTCTTAGACTCCTGGGCGTCTTGCCGGGGAGTGTCCTTATTTTTTGCGAACTGCTTCAGGTGCCCGTCCCTGATCAGTATTTCTATGGTATCCTTCATATGGATGCACTCCTCTGTAGTATGGCCGTGACTTTTGTGGAAGCGGCAGTATTTTGACTTATCCACGTTTGGTCTGTTCGGCAACTGTTTAGGGAAGCGGACCCCGGCTTGTTTGAACTCCGAATTGGCACATTCGAACAGAATCTTTTCCCTGGAAACGGTCAGGGGAGTGTAGTCATGAAAGCGACCAGAGGGTCCCTTATTGTCTGAGAGTCCCTCGGTCGGTCCTCGTGTCTCCGTTCTCCCCGACGAGATGTCGAGGCTTCTTCTCCTTTGGAGGCCCGGGCGTTCCCCTGACGGCGAGACGCTCGGACGTTACAGGCCGCAATCTTCTCCTCGTATTGGATGTGAGATTGGGCTTTGAGGAGGAGAGCATCTAAGTTCCTCGGTGGGGCGAGGCCGATGACTTTGGCGAAGTCGGAGTCCGGGAGGACACCTTGTTCGAGCAGGAACTTCTTCATTTTATCTGTCGTCGGGACCTGCACAGCTTCCTTGTTGAACCTCTCGATGTATGCTCGGAGAGGTTCGTCTTTCCTCTGGATTATGGCTTCGAGGGAGGCCTCAATTTTGGGGTGGCGGTGAGATGCTATGAAGTGCCGCGAGGACATCCTGCCGAGCTGTTTCCACGAGGTAATGGACTCCTCGGGCAGTTACTTATACCAGGTCATTGCTCCTTTTCGGAGCATGGTCAGGAACAGTCTGCACTTGATGGCGCCCCGTACACTGCGGTAGTCTAACAACGCATCGATATTCTCGATGTGCTCGTCTGGGTCGGTGGTCCCGTCGTACGTGCCAAGTGACGGGGGTTTCTCCAGGCCTTTTGGGAGACGGGTAGCCAAGATCTCCTGGGACAATGGACCGCGAGGCTCGTCGTCGCTGTTAGAACTGGTGTATGATGGAGACCGAACGGGATATTCTCGTCGGCAGTTCCTTCGTGGGGAAGGTGAGCGGTTCCTTCGAGGAGAAGGTGAACGGTTCCTTTGAGGAGAAGGAGAGTGGTTCCTTCGAGGAGAAGGTGAGCGTGTCTGTCCTTTGAACTTGATCGGAGGAGATTCGTCGTTCCTCCGAGTCCTCTTATGGTCGTGAGCGTGCTGGTCACGCGGGGAGATCTGGTCGCGCTTTGGGGCAACGCAAGGATCAGACTCTTGGCGCAGTCTTCGGTCTATTTCTCTTCATGGTTGCGGGCTTCTTGATCGTCCCTGGTTCCTCCGCGTGGGAGGGGATCTTGGATGGCGAGACTCTTACAGTGCCCCGATCCTCTTGTTCTGCTGCAGGATCAGGGTGTTAGTTTTGTTGAGTGCCTCCAGGAGGGCTGCCATGGCTGGGTCGGCGTTGGGTGGAACAGGAACGAACTGGAGGTCAAGAGAAGGTTGATCATTGTTTCTATCAGCAGGGGCAAGGGAAGGAGAGGCAGTGGCTCCGTCCCTAAGGAAACGGGAATCTCGGAGGAGAGATGGTTGGCCGTCAACGTCAGATTTATTGACGGGGAGGATGGTGGTCTGGAGAGCATCCTTGATGTGATCTTGGGAGGCCATGATCGTGATGAAGTTTGAGAATTGTTTTGATCTTCGGTTTCGGATGAAAGAAAGATGAGGAGAATAATCTTTCCACAGACGGCGCCACTGATCGTGAAGGCTGGATCAGATCCTGTAGAATCAGGTTGCCAAGTGCGTCAGGGATGCTGGTCGTTTGGAGAGAAGGGGTGTACCTACAAGGTACTCCGACGCTCAAGTAAGTAAGGGTCGGAGAAAAGGGGCAAGTACAAAGTATGAATTCTTAGGGTGAATATTGGATACCTGGCCCTCTCAAGCGAGAGGGTTTATATAGATCCCCCAGCGCGTGGCCAACGGTCCTATTTTCGGGGCGAAATAACTGTTTTCCCCAAAGAATAGGTAACTACCCAAACTAGCCGTTATGTCGGGCATGGTACCCGAAACTAGCCGTTATGTCGGGCATCGGCGTAATTCCGGGCACCTGCTCATGGTTGTTCGGGGAGCAGCGAAGTCGTGCGTGACGGGCAGAAATTTCGGGGAGGAACGTTGCATCCCTTGCCCGGTAGGAGGGGCAGAAAGGTAACTTTTGTCCCTCTGTGAATTGGACTTAGGAAGTTTGGGCCGCTCTGGAGCAGAGGTGGATTGGGCCAATTCTAGCCATTGGTCCAGTCTAGAACAAGTCTTAAGTTTAAATAGAGATTATGTTTCTTTATGAATATTTATGTAAATATTCATGTAAAATTAAACCAATAAAAAAATTAAAAATTTGTGTAAAATTGTTCTCTCTCCCAAAATTTGAAAATGTTTATTTTTTATCTTTCCTATTTAATTTTAGATAAACGAGTAACTTAAACTTTTAGTATATAAGAAAAAAATTTGATAGTGTGAGAGAGTAAGAGATGGAGAGAAAATAAGAGAAACGGTAACTTTAAATTTTATGTTTTTTTAGTTTTAATTATTTAGCGGCGGTAGTAATTATTTTGTGACGGTTGTTGAAATCTAAAAAAAAAAATTGAAAAATTTGTGTTGATTTAAAACCGTCAATAAATAATTAAAAATGAAAAACAAATAAATAAACTGACGGTTTAAAACCGCCGTTAAATATTTAAAACAAAAGAAACCAAAAAGTACTTATTTTGTGTCCACTATAGGTTTTTCACTGTACACTGAGCCATCAACAAAAGGTTTATAGGTTTCTCAACGTACACTGAGCCGTCAACAAAAGGTTTATGAGAACATTAGGTACTACTTGTAAATTTTGTAAGTGTCTTTTAAAAAATTAGTCATAGTTAGTTCCGAAATCTCTTAACTTAATTTTAGATTTCACTTTAATCCCTTATTTAATAAACGTTACATTTTAGTCCTTTAAAAACCATTCTATTAGCCAAATTAATCATTTATGTTAAATAAGAAAAAAACTTTAAGTTTGGATGACGTGGCATGATAGTGTGGCAAAAATCAAAATAATGAGTCAGCAATTTCTTTAAGGGACAATGTGGCATAACATTTTATCAGACCATAATTTATTAGTTAACATACCAGAATTTCATATAATCTTGAATTTAATGACATTAAATTAGAATTTTGTTACATTTTTTTATTCAAACCAAAGTCATTAAACTAAAATGACATTAAACATGTTCCAAAATGACATAAGATATACATAGACACAATTACAAAATGTGTACACATGCACCACTACAAATTTTGATCCTTTTTTAAGTCTTATTTTCTTCTTTGAAATTGACTGAGGTAAAGAGAGTGGTGTAGTAGATTGAATTGATATTTCTGACTTGGTAGTTGTATTCACAAATTTCCCCGCTACAGTAGTGTAAACTCAATATATTTTCATCTTTTTGACCTGTTCATAAGTTGAAAATATTATATCAATGGAAGTCCCTCTCTCAAGGCGGCCTTATCAATTTGAATAACACCAAAGCAATTTGATAACAGGTCTCAGATATTGGGAAGTCATATGTATTGTATCTTAGATTTGTACCTAATAAACCATTCAGTCAAAATATGGGCACGATATGCCACAACACAAGGTAAACTTGCAAGCTGTAGCTCCATAGCAATTGTTTCAGATGTGCACAATGCAACTTTACTAGCCTGTTATGTGTTGATTCAAATTAACTAGGTACAAAATGCAACCTTCATGTAAGATGTGTAAGAATTTAAACATAGTTCTAATCAACAATAATCAAAGTTTCAGTCAAAGTAAACACGAATATTCCTACATTGTTGGTTTATTGTATGTAAAACAAGGTACTTTGGTCTTACCTAACCTAACAGCACCAACAATGAAGTTTTTCACATGTTCATTAGGTGCAACATGAATGATTGTTGTCAACAAGGAAAGGTTTCACACTAATTCTAACTATTTAATCAAATAAATGACCTAATAAAAAATATTAACAAATCACAAAAATCTAAAAACATTTATTTACCTATGAATAGTCAAAATAATAGCCAATAACCTGATGAGAACAAAAAGAGTCAAAATCTCAGAAACTTTATTCTCTTGTTGTCATATCCTAAATTTTGACCACAAGACTTTACATCATTGTGTAAATCATCATCACAATATAGATGTATTTTCATGCCTCATCAATCCACTCAAAGATTGTTGAGCATTCACCTCAACCAAGGAATAGGGTTTTTGAGCCCTCTCAGAGCATTCAGGCAAAAGATCAATCAATAATTGACATGATCTTCAACTTGCCAAGCCTATAAAACATCTATGGACGATAAATATGTTTCCCAAATCAAGAATCAAGCACAAAAATGAAACCTTTTAAGTTGATCAAGCCTCAAGATCACCAGTGTCACCAAATTAAGGTTTTGGTCGACCAGGGCCTCCAGAGAGAAATCTTCATCTAGGCATGAGCCAATACTTCAATATATGATTCAAGAAGCTCAAAAGAACCTTATGAGTCCATTCATGAGTTCGACATAACCTCAGGGAATGCCTTTAGCAAAAAATCAGGAATTAGGGTTTTGACCTAATTCAACCCTAAGTTGACTGTTGGTGCAAAGCATGAGCCAAGACCTCAAGACATGCTTTGAGGACCTCAAATACATCATATTAATCCATTCACAAGGTTGAATTGATTCAAAGAACTTGGTTCACAAGCAATGCAAGGATTCACATTCATCTGGACCACAAACTAGGGTTTCTGAGAAAAGTCAACCATAACTTTGACTTTTGACCAAGACATGATCTCAAACCTTGGGAAATGATTCAAGACACTCTAAAACACCTATGGAACCCATTAGGTTCAATTTATCCCAAGGACTTGATGTCATAAAGGATCACAAAGTTCAAAATTCATCTGACACAAAAAGTCAACTGTGATAAAAACCAAGTTTGACTTTTGGAATTATTTGACAAACATGGCTTCTTTAAGCCAAGAACAATGTTGGCTTGTGATTTGGATCATCATCCATCAAGAAAAATCAAGAAAGGCGAGGTTACTTGCAAAAGGGGCAACCTTAGGAAACTTAAAATTTCACTAAGTTATGGAAAAAAAGTGATTTTTACCCAACTTTGCAAGACCATAACTTGTGATCCAAGTAACCATTTTCTTCCATCCAAAGCTCAAATGAAAGCTCTCACTACACACTACAAGATTGTTAACTACATAACATTTCAAATCTTCATGGATTTTTTAGTTATGGATTGATCAAAATCAAAAAAATTAAGAAATGAACATTTTTTGACACTTAGAAAAATTTTAGGCAGAATCTGTCTCATGTTTTACCCAACTTTGGAGGCATTTTTCATTATGATCCAAGATGAATCAAGACCAAATGCAAACATCAAAGTCAAAGTATGATATGTGGGATTTTCAAAAATTACAAGAGCCTCCCATGATTAAATTTGAGCAAGGAGTTATAAGCCTCACAAAATGGCATTTTTCACCCTGGTTTTACAAGGCAGATTTCACAACACATTTGATTTTGTCATTTTTATGACTTGGCAAGGCTTGTCGCCATGCAAGACAAGTTTCTAAAGTGCAATACACCTGTTATCTGCAGAGCTACAACATCCTAGAGCCTTGCAAATCAAGGCACCACCCCTTTGGCATGTGGCATTCAAGTTTCAAAACCAAAAACTTCAATTTTGTCATGAAGCATTGAAAGGATGCATAGAGGTGGCATGTATCAGTCCATGACAGTCCAATTGAGTCAAGATCGGTTCAAAAAATTAGAAGACCTAAAGCTACAAAGATCAGCTCAAGCCAATGACTAGAGGAGACTTGGTACCTTAGCATTCAAGGCATGATACATGGGGATATCCATTGGATAATAGAGTGATCCCTCATCCACACACTATTACTTGCAAAAAAAAACTTCCTCTACTATAAATAAAGGTCATTTGTGACTGATTTCAACACACCAAAACAATACCAAAGCCTTGTTTTCTCACTTCATTTCTCTTGCTCCAAATTTCAAGTTTCAAGGATCAAACTTGGAATTCTTAAAACCAGAGCTTGAACCACTCAAGAAACCATCCAAATGCTTCATAAATCATCCCTTA
Organism: Lathyrus tuberosus; assembly: GCA_022829125.1. Lineage (NCBI taxonomy): Eukaryota > Viridiplantae > Streptophyta > Magnoliopsida > Fabales > Fabaceae > Lathyrus > Lathyrus tuberosus. The sequence goes on from JALAZF010000900.1 coordinate 674,923, forward strand.
GAGGTGTTCAAACCTTCATCTTCAACTCACAACACCAAAATTAGAAAGTCAACCCTCAAAACCTTAAAATTTGACTTTTATGCATTTTTCAAGCCATGTATTGATCCAATCACTTTCAAAGCCAAATAACACCTCAAACACCCTCCAAATATCACCCCTAAGATGTTCAAACAAGTATCCCTCAACTGTAACACCAATTGAGGGAGTTACCATTTTGGTCACTTTTGCCACTTTTGCAAGAAAGAGCAAATTTATGTTCCAGAGCTTTCCAGTTGATTTTGATCATCCTAAAAGCTTCTAAGGGGTTAATTAAGAGTGTCCAAAGCATTGGATTACTTCAGGCACAAGTATCTTGAAAGATAGCAGGTGGAGCTTCAAAAGGTATGTGCATAACAACTTGAACTTTGTGAAATATGCATTGCTTTGATGTCCATTGATCATGAACATGTCATACATATCATATGTGTTGTGTTTGAACCAATTTACCATGCTATTATTGCCTGTATGAAGTTGTGACATAGAACTTGCAAATTTTGACCTATTCTGAAACCAATATCGGGTTTTAAAATGTAGGCAATTTTAGAAAATTCCAAGACCACCAATGGATTCCTCATGAAATTCTAGGTAGGATCCATCTAAGATTTATCCATTTTCATGGAGAAATAAGAAAGTTATGGCCTTTTTGCAAGAGGCCTAAAATCAGGTCATCCTTGGGCAAGGGCCAAGTCATGGTGCCTTTGCCTGGCCTAAAAACACGCCACCCATATATGTTTATGGGGTGGTTTTGATACACAGATGTATCACCACCCCAGTGGTAGCAGCTTGTGTTTTTCAAGTGTGTTTGGCTGGAGGGCGTGGGTTCAACACCCACCCAACCATTTTTCATTTTTTTTGTCATATTTTCGTATTTTTGATATTTTATTTTAAATAATTATTTTCTAAATCAATTTTAATTATTTGAAAATGATTTTTTGCAAAAAAATCACTCACACATTAAAATATTTTATTCACCCAAAAAATCACAAAAAAATATTTTATTTTACATATTTTTAAATATTTTTAAGTTTCTTTTAATTTGTTTTTAAACATTTTAAATAAATTCTTTCTCTTGATTTTTCAAAACCAAATTGATTTTAAATCATCATGTGAATAAAACCTTTTTTTTCAAACCCTAAACATAATTCACAACATGTTTATTGAATTTTGTTGATATTTTTATCATTTTTAAATTGATTTTTCTTTTAAAAATACAAAAAAAATTAAGAATTGGGGTTTCTTTTGAATTCAAGCTTTCAAACTTCATTTCAAAATAATTATGGGCCTCTTCTTGAGTATAAGCCCCAATCTTTTGTACATAAGTTTTGTTTAAACAATAGACAACCCCCATGGGCCTCCCTTGAGTTGTAAGCCCCATACCTCTATTTTCAAAATCATTTGTCTGTTTTAAACTGGTACTAAGAGGAGCATTATTCCCGGTGAAGCTGCTCTTAGACCACTTGGGCCTCTCCTTGAGTTATAAGCTCCAAACATTATTTTCTTTTCAATAAATTTCTTTTAATTCAAATTCAAATTCAAAGTTTTTCTCAAAAATTTCTTCAATTTCTCAAAACCCTAATCATACAGTTGTAATTAACACAATCAATCACAATACACTTGGGCCTCTATTCAGAGTGTAAGACCCAATATCTTTTCAATTAAATGTATACTTGTTTATATACCTGTTTCATTCATATATCTGTATATACTTGTGCACACCCATCTAGAGTTTCTCCAGCAGTTAGGTCATCCTCAGTTCACCCTCTTTAGGTCAAATAGTAAGGATCTTTTTCAATACAACTTAGTTCAATAACTAGTTCCCTCATAGGAAACTTCTCCAATACAGTCTTCCTTCTCCTGGACTTTATTCAATATGGAACAAAGAAAGACATTATTCCCGGTGAAACTTTTCTTAAGACTGTCAAAACTTAGAAACATATCAAAGAAGTTCATTTCCCCAGAGAGGATTAATTCCCAGTGAAACCTCTTTTGAATTTCTTCAAACCTTGGAACTGTTCAACAAAGAAAAGATTGTTTCCCAGTGAAACCTTTCTTGAACTTTTCTTAGGCTTGGACCCACAGGCTTCCTAGAAGCATCCCCACAGCCTCCTCTTGGGCTTCATACAAGGACCCACAGGCTTCTTAGAAGTTCCCCATAGCCTTCTCTTGGGCTTCATACAAGGACCCTCAGGCTTCCTAAACGTATTAGATAGGTTCTAGTCATCTTCTCAATACTTAAATCCCCAGTAGAATACAAAGTCTCCAAGGCATACAGACTTACCCTTCTAAGCCTCTCCTGATCCTCAAACAAGGTGTAGCTTTAATCTTTAAAATCTCCAGCCAAGGTCAAATTATCACCAACAAAACCCCAAAAGTATCAGAACCTCAGGGCATCTGATAAATCAACTCTTTTTCAATCTCCAGCAAGAGTTGGTTCCCTTTTTTATTCCCTAAAACAGTATAGACCTTCCAATGGATTTAAGCAATCCTCAGCAAGAGTCAGCCTCCTCTTAGGCTTCATATAATGATTTCCTTCCAGTTAGAATCAATCTTGAGCTTTGTACAAGACAGACATAATACTCCCCAATTGAGTCCGTTTTCAAACCTTTTAGCTTCAATCTTGGGCTTTGATCAAGGCACAAAATTTTCATCTCCACAGATGAGACCATTGAGTCCTCTCTGTAGGAAGATATCCCTTCTGTACATCATATTTCAAAAACAGACAAACAAAAAACCTTTTCCCAGATAAACTGCTGTAAGTGACATACTTGTTGATTCAAAATCCAAGCTGGAGTCCCTCCTTTATCCTGGTTAAATTTTCTCTTTCATCTAAGTGATGTAAGTGGCAAGCCTCTGGATTATATACATCCATGCCAAAGTCCCTTTCTTAGCATGCAGAGACTTATAAAGGAAGATGTGGCATTGTTGGATTCTACGTATCTCAGTTAAAGTAACTTCCCTTATAACCAATTCCTCATTGTTTGTGATGAATAGGTGAGATATCTCCCTTTAGAGATGACAAATTCTCTCTCAGTCAAACTTTAGCTTCAATATTGGGCTTTGAACAAGACACACACAAACTTTAGCTTCAATCTTGGGCTTTAAATAAGACACCAAACTTTTTCCTCCTTCCATAGAATAGGAGGAACTGCGATTGCTCTGATTTCCCCGAATCTCTTTACGGGAATACGTAGGCATAAGATTGCGAAATCTTAGCGAGCACACAAATAAAAAATCTTAGGTCCAGTACCTTCCCAAAAACAATAGAAAAATCCAAAAAAATCAATTCCTCAGCCTTCACTAAAATAGAAACTTTCACTGCTCAACAGTAAATGAATCCAAACAGCCAAGCAATAAAATAGCAAAACAAATGTAAATAAAGGTTCCTATAGATTACTATAGATACACTGGGTGTTAACAGCTTCCCTTTGTATAACCAACCCCCGATTCCATATCTCTTTGCATTTGTAAGGGAAAACACTTGCGCGCAGGGTTAGTTTGAGATATCTTCCCCTTCCTTTTCAGCTTCATAGGATAAATATTAGAAATCAGAAAGTAGCACTAACAAGCGGTAGTGGCCGCGTCACAAAAACCGAGCTACACTTGTATCCCAGGCTTTTGAAGCATGTACTTTACAAAAATAAATTCATCAAAACTAATAAATAAATTCTACAAAATTGAATCCAAGTGTAATCACATATATTATGATTTCAATAACCTTGAATATTTTCAGTCACATGACATGAAATCTAGAACTAAAAGGATAAAGAGTATCATCCAAATCTACCAATATCAAGGTTGGAACTTCACAAGCTTGTAGAGTCAAAATGAAAGTGTATAAATTAATCTCAATGCTGGATCTTCATAAGTTTCTTGAAGATGGAAGCGATTGTTAGGAATGACGGATCGGTGAAAAAATGGCTTAGGGATTGAAAAACCTGTTTAAGGGAGATGGGTTTGTGAGAAAAGTTGGAGGGTGCGGTGATGGAAGAATGATTGTGAAAATCAGAGGTTTTCGCATAAAGCGATGGTGAAAATCAAAGGTTTTTACATAGAGAAAGAAATAGGTGAGAGAAACAGGGAGCACGAGAAGAGAGAGGTGTGTGGCGGCTAGTTTTTTTTGGAAGAGAGAAGTATTGGAATAATATAAGCAAGTGTGAGTAAGTGGGGAAATAGTCCCACATTGGATAAGAATGTGGTGACTTGAACATTTATAAGTGAGAAAACCCACTCACATATCACCTTAAGGTTTTTGGTGGACAAGTGGTGTGTCTCTCACAAAGGTGCCTAGTCCTACATTATGTATCAATGCTCTCTAGTAAACTCCCCCAACAAATGGTATCAGAGCCTGGTTCGTAAAGGGACCGACTTACATATATCGAAATGCCCAGGAAGTGGTGTTCTGTTGAAATCGAAACGCCCAAGGAAGAGGTGTATTCGAAATACCTAATAAGAGGTGCCTAGTAATAGGTGTCAACGACGGTACAAATATAAAAAAGGGAAGCATTGTGGACTCACCTATCACCTTAAGGTTTTAGGTGGACAAGTGGTGTGTCTCTCACAAAGGTGTCTAGTCCTACACTATGTATCAATGCTCTCTAGTAAACTCCCCCAACAAGAAGAAGGTTGTTTCATATATTATAAACAATATTCCATGTTTATTAAAAACAAATCCAAGCCAGCAAAACTAATACCAGTTGGAGTGCCACGTCTGCACAACTTAACAGATTTTGACAAAATTTAACAGAAATGACCAATGTAATTAACGGAATTTAATTAAAGGGACTTAAAACAAACGTTTATTAAATAAATAACGAAAGTGAAATATCAAATTAAATTAAGGGACCAAAAATGCATTAAGCCAAAAACTACATGCTTGCAAGTGAGTGACATACCTAACAAATAACATACAATCATATTTATAACAAAACTATTACAAACTTTTAAAGAAAACAAAACTACATTGATCAATACTATCTAATCGTTATAAATTCTTAATCAAAAAGGGAAACAATATTTATTTTCATAATCATAAATAAAAAATCTGAACATCTGAAAAGAAAAAGTTAAACAAGGTCTTTAGAATCAAAACCATTCATCATCATTCTCAACATTTTACAAACTTCTCCTTGAATCAGATTATATTATGATTTTGCTGGTAAAATAACATTTTTAAACATGTACACTAATGCCACCCGGGAATTCATCTATCATGAGTAGCAAAATAAGCAATTTAACAGCATGGCATTGGCGTCACAACCAGGACCGGTCCAACACATTTTGAGGTCTAAGGCGAAACTTTAATTTAAATATTATAATATAATAAAAGTATTTTTATTTTAGATTAATATATTTTAATTTTATATTTTTTTTAGGATTTAAAATCATTAAGTTATTCTAATAAATTTCTTTTCAATTGATAATAAAACTAACACAACTAAACACTTTTCTTATCATTAAAAAAATCATAATCGAAAAAATATTATCAAATTTCTTTTAAAAAATTAAATTTCAAAAATATTCTTTTATATATGAGAACTTAAAAGTTTATTATTTATAAATATAATTTTTAATAAACCATCTTTGATGGCGTGCAAAGGAGAGTACCGTATATAATCTAAATTTTTTTAAGATAAAGTTGTAGTTAAAAGTTTAAGATAAAGTTGTAGTTAAAAAGGCCTCAAAAATATTGATTATGGTTAAACAATAATAAAAATAGGACTCCTATTTATTTTCTGCATTTAAATCATAAAACACCTAAAAAAGATCTCTAAAAACTCAAAATGACTTTGATTTTAAATTAATCAATTGTATAATATACATTTTAAATAATTGTTATTATTATAAATTCTTAATACAAACTATTATTTAATTGATATAGAAAATAATTTGAAAACTTCTTTATTTTAAAAGTCAATTAATTTAAAAATATATAAATATAAAAATATGAGGCCCTAGGCCGTAGCCTTGGTGGCCTATCCTAGGGCGGCCCTGGTCACAACTTTAAATCATCTTCCACAAAAATGATAAACCAAAGTGATGGTTCGCAATGCATAATGCAAGCTAATAATAATGGACAATACTCAAGTGAGACAAATAGAAAACCTTGATGGCAGACTATGGAGTCAGTTAAACATGATCATGAACATTGACAAACTAGCTGTTAATGTTTGAAACAGACAAAAACGAACATTGACAAACTTTTCAAAACAATTTTTTTCAAATGCATTACAGACTTGTTTCTAGACATATCTATTTAGAGCATTGCTATTCCTACACCCTTTTTTACACCAATATTTACACCGTATATACTGTTCACCGTATAAATACGGTAAACAGTGTTTTTAGAATAAAAATAATTTTTTATGAACAGTAAATAAACAGTGCGTGAGCAAAGTTTGAATAGTATCCGTGAACAGTACCCATGAACAGTTATTTTAAAATTATGAAATAAAGTTGGTTAATGAAATATAAAAAGTTGGTTAATGAAGTAATGAACTTGGTTAATAAATGTCCAGATATTAAAAATAATTTTTAGTTGTGAATCAAAGTTGGTTAATGGAAATAAAAAAATTGGTTAATGCAGTTATGAAGTTGGTTAATAAAAATCTAGATATTAAAAATAATTTTTAACAATAATTAAAGTTGGTTAATACAATGCAAAAAATTGGTTAATGAAATTATAAAGTTGGTTAATCACATAATTTTAAATCAATACTTCTTAATAAAAAAGATTTTTAAAATAAAAAAATTTTAAAATAAAAAAATAAAAATATCAAATATGGTGTAAGTGTAGGAATATGGTGTAGGAATATCATTTCTCATCTATTTACTAGAGATTACATGTGGAATATTTTCCTGTTATGTAAAAGAGAAATAGATCATGCCATTTTGCATCATCAAAGTATATTTTTATGTGATTGAAGAAACATTCAGTAAATTACCGACACTTACGAAATTCTTTGTGATTGAAGGAACATGCAGTAATTTATGTAAAACAAGACAGTTATTGGGTTCTAAAGGAGACAAAAAAATATGAACCAGAGGATTGTGAGGTTTATAGAGGCCACGTCAAGTTGAACTTTCTTGTTAAACTTTGAAAGGCGCATCTCATGCACAATTAGTAAAGCTTTAACTTCTTCAAGCTCTATTAACTCAAATATGCTTTCAATGACTGAAATGACAGATCCATAATCTTGTGGAAGACCTTCAAGAATCACATCAATTATCTATTGAGAAGGAATTGGATTACCAACAGAAGCAAGAGAATCAACCACAGGACTTTGACCTGTGAAAGATAGGCTATGACACTGCAGTCAGATAAGGTAGTGGAACACATTTCGGCGTATAGTTGGTATGCCCGAGCACGAGCGAGATTTTGGAAATGATCATGAATTCATGTCCATAGTTGCGTAGCATGGGCGTAACCTAAGATATGAGTTATGATTGAGCTCGATATGGTATACTGAAGCCAAGGAGCCGCTGATCTTGTTGAGTCCATGCGCGAAAGAGAGGATTCTCAATTGTAGTACCGGTGACTGAATCAGTGATGTACCGATTTGGAATGTCATAGTAAAGAAGAAAACTTTGAAGGTTATGAGCACATTCACAACCGGTTCAATTTGTTGGCGCCAAACGAGAAAATTCTTCTCATCAAGCTTTTTTGGTAAGCTTAAACTGAAACTAGGGCCGGCCAAATCATTTCGGAGGCCCTATTTTGATTTCAAAAATGGGCCCAAATTAAAAAAAAACTACAATTACAATAATTAAAAAAGACACATCATAAATACAACTATGTATTAATAAAAAAATTAATTTAATTATAATTATTTTGAGTTTTCATCAATCACAATTTTTATGTGTTGGGTTTTTATCATAGCATTTTTATTTATTTATTGGGTTTTTATCATAGCATTTTTATTTATATATTGGGTTTTTATTATAATATTTTGTTTATTTTTATTAATATTTATGGAAAAAAATTGGACATTTTAAAATTTGGGGCCTTTCAAAATTTGAGGCCTGTAGTACTTGCTGCACTTGTCCAGGACCGGACTGGACTGAAATGTAACTAGATCAGATTGCGAAGACGATTGCAGTGGCGTAGGTGGAAGGGACGATTGTCGTTCAGTCAAGATTGGGGATTTGAAGTTGAACCTGGCTCTGTGATACCATTATAGAGAAGATAAAAGAAATGCTGAAATGCATTCTATACTAGTTTTGAAATTCTGTTTTTGATCGATGATATCAGAGTTAGTTAAAAGGGTTTCTTAACCTACACTAACCAAGAGTTATCATACTAACTTCTAGGGAATTGAACCAGCTGTGCCAGCTGGCACAACTTTAGAAAACAGAGGGAAATTAATTCAAAATACAATTTAACTCTTACAGAAAGCAACAAATGCATTCCTTCCAGACTAAATTACATGTCTAGAAAACTACCCAACTCAAACAGACAGCTCAATCTATCCCTTCCCCACCTGCGTTTTACATCCTCACAAAGCGATGATTCCCTATAATTAGATGTTGTTTATGTGAATCCAAAAACCAAAGGTTTCTTCATATCATATTCTTTTCATTATTAAAAAAAGTGCAAGCCATATTTCAAAAAATTTAACCAGCTCGACCAGGCAGAAGTCAAACCATACATATTTATGTTTCCAGTAGAGTACAGGAAACCATGTGATAATAAATCAAATAGCCTTTTGATTGGATATTTGATCTAGACAGCTACATAGAGAGAAGGATAGATATAGATGCTCAAACACATAGGAAGAATAATGCAAATATTCAATACATATGTTGCAGGTGTTATTGACTCGAACACAATTGGTCCAACTTATAACCTTATAGATAAAAAATCAATAATCTAACTAGATATATCAAGACAACCATCATCATAACTACATCAATGCGTAACATCAACTTTGTACAACTGAAGGGCTTACCCTATACGAAATAGATATAAAATATTTAACTGATCTGTGTTTATGCCTGTCACTATAAAAAATAATTCGAACTAGAAAAATATAAAAATTTGATTAGAAGTCTGTGTTTATGCCTGTGTTTATGCCTGCAATCGCTATGCCTGTGTTTATGCCTGCAATTGCTATACCATTCTTACACAACCAATCTGTCAGGAAGACGGGCAGATGGTTCTCCATCAGTGATATCATCAAGTTGAGCAGCAGTCCCTGATCCCAAATGGATTTGGAGCAGCTTCGCCCATGCCAACCCAACATCTCCCTGTGACATGATTTCAGATAACTCATCTATGGATTGACTACCCACATGTACACTAGAGCTACTGGCATTAGATAATACTCCCTCCGTCCCAAATTATAAGACGTTTTAGACATTTCACACAAATTAAAAAACTTAATTATTACTTTATAGGAAAGACAAATTATGTATAACTTTACAGTAATGTCCCTCATAATTATATAGGAGAGAGAAATTAAAAGAGTTGAAAGAATAAATATTTGAGGTATATTGAGAAAGATGTCATTTATATTGCATTGGAAATGTAAAATGACTTATAATTTGGAACAAATTTTTTTGGCAAAGTGACTTATAATTTGGGACGGAGGGAGTATGTCATCAGCATCTTTATTTCATTTCCAATTACATGAAAATTCACTACCACCTGCAAGCTTTCTCAACAAGGTCTTGTCATACAGTAGACCCTGCAAAAGAAACTTGTCAAAATTGCTCAATAAGGTCATGTCGTACCGTAGACCCTGCAAAAGAAACACATCAAAATTACTGTAATTTCCATTACAAGCAAAAAGTTTGCGATGCAAACTGACAGCGACGTCGTCAACTTTAATGTGCAACAAAAACAAACAAACATATTGCTTAATACATATCATAATTAACCACTAAGATAAACTGTAATCAATAAGTTACTTAAGGCATGATTGGCTTCTGCTGAGAACCAAAGACATTCTTAATTTGATTAATGCATAAGCCAAGGCCAATCTAGGCAGAGTCTAACTCATCAAACACAAAGCAAGCAATGCCTATGAAGGACACGCAACCATTCAGCACAGACAGTGAGAATAATAAAAACAGTACAGAATCCATACATATATAAAAATTCTTTTAAGCCACCAAGTAACTACAATGACTTCCACTATCAGTGCCCACCGGCTCCCAACCATGATGGATCCAATTAAATGTGAGCTTGGGAAGTTAGAAATGTAGGAAAAAGATTTATCAAGTGCCAATGCAACAACAATAAATTCTGAATAACATATGTTCTTCCCAGTTCCAAAATAATATTAAATATCAAGACCAACTAATTACTATACCCTGAAGAGTGTCCTGTTATGGGAACTTTCACATTTGTGAGATGAACGGATGCTTTCGTCTTCTAGTGAGTCACCTGTAAGCGTCCATTTCACGGAAATTGAAACAATAGGGAGTTGTTCCTTCCCATCTGCTGAAAAAGATGAAATGCAGACCTCTTGAATTGTAGTCATTGTTTCCCAAGCAACTCTATTAGAGGGAGACAGTCCAGAACTTTTTTCTTTTCCTATAAACATCTTTTGAAGCAATTTCTTCAACAGTTTTGGAGCCCATAACCACATATACAACTTCTTGACGTATCCCAACCTCTACCAATAACCTCATATACAACTTCTTTGACATATCCCATACACCCACAACCACGCTTCATTGCCTAAAATTATAACATGATTTTGCGTATCTCATAAGAAATGCAGGATATGTATTGTACAAAAACAAACCATCACAAGATTGAGAATGAAAATGAATTTTTAAAATAGAATCTCATTAATTGGAGTTATTAGTATGTTTGTTACAAGCTTAGGGCGGTTATTGCACACAAGTTTCGTTCAAATAAATAAAAGTTTGCATGCGGCAGAAATCCTTGGGCACAAAGATAATTCCATTAACATTTGGAGCTTTGTATTTGTCTCGAGGAATTTGGCCGTCTGAATTGTCATGGCGCTTAGTTGTCTTGAATTCTACATTATATATTTTGCAAATCGAAGATCACAATTTGTGGGGCTGTAATTTCTAAGTTCGCATGCTGTAAGACGAGATAAAAGACATTCCGGAACAACTTCTGGGTCCTTCCATTTGTTACCATAGCGACATCGTATTACATATTTATTGGAGTTATTAGTATGTTTGTGACAAGCTTATGACTGGTTTGCACGTGCATGTTCTATTAAGTATCATTCAAGTGAATAAAAGTTTACATGTGGGTGAAATCCTTGGGCAGGAAGATAATTCTATTAACATTTGAAGCTTTGTATTTGTGTCTACGAAATTGGCAGTCTGAATTGTCATGGTGCTTAGTACTCTTGAATTCTGCATTATATATTTTGCAAATGGGAGCTCACAATTTATGTGAGTGTATTTTCTAAGTTTGCATGTTGTAAGATGAGATAAAAGGCATTCTGGAACAACTTCTGGGTCCTCCCATTTGTTAACATATCCACAGCGTATTACATGAGCCTGAATGATACACAATTGAAGATTTTAAAAATATATAGAATTAGAACTAAGAAAAGGAGAGGAGCAGTGGTAAGATTAAAGACCTGATCAATGATAAGAGTTTGAAGGTTGGGGGAATTTTGAAGCAGTTTTATGAGCCAAGGCCACTTCAAAATCCCACATGGTGGTTGGTCAAAGTTGAATATAAGCTCCAGGTGGGTTAAATTGTGAAACATCTCCCATGGTGAGGAAGGAACTGATTAATTGGTGAGAGACGGATGTGTCTGGAAAGGGGCTGTCATCGAAGTAGAGGCTGAGTTGTGAACGCCAGATTGGTTTCCAACGTTTTGAAAGGACGCTTGTGGCTATGGCGGCTTTTGTTGGAAGGAATGAGAGAATGTGATGAACAAGTGAGTCTGGTAAAGCACTTATTCTGTCTTCTTTTTGTCGAATGGGAAGCCGAAATCGTGACATTGCTGTGGACGTGTTTGCAACAACAAACGAATCTATTGTCATAGCCTACGTTTTATAGTCATCTTCCTCTATTTGTGTTGCAAAGTAGCGATGTGGAATAAGAAACTACGTATCTGGCTTCAACCGTTGAATTCAACTCATTTCAGATTTCCAACATAAACCCCTTTGATTTCTTCATCAGATTAACCCTCCATAAGGGTTGATGGTTGGGTGTACATTTGATTTGTACAATTGCGATAAAGGAATTGTTGTTAGTCTCAAACAAACGTTGAAAGACAAATCACATCGAATAGGTAAAGCATTGTATCTCTATCGCATCACTCAAGTTAATATTTAATCAAATGGTCACTTGCTCGAGATGCCGAATCACACGTAGACAACTTTCACAGTCCATACTACATACAAATCATATCATGACATTTCAAGTATTCAATTTATTATTACTCTCATATTATTCTTCACTCATTAACTGGTGTTTGCGTTAGTGTTAACATAGTAGATTCATTCTGCTCCGTCATATCGGAAGCTTGTTCTGTCTCTCCAAGATTTCGTTTCATCGTTTCATTATAAATTTTTGGTTTCCAAACAGAATAGATATCTTCTTCTCTCATATAAGTGATCTTTCCTCTCAGATCATCAATCTCCTTCTCTTAGATCAATGATATACTTTTCTCCAGACACCAATCTTTTTCCTCGAACAAATCAAATAATGAGCTCTTTAAACCATGGTAACGTCAAAGATTACTAAATTCGTCGTTCTGCGTCACATCGTTGTTGCAGTCGCTGAGGCTAACAACGTTCCACATCTCCTCTATAGTAAAGAATGATCCATTCCTCGTAAACTCCCCACATGTTCTTACTGAAAGAGACTTTCCGCCTCCAAGAAATGATCGGGGAACTTTTCAACCCTTACCGTTTTTCCAATTTAAGCAACAGTTTTGCCAAAGTCAACCTCGGCAGCAACCTCCTTCAAAACTGCTGATGTCTGGACACAAGATACTCTTGAACATTCAACAACTGCAATCTAATCTAGGCATGCAAAGGTCGATCAATCTATTGAATAGTGTCTACTACCTGGTAAAACTGCAAAATTCTCAAGCCTCGACTGACATGAATCTCTGAGTTGAGGAGAACTTGTAGTACGCTTCTCCAAGAGCCAACACAATGTGCGAGACGACCACGAAATTACACCACATCTGCTCCACAATCATATTTAGTATATGCAACCTCCCCACATGAAGTACTTTCGAAGCCACTAAGTCCAAACTAGAGCAGAAGACATCGTACTCCCTTGCCCGATTCTGGAGGAAGGAATGATAGTTACACATCTCTAGAGGTTCATCGATCCCATAGCTCACAAGCACACTACTCCCAGAAAGGGAAAGGTATGTCGCATATGACTTGGTCCCCGAACAGAAGAAGAATCCACTCTTCACCCATATCCTCAACAATAAGATCCTATGATCCCTTGAAAAACCCCTAAAGCTGGAAAGTTCCGATGACTCCAGGGATCCCGATGAGCATGTCAAACATGTCCATAACAGGATGATGTATACCTTGACTTGGTTCAAAACCTTTTTGGACAGGAGTATAAACTTGTGGAAAGAACTGTGCAATTTTTTTCCACTTCTTAGTTCACCGCTAAAAAACGGACACCTACTACCATGGCTTACCAGGATCATGCAAAAGACAAAATGTTATGTGAGTATATCTAAGGTATCAGTAGAGGTAATAGGTTCAGATGATAGATTGAACTGTTGGATCTTCAATAAAGGGTTAAGATCATAATTCATGATCGGAAAGAAATTGGGGCTGGAAGGGGTTGTACTCCAAGTGACTTGCTAAATAAGGATATGATTTATATATACTACGAAGAAAAGCTACTATATGAGGAGAATACCCAAAAATCAAGAAACCCTGGCTAGGGTCGAGCTCTAGAAAAGGACAATAATTGTCGTAGAGATGACAAGGATGAAGGACCTCGGTCTAGATTTTCCGTATACACACCCCTTGAAGCGCGTCAACGGAGAAAATTTTGAAGGAATGTGTGAACGAAGTTGGGATTAGGAACTCATACCTTGTTAGGACGTAACCATGCCAGATAAATCAAAGTACTTACGTTTCCACGAAAGCCACGACCATGATACTAGTGAGTGCATTCATATAAAGAATGCAATTAAGGAGATGATTAAAAAGGAACAGCTCACCGAGTACACCCGAGACTGGGTCCGTTTGGTTCAACTGAGGGAGGGGGAGGGGAGGGAATTTAATAGAGGGGAAGGGAGGGGAGGGGAGGTATTTTACTAAATAGATGTTTGGTTCAAAAAAGGGGAGGGGAGGGATTTTTAACTACATATATGTTTGGTTCACAATGGGAGGGGAGAGAATTTAAAACTAAATTACTTTTTTATCCTTACAAATATTATCACTTAGTAAAAATAATTCTAAATAAAAATAGTTTTGAGTAAATATCACCAAATAAAAACTTTCATTCATAACCAATATAAATTGAAACAAAATATTCTGAAATATATTAAAATGTAAACAAAATATTCAGAAACATATTAAATTGTAAACAAAGTATTCATAAAAGTTATAAGACTATTATAAGATGATCAATCAGATGAGCCAAAGACCATTTGCATTATCACTGCTTTGCGTGCTTCTAGCGGACATTGGAGAATCATTCTAAGTTTGTCAGCATCTTTCATGACTGTGCAATATATCTGAGGCAATAACTTTGCATCACATCCACACTCCTTTATTAAATTCCATGTTTCTTCTCCTGAAATTGGAGGCATCTCATATTTTTGACGCTCTCTCATTATTTCATTTCCTTCTCGTATTGCAGCATTTCCTTCTGTTAGTGCATTTGCAAGCAAGACAAATGATTCTTTGAGTTCAGTAATATCGTTGTTTGCATATTTGTTTTTAACAACTTTCATTTTCTTCCTTTTACTACCGCTTAAAGGGTCTGGTGATTGTGTTTCGGGTACAAAAAAATCATAATTAGCATCGAAGCTTTCTAAATTCACCTCATTTCGAGCAACATGGTCATCAATATCTTGAATACTTTCAACAAAGTCTTCATTGGTGACCGATGACTTCTGTTTTCTTGTCTCTTTTAAAGTTCCAGATTCCTCTCCATCAGCTCGGTTAGGTCCATAAAGTATCACCATCTTCTCATAATTTGGAAGTGGTACATTTTTCCAATTTGATGCTTTTGGTTTTGACTGAAAAAAGTATGATAAATAAAAGATATAAGATTAATAAAAGTTATACAATTATTTATTAATAAAATATTTTAAAAATATAAAAAATTCATCAAAAGTTACCTCAATTAGAGCATCCCAAACTTCTGACTCGGCATCCCATAATTGTGTAGTTGAATTCCAAGAAAACCCGCTCATACCACCTTTAAAAATGTCATAATATTCAGTGAAGTTTTTTTTCAAAGTTTTCCAACGGTTTTTTATCTTCACCTTGTCAACTTTGTTTCCAAACATTGCACGAAGTTCAGCTGCAATATTTTCATATGCTGATGTAGTGAATGTACCATTGACTTTATTACCTTTTTCATATTCATGCATAAAAGCGTCAACAAGAGCATCATCCATGACTCTATTCCAAGTCAAAGTTCCAGAATTGCCACTATTAATTGGTAATTGATTTTTCGATGCCATAAACTATGAAAATGAGCAATTATAACACAATAAAGTTAATAAATATAATTAACAAGAAGTCGCAATATCACAATACAGATCATAATAAATTTGGTACTACTTCTTCAAGGAACAACAAACATAAAAGTAATAATATAAAATACAAGTCAGACTCTTTAAGCTAAATCGTTATTTTGATAATTTAACCACATTTGATGTGCTACACTATCTCTTATAACTCCGCCCAAAGCAAGTTCATCTCTATCACTTCTTGAACCTTGATGATTGTCATGAGATACATTTTGATTTGCAATTTCAGCATCTACTTCAGCTATAAGATCTTCATCTGGGTCTACACTCATTAGATAATTGTGAAGAATGAAACATGCAAAAATGATTAACTTTTGAGCTTTGACTCCATAATTTGGCTCTGTTGAATTAGATAAAATCTCAAATCTTTTTTTCAATACACCAAAGGCTCTTTCAATTGCATTGCGTAAAGACGAATGTCGAAGATTAAACAATTCTTTAGAATTTTGGGGTGGATTTCTAGCCGAATATTCTTTCAGGTGATACCGAACTCCTCTATAAGGTGTAACTAATCCACTTGTTAACATGAATCCAGCATCAACAAGATAATATTTTCCTATAGTAAAGGTAAATGATAAATGTGATTGTTTAACATATATAATATAAATAACTATAACTCTAGATTATTCTTATATTACCTTGAGGAATTTTAAGTTTATCTTCACGTGTTAATGCATTCTTTATTATTCTCGAATCAGAGGCAGACCCTTCCCATCCCGCGAGCACATAAGTGAACTTTAAATCAAAAGTACATGCTGCTAAAATATTTTGTGTCGGGTAGTCTTTCCTACCGCGATATCTAGGAGCATCTTTTGCTGGTACTTTGACACGTATATGTGTTCCATCTATTGCACCAACACAATCCTAACACAATATTATATATTTTTATCAATAAAAATTATGACTACTAAAAAATTTAGTATTTTTGTGTAGGGCATATAATTTATTAATAACAAAATTTACCTTAAAATACGGGTAGAATCTATAACTATTAGAAATTTCAGGAGGGACTGTTGAGCCATCAGGTTGGACAAAAAAATTTTCTTCCAATTCAAGAATAGCTCTCAAAACTTGATGAAGATGACGACTAATAGTCTCTCCAGAACGATGAAACCAAAAGTTGACTTCACGATTTTTAGCATTATGTGTTAATATGTAGATTGATTTTGCAACTTGCTCTTCCACACTTGACCATCGGGTAGCTTGTAATCCCCCTTCTCTTTCTAACAGACCACATAAGCTCATAAAAGTTTTAGGACCCATTCTTAATATATTTCTACTAGTTTCACTGTTACTAATTCGATACATTATTTCTTCGCGAACCCTTTCTCTCTCAGAGCTCATACTATAACACAATTTTTTCTTACGAGATATTCGGACATAACAGTAAACAACAACACACACTAGTTGAACTATAGCTCTTCGACGTAAATCAAACCATTTGTTAATAATAATTCTTCGATCTTGATGATCCATCTAATCCAAAAAATTAATTTTTTAATTAAAAATAAATAAAATAATGTTAGAGTTATTGTTAAAACTAAAATAAATAAAAATAATGTTAGAGCTAAAATTCAAAGGACATAAAATTTAGTGGAGCTTAGATAAAATCATTATTTTTATATTTATTTATTTATAATTTATTTTAATTTATCTTTCGAATATGATTAATGAAGCATAATTTTATATATTATTTTTCATACAAATTAACCACATTTTTGAATTGACAACATAAAATAATTAGGAAAACTTTATAATTTAGAATGATGAATTATAAATTAACCTTAAACAAGGTTATCATAATTTATATGCATAAATAAAATTTAAATACTAATATATATGTATTTAAGGTAGGCTGAACCATAGTTAAGATGAAGGACAAATGAGTGATTGAACCAATGAATGACTTCATAACAAAGTATAGCTTATTCAGTTCACTTGCTAGCCTAATTAACCTAAAATTTTTATCATTTGGTTTTGTTAGTTGAAACCTATAAACAAACATTTCCAAAGAAACCTATGTATATGCAATAACTTATATGGTCTATTGATAAATCAGTACAAAGTACAAATGGATATATTGCCCAAAAGTTAATAATACTCGTATAGTATAAGAAGCTACTCAAGTAGTATTTTTTATCTAGTTAATAAAATACTGCAATAAAAGCTAGATCTTTAGCACAATAAATTTATTGGCCTTTCCTTTGCAGGGAGAGGATCCGATGCTTATAACCATAATACAGAAAAAATCAAAAGTACTGTGTTTGAAAAACAATTTATATTTAGAGTAATTGGTTACTAGGAATTGGATGTTGGTTTTTATTAAGAAATTGTTATTAATAATATATTTATATATTATACTGAAATCCTACAATGTCAATTATATGAATGTTACCACTGTTATATCACGTAATGAGTTTATTAACCATGGCTTGATAGATGAATAGTAACTAGGAAGAAACATTTATTCAAACAGTGAATGATAATTAATGTAATGAAAAATTATAGAGAATGAATTTGAAGAAAACAAACCTAATAGAGCAACAAAGGAAGTCGCAAGAGAGAGAGAGATAAATTCAGTAAAAACAAATAGCAGCTGCGCAAATGAAACGTGAGAGAAAAAACCTAATATTTAATAATTCAAAAAGGACAATCATGGAATTAAAAAAATAATTGAGGTTAAATTAGAGAACACAATAAAATTATAAATAATGAGTCTTCCCTCCCCTCCAAATCCCCCCAATTTGAGGGGGAGCAAAACATGAGTGTAGGAGGCATTTTGCTTCCCTCCCCTCCCCTCCCCTCCCCTTATAAAAAATGAACCAAACAAATATATTTAAAAATATCCCCTCCCCTCCCCTCCCCTCCATCTACCTCCAACCAAACGGACCCATAAGGGTCCGTTTGGTTTAATTGAAGGGAGGGGAGGGGAGAGATTTTTATCAAAGGGAGGGGAGGGGAGGGGAAGGGAGGGATTTTAAATATATATATGTTTGGTTCAAAATAGGAAAGGGGAGGGGAGGGGAGGTATTTTACTTACAAATATGTTTGGTTCACAAGGGGAGGGGAGGTATTTTAAAACTAATTTACATTTTTATCCTTCTAATTTTATCATAAGACTCATGATATTTATCATTTATAATTCAAACACAAATTCATTGACGAAATATAAAGTATTCAATCAGGGAGCATCTTAAAAAATTTTATAAAAATTATAACGATTATAATATATAATTTTAAGAAGATTATCAAATATAATAAAATCTAATAAAAATTATTATAAACAAGAAAATTACAATAATTAAAAAGTAACAATAAAATATAATAAATAAAATAAAAAGATTTAAACACATATTATAATAATAATAATAATAATAATAATAATAATAATAATAATAATATGAATATATAAAAAGTATAAGAAATATAAAAGAAAGATAAAATTTGTTCAAAATATAACATTTAACATTTTTAATAAGTTAAATTTATATTTAAATAAATAATAAGGATAAAAATGTAAATATAGCTATGATTAAAGTGAATCCCCTCCCCTCCCCTCCAAATTCCCCCAAATTGGGGGGAAGCAAAAAGTGAGTCAGGAGGGATTTTGGTCCCCTCCATCTACCTCCCCTCCCCCTCTTAAATTTTGAACCAAACACAAAAACTATTAAATATTCCCTCCCCTCCTCTCCCCTCCCCTCCATCTACCCCCAACCAAACACACCCTAAGGGTGGCAATAAAAATCTATTCACTAATTAATCTATTCATTTTTCTATCCATCACTAAAAGATGGGTAATGTACCTTCAATCAATCACATGATACCATTTAAGTTTATCATAATTAATTATTTATTAAATAGTACAATTATTTGTTGTTTTCAAAACATTTTACATTGAAGGTAACCTTACCCAACTTTTTGAGTTGGGTAGATAAGAATTCACCTTAAAAAAATATCCATCTAATATATTCACTAATTAATCCATCCAATTCATCCATCAAACAAAAATCTACTTAATGGATCGGATCAAATCCATCCATCTAACCATTTGGATGGATTCAATCCATCCATCTTATTTTATAAATCCAATAGATCATAATATATTTTTAAATTTACAAGAAAAATACATTTTTTTAATTATAATTCTATCTCTTTTATTAGTTTATTTTTCCATTGCACTATCATTATCTGCAGATTTCATATCAATTCAGCAATATAATCAATTTTTGAAATCGACATGTTTTTTTTTGGAATTTTACAATTCTTTAAAAAATTGAATTAGGATTTCTAAAAACAAATTTTGCAATATATATATATATATATAGAAAAAATATATGTTTTTTGTACAGATCGTAATACACACTTCATTAGAAACACAAAATGAACGATATATGAAAAATAATAAATCAGTCAATGCCTCGATTCATTAGAAATTGATTTACACGAGATGTGTAAAGTGAGTCTTTTCAATTAAGTAAGAAATTAGCAGTTCATTTTTCAGAGTTAATCAAAAGTAAGAATGTTTTAGGATCTCAATCTAACAGATACCTAAACTTATATCTGAAATCACTACCAATGTGGTAAACCCTAATATCATGCGATTCTTAGAAAACATTAAATCTAAACATGCAATCATAAACAAAATGTAGATAGAGATAGAGAGAAGGAGATATAGTACGCTAGATTTATTGTGGTTTAAAAACTTAGAGATAATGCTGAAAACAAAGATCTTTAATCTGAATCCTCTTTGATTATACACAACTTCTGATATTGAATTCTACGAAATCTTTAATCGACCTCGACTTCTGTCTTCTATCTTCATGAATGCTACTCCAAGCTTTCGTTGTACACCAGACTTTACTCAACTCTATTGGTTCCTTGAGCCTTGAACTGGCTATAGATGAGAAATACTCCAATTTCATATGTAGCAGCTTCCACACAGCTCTACCGAAGTAATCTTGGAGAGAATAACCTCCTTCTGTATCCACTAGATTTTTTATCCCAATCACACAAAAATACCAACCCCCTAAAATCTTCAAAAGTCTTTTATCTTCATGAATGCTACTCCAAGCTTTTGTTCTACAATAACCTTTACTCAACTCTATTGGTTCCTTGAGCCTTGAAGTGGCTACAGATGAGAAATACTCCAATTTTATATGTAGCAGCTTCCGCATAGCTCTACCAAAGTAATCTTGGAGAGAATAACCTCTTTCTTTATCCACTAGATTTTCGATCCCAATCACACGAAAATACTAACCCCCTAAAATCTTCAAAAATCTTCACCAAGTGTTAATCACAAAACAAACCTCCTCACTCAAGTCTCACACCCTAAGATTAGAATTTGATCCAAACAACAATGAAAAATGCAAGAGGTTGAAGATGAAAAGAGATTTTAGTTACAAACTAAAAACAAAACTCAAAATGCTTTTGAAAAGTTTAAGAGAGATAAAATTAGGGATGACAACAGGGCGGGGCGGTGGCGGGTTTAACTATACCCGCACCCGCCTCCATGTAACACACGTGCCCCGCCCCAAACCCAACCAGGGGTAAAAATTTACCGCCCAGACCCGCAAAAAGTTAATTTCTTTTTAATTGCAATAAAAATTAATAATTTAATTAAAAATTGACTATTTTAATAAATTAATAAATTATTTAATTAAAATTTTAATTAGTAAATGAATATTAACTTGATTAATTTGATTATTTTAATTGCAATAAGGGTATTAATAATTTAATTAAAAATATAATTAATAAATAAATATTAAAATAAGTAAAATAAGGGAATTAAAGTAAAATGCATTATCCGGGGGCGGGGGCGGGGGTGAGCGGGTCTTAGTGTCTTCCCGCCCCCGAACCCGCACACATAGTTAAGAACCGGGTTTCTCCCGCACCGGCACCCGCACCCAATTAAATCGAGTTTTCCCCGTTAATTTCGGTGCAGGCGGGTTCGGGTTTGTTTGCCATCCCTAGATAAAATGTGTGTTATGAGTTCTAAATCATAAATATGTTATGAGAGGAATTTGGAAAAATTATTTATATATGTGTTGGTGATAAAGCATAAAAATGAGAGAAAATACCCCTTTGATTTGAGTTAAGAGCAAATGGTGTGAGTTGAGTCAAGAGAGTGATTGATTTGAATCAAGATTCAAGAACCAATAAAAAATAGCTTCCATGATTCGATTCAAGCTTTATATGATTCGAGTCATCAAGATCTATGATTCCAATCAAGATTACATAACTAAAATATGAAATTTGCTCCCAGAATTTGATTTGAGTAAAACATCTTCATGATTCGAATCAAACCTCGATGATTCGAGCGATGATTCGAGCCTAGCTTCACTATGATTCAAATCAAAATCACAGAATGAAAATCCATTTTTTAGAACCATGTTAGATTCGAGTAAGACCATCTTATGGTTCGTATCAAACTCGCAGAAGCAAATCCTAATTTTTCAGATTCAATTTGATTCGAGTCAACCAATGTCCTGATTTGAATCACATATCCAAAAATTCAAAATTCAACAAAATTGAAGTGTTGATTTGAACTGAGACTTGGCATTATATAAAACACTCTCATATGCGTTTCTTGATCCAACCTCTGACTAATTGACTAGAAACATATTGCGTTGACCTTAATCAAATAGTATGATTTATGCATGTGTAAAAAGGATTTAGCACTCAACCCTAGAATGTGTAACTATGTAAGGAGACTAAATTTAGAAAAATAAATAAAAATACTAAATTGCCAAGAAAAAAAACATAAACGGGTAAATCCTAGGAGACAGAGCAACTTCGGTCTCCCTTTTTTTGATGCTTGGAAAACTTGCAACTTTTGCAATTGGAAATGAGATGTCGTTAATCAGAAGCAAAGTGTTATCAGTTCTTTCCTCCTTTTGGCTATGCTTCCCCTGAAACATTGCACAATACCACTGTAGCATGCAATATTTGTCGGCGATGCGACCACCTTACCGCAATGGGTGGAATTGGGTGCTACTTTCTGATTTCTTATTTATCCTATGAAGCTGGAAAGGAAATGGAAGATATCTAAAATTAACCTTGCACACAAATGTTTTCTCTAATAAATGCTAAGAGATTCGGGGGTCCGAGGTCAGATTATACAATGGGAAGTTGTCAATTACCCAGCGTATATATGGTTATCCATAGATCGTTTCTGGCATGTTTCTCTATTATCTACTTACTGGTGTTTATCTGTTATAATTTGGGAAAGTTTCTCCTTTGGGAGTGTTGATAGAGTATTTTTGTTGTTTTTGGGTTTTTCGATGTTTTTGGTAAGGTACTGGACCTAAAGTTTTTGATTTGTGTGCTCGCTAAGATTTCACAATCTTATGCCTACGTATTCCCGTAAAGATAACAGGGAAATCGGAGCGATCGTAGTTCCTCCTATTTTATGGGAGGAAAGGATGTTTGGTGTCTTGTTTAAAGCCCAAGATTGAAGCTAAAAGTTATTTGTGTCTTGTTCAAAGCCCAAGATTGAAGCTAAAGGCTGACTGAGAGAGAATTTGTCATCTCTAAAGGGATGTATCTCACCAGTTCATCATAGTTGTTGGGTAACTGATTATAAAGGAGAATTACTTTAACTGGAATGTATGGAATCCAACAATGCCATAATTTCCTTTAAAAGGGAATTGTCCTGAAGGAGAAAACTTTAACTCAGTGTAGAGCAATGCCATTTTTCCTTAGGAGTCTTTCATGCTAAGAGAGGGACATTGGCTTGGATGTAAATAATCCAAAGGCTTGCCACTTACAACAATTAGATGAAAGATGAAGATTACCAAGATAAGATAAGGACTACATCTTGGATTTTTGAATCAGCAAGTGTGCCACTTACAACAGTTATCTGGAATTAGGGTATTTTTATTGTCTGCTTTGATGTGTGATGTACAGAGAAATGTCTTCCTACAGAGAGAACTCTTGAATTCCTCTGAGGGGATATTGGTTTTTATGTGCCTTGATCAAAGCCCAAGGTTGAAGCTAAAAGGTTGACTATGTTTAAGGAGTTTTATATTTGTCTTGTACAAAGCCCAAGATTGAGGCTAAAATAATTGACTCCATTGGGGAGAGGTTTTATCTGTCTTGTACAAAGCCCAAGATTGAGGCTAAAAGTTATTAACTCAGCTGGAAAATATTTATATGTGTCTTGTATAAAGCCCAAGATTGAGGCTAAATCTGCTGAGGGAAAATCATTATACAAAGCCTAAGAGGAGGCTGGTTTGGGGAATTTCTTATATAAAGCCTAAGAGGAGGCTAGCTTCTGCTGTGGATTATTGAGATCCAGAGATAGGTCCAAGTTAGGGAATCAACTCTTGATGAGGATTAAAGAAGAGTTTAAAAATATCAGATGCCTTGAAGTTTCTTATTTTTATGAGGGTTTATTGGTGGTAATTTGACCTTAGCTGGGGAATTTAAACTGAAGGCTTAAAGATTGATTTTTAAAACCTATGGAGGTTTTAACTCTTCTGGAGGTTGATGAAGTGATCCGGGTTTTTTCCTGTACTCTTAGGAAACTTGAGGGTTTCTTTGAGATCCAAGAGGAGATGAGACTTTCCAAGTCTACTGGTATGAAAAAGTTTATCTTTGTATGATGCCCAAGAGGAGGCTGGTGTTAAGGGATGAGAATCAACCCTAAACTGATCTGATGTTCTGACTCTTTGGAGGATTGAACTAGCAAAAGATGACTAAGTTCTGTCTTATACCTGTAGGAGGTCTTCGGGTCCTTGTACTAAGCCCAAGAGGAGGCTGAGAACTTCTAAGAAGCCTGAGGGTCCTTGTACTAAGCCCAAGAGGAGGCTAGGGATGCTTTTAGGAAGCCTATGGGTCCAAACCTGAGAAAAGTTCAAGAAAGGTTTCACCGGGAATAGTCCTTTCTTTAGTGAACAGTTCTAGGGTTTGAAGAAATTCAAGAGAGGTTTCACCGGGAATTAATCCTCTCTGGGGGAAGTGAATTTCTTATACAAATATTTCTAATTTGTGACAGTCTTGAGAAAAGTTTCACCGAGAATAATGAATTTCTCTGTTCCATATTGTATAAGCCAAAGAGGAGGCAAAACCGTATCTGGAATTTCCTATGGGGAACTAGTTTTTGATTGTATTGAAAGAGTAACCACCAGTTTGATCTAAACCTAGACCTAATTGCTGGGGAAAACTCTAAGCAAGTATATATATATATATATATATATATATATATATATATACAGATGAAATATATAAGCAAGTATGTAAAAGAAAATGGTAGAACTTACAGTTGTGCAAGCTCCAGCATTGTAACCACAACTGTATAGTTAGTTATTCAAGAAATTGAAGAAAGTTTTGATGAAACTTAGAATTTGAATCTAAATTAAAAGGAAAGTTTGTTGTAAAAGGAAGTTTGGGGCTTATACTTTAAGAGAGGTTCAGATGAACTCTTTTGAAAAAGAGACAATCGCGTCGTAGTTTTGAAAATTACAGAGGGGCTTATACAATGACTGAGGCCCAAATAATTTTATTTACAAAGGGATGGGACTTACACTCTACTAAGAGGCCCAAAGTTTATTTTATACAAGAGACGGGACTTATAGCTCAAGGAGAGGCCCAGATTAAAAACAGTGATCACACCGTTGTTTTTGAAAACCGCATAGGGTCTTATACAATGACTGAGGCCCAAATTGTTTTATTTACAAAGCGATGGGACTTACACTATATTAGAGGCCAAAAGTGTTTTGAAAAATGTTTGTGAGGGTGAAAATGATCAAAACCCTAATTTGATTGAAAAGTACATTTTAATTTGAACAAAAATCATTTAAAATGATCAAAATTATCAAACATGTGTAAAGAAAACAAGTTGTGATCTTGAATAAATGTTTGAAAAAATATATTTCATTCATAGAATGATTTGAAAATCAATTGAATTTGAAAGATCAAGAGAAAGAATTTATTTAAAATGTTTAAAAACAATTAAAAGGAATTATTTTAAAAAAATTCAAAATATATTAAATAAATAATATCCTTTTGATTTTTTGTGTGGAATAAAATACTTTAACATATTTGTGAATTTTGAAAAAAAGAATCATTCGAAAATGATTGAAATTGAAAGAGAAATTAATTTTTGAAGTTATTAAGAAATTGTGAAAAAATGTGAAAAGAATAAGTGGTAAAAAAAAAATGGGATGATCCTCCCAAGGTTTGAACCCACGCCCTTGGAGTGGAGGGTTTAAAACTTTACCAACTGAGTCAGATGCGTTGGCTGATGGAGAATGGAAAGGGTAAATTATATGTGAAACTCTCTTTGGAAAATGCTTAAAAAAATACCAAAAGGTCTGGGGCGAGGGGGATTCGAACCCTAGACCCTTTGCTCGCTACACACAGAAAACCAGCTGATCAACCACTGGAGCACAATGCCAATTCAAATATATAGTGGCAATGAAATAATATATAGTAAAAGTATATTTGATTCTGAAGAATGGCGCCATGGCCATCACCTTCAGCTTCATCATCTTCCTCAAATTTTTGAAATCGTATCTCCATTAATACGCAACCATTTTGGATGATTTAAAAACGAAACTTGTCTATTTTTGAACGAGGAATTGAATGGTATTACTCAATTTTATTTAAGTTCAAAGAATTGAAAGAAAATGGTTTGAAATCGTATGAACCCTAAAAAGATAATTAAAAATGAAATTTCATATGTACAAGATATGAAGCAATTGATTGAGGGAAAATGATCTATAAACTATCAGAAATGCATTGGTAACTTGAAAGGATATTTATGATGCATGAATTAATGAGTTCAGTTTTGATGAAGCTAACCTTGCAAGTGAGAATAGAATTCTCTGTTGGAGATGTTACAGATGTGTTCTAATGATGTGGATAGCTTCCTTGACCCTCAAGGATGGTGTCCCAATGTTGAGACTGGATTGAAACCTTCTGAATCACTTGACACAACTCAATTTGCAGCTTTGAGGAAAAGTTGAGAAAAAGGATGGTGACTTGAAGATTTTGATGTTACAGATGAAATGTAAGTGTTTAGATCACTTCTATATGTTGTATATGAGGTGTGTGAACCATTGGTTTGAGTTGCATTGGTCTCCAACTCAAAACCCGATAGTGCCTTCTCAAGAAAATTGAGTTTTTGTGTTTAAGAAGGAAATGAGAGAAAGCTATGTTGTAAGTTGCTTTGGTGTGTTTGTAAACATCAGAAGTGAGCTCTATTTATAGGTGAATAGATTTGTCAAGCATGAACAATTGGAACTTGAAGGATAAGAACTGAATTTAATGGTCTTGGCTTGGCATAATTGATTCTTACGCAAGGTACAATGGTTGTCCCAAATAGCTCAGCTATGTATTGACTCAATCCATATTCTGCAGTCCTTTTAAATGTTGTTTATTAAAGCATCTTGACTACAAGGAGTGTGAATCTTGACTATGCATTATTTCACATTATTACCCTTTGAATTCAAGGCATATATGCCAAAACTCATCAATTCAAAATGAGAAATTTCTTGGCATCTCAGCCTAATTTTGCAGGTTTGATCTGAGTTTTGATGATCATATTGAATGTATTTGGCTCTTCTGATCATTTCCCCTTGACTCAAAATCGTGTATGGTAAGTTACTACTTAAACTGTTATGAAAACAATTGCAACAATGCCTCTTGTGGCAGCCATAACTCTTGGCTCAAGTTAAGTTGTTTCATGCCAATGAACTCTTTGGATTGTTGGCAACATGTATAACAACTTTGATGTTCACATTTGAGATTGATTCTTCTTGTTAATAGGTGTAAATATCTCCAAAGTTTTGGTGTTTTACGTAAAATCTGTCTTGGACAAAATTTTGTCTAAGTGTTAGAAAAAGAAGCATTTTCATGTTTTAGTGATTTTGATTCAACCATAACTCAGAATCCATGATGATTTGGAATGAGATGTAGTTGACATATTTGAAGTATGTCATGTGAACTTCCATTTGAGATTTGGATGGAAGAAAATGCCTTTGTGGTTTGGGAGTTATGACCTTGCAGAGTTGGTACCAAATCACTTTTGTTCCATAACTTAGAAAATTTTAAGTTTTCTATGGTTGCCCCTTTTGCAAGAAACCTCACTTTTCTTAATTTTTCTTGATGAATGATGATCAAAACCATGCATTAATATTATTTTTTACTTAGGGGAGCCACATTTGTGAAAAAAATCCAAAAAGTCAAACTTGATTTTAGGCACAGTTGACTTTTTGTCAGATGAAATTTAAACTGTGTGATCCTCTATGCAATCAAGTTCTAGACCTAATTCAAACCTAATGGATGGATTCCATAGGTGTTTTTGGGTGTCTTGAATCATGTCCCAAGGTTTGGCAACATGTCTTGGTCAAAAGTCAAAGATATAGTTGACTTTTTCTTCAAAACCCTAATTGTGGTCCAGATGAAATTGAAACTTGTGAATCAGGCTTCTTGGATTAATCCATGATTGTAAATGGATCAATGTGGTATATTTGAGGCCCTCAAATCATGCTTTGAGTTTTTGGTTCATGTCTTGTCTCAAAAGTCAACTTAGGGGTGAATCAGGTCAAGAAACCCTAATTCTTGATTTTTGATGAATGCTTCCCCTGAGGTTGTTTTGACTTGGTGATTGGATCCATGAGGTCCATTTAAGCTTCTTGGATCATGTTTTGAGGTATTGGCTCATGCCCAAATGAAAATCTTCATCTTGAGGCCTTGGTCGACCAAAACCCTAATTTGGTGACACTGGCGATCTTGAGGCTTGATTAGGTTGAGAAGTTGCACTCTTGTGCTTGATTCTTGATATAGGAGACCTCTTGGCCCTTCATGGATGTTTAAGAGATTTAGACAAGTTGAAGATCATTTCATTTCTTAATTGATATTTTGTATAAGTGTTCTGAGAGGGCTCAAAACCCTAATTCTTGGTTGAGGTTAGTGCTCAACAATCCTTGAGGAGATTAATGAGGTATTATGGTACATCCATATTGTGGTAATGATTTGCACAATGATGGGAAATCTTGGTGGTAAAATTTTGGGGTATGACAGATGCCCCTATTTAATCTTCTTCGACCCGAAGGTGTGAATGGCGAAGGTATTCGGACATTCAGGGTGCAAGAGGATTAAATATCGGAATACCCAAAATTTTGACTGTGGTTATGAATAGTTGCTTGCTCATCTGTCATACCCCAAATTTTAACCACCAAGATTTCCCATCATTGTGCAAATCATCATCACAATATGGATGTACTTTCATGCCTCATCAATCTCCTCAAATATGGTTGAGCATTCACCACAATCAAGAATTAGGGTTTTGAGCCCTCTCATAGCACTTAGACAAAGGATCAATCAAGGAATGACATGATCTTCAACTTGTCTAAAAATTTCAAATACCTATAAAAGATCAAGAGGACCCCCACATCAAGAATCAAGCACAAGGTTGCAACATTCCAAGTGGATCAAGCCTCAAGATCGACAGTGTCACCAAATTAGGTTTTTGGTCGACCAGGGCCTCCAGATGGAAATTTTCATCTGGGCATGAGCCAATACCTCAAAGCATAACCCAAGATACTCCAAGGGACCTCATGGACCCAATCATCAAGTCAATTTAGCCTCAGGGGATGCATTCATAAAAAATCAAGAATTAGGGTTTCTTGACCTAATTCACCCCTAAGTTGACTTTTGGGACAAAGTCTGGGCCAAGACCTCAAGACATGATTTGAGGGCCTCCAATACACTACATTGATCCATTTTCAACAATGGATTGACTTAAGAAGCTTGATTCACAAGTTTCAATTTCACCAGGACCACAATTAGGGTTTGGAGGAAAAAGTCAACTGTATCTTTGACTTTTGACCAAGACATGCTCCCAAACCTTGGGACATGATTCAATACACCCTATGAAACCTATGGAATCAATCCATTAGGTTTGATTTAGGTCAAGGACTTGATTTCACAAAGGATCGCACAGTTTGGATTTCATCCGATAAAAAGTCAACTGTGCACAAAATCAAGTTTGACTTTTTGGAAATTTTCACAAATATGGTTCCCTTAAGTCAAAAATAATGTTAATGTATGGTATTGATCATCATTCATTAAGAAAAATCAAGAAAAGTGAGGTTTCTTGCAAAAGGGGCAACCATAAGAAACCAAAATTTTTCTGAGTTATGGAACAAAAGTGATTTTGGTACCAACTTCCAAGGATCATAACTTGAGATCCAAGAAGCCATTTTGGGTGATCCAAAGCCTGATTTGAAGGTCTTCCTACATTCTACAAAATCTTCAACTACAAGAAACTCCAATTCTTCATGGATTTTGAGTTATAGACTGATTAAAATGACAAAAATGAAGAAAATGACACTTTTTCAACACTTAGTGAAAATCTGCCTAATTTATCAGCTTTGAACACCAATGTTCATGAGGATTTTTCAATGGGATCCAAATAGTTTCAAAATAAAATATGATCACACATGTTTTGCATCATATGAATGCTCTCTAAAAAGCACAAGAGCCTCCTATAACTCAACCTGAGCAGGGAGATATGATCCCCTCAAAATCACCATTTCCAACTGTCTTGTACAAGGCAGAATTTGGTGTTTTGCTCGATTTGGAAAAATTGGACTACTCCAAGCCTTGTCATATAATTGGACACATCAGAGGATAAAACAAAAGGGGATTGATCTGATCCCCAAGCCTTCCAAGTCCAAGAATCTACATATAGCCATAACAAACCTAAAAAGACTAAAAAGTGCCAAGACTCCAATTTTGTTTCAATGCATTCAATGGATGCATCAAGGTGGCATGAACTGAGGCAAGTTTAATTGAATGAGTTAAGCCTTATCTCTGAACCAAAAGACCATAAGCCTGTGCTCTAACCTCAAGTCAATGGCTAGAGGACACTTGAGATTCCATTTGATCCACATTGGCCACAGACCTGCTGCAGTTGCCCCACACAATTGCTGCCAAAACAAACTTAAAACACTATAAATAGACCTCAATTGTGATCAGTTTAAGTTCACCAAAGCACCCAAACTGATGCTTTCCTCAAAATCTCCCTTTCACTCCAATTTTTCTTTCTAACTCAAGTCACTATCGAGTTTTGAGATTGAGAGTGATTCCAACCAAACCAATCACACACACACACACACCTCATAAACATTATGTATGAGTGATCCATAACGCAAAATCACACCTGGAACATCAAATTCACAAAATCACCAGCCAATTGCTCAAGTTCTTGACAGAGTTGCGGTTGAGGTACCATAACCAGTTCCAGCTCCTTTCAATCCACTCCAAGCATTCAAACACACTCCTTGGCACCTA
The DNA here is from genome assembly GCA_022829125.1 of Lathyrus tuberosus. Lineage (NCBI taxonomy): Eukaryota > Viridiplantae > Streptophyta > Magnoliopsida > Fabales > Fabaceae > Lathyrus > Lathyrus tuberosus. The sequence goes on from JALAZF010000900.1 coordinate 705,951, forward strand.
AGGAAGTTGTCCAGATCATTAGAACCTAGCTGCAACACCTCCATCACAAAACTCGATCACCAGCTACAAGAGGTAAGTCTGACACCCTCAAACTCTATGTTCCATGCATCATAAATGAATTTGTGAGTTACCATCTTGTTCCTACATGTATATAGAGTAATAACCCTCAATCAATTGCCATGAATCAATCGTGTATGGAATTTCATTGTGTTCATACTGAAATTAGGGTTCTTGAGGTTATCTTCTGATTTCTCACTCCATGCTTAATATAAATGCAATTAATTTATATGGTTGTGATCCTTGTTCAAAAACGAACAAGATTGGTGTTTGAATCGTGCAAAACCACTGAGTAATCAGAGAGAAAAGTGAGAAAACGCAAATCATCCATGGCGCGGTCACGAGGAAGAAGAAGGTGACCGTTGGCGCCATAATTCAAATTATTTGAATTTTTGAATTTTGGTTATTTTATTTAATTGATTGAAAAATTAATTTCTCTCTGGATTTTTGTGTTTTTAAACTGATTCTGTTTCTCAAAATTTACAAAAATGTTTAAATATTTTATTTTACAAAAAAATCCAATTTATATATTTTTTTAATATAGTTATAATTTTTGTAATTAATTTCATTTTATTTGTTTCTAAACATTTTTAAATAAAATTCCCAGTTTGATCTTTCAAAACCAATTGAATTTCAAACTTTCATATGATTAAACATGATTTTTCAAAATATATTTCAAAGTGTACAACTTGTTTTTGAATATATTTGGTATTTTATATCATTTTTTTCATTTAATTTCCTTTGAAAAATGATATTTTAATTTAAAATTAGGGTTTCCTCTCGATTTTAAATTTTCAAACAATTTTGGGCCTCTAATAGAGTGTAAGACCCATCCCTTGTAAATATAAACCATTTTGAGCCTCAGTCATTGTATAAGTCTCGATACGATTTCAAAATCTCGACGCGGTCGTCGCCTTTTAAACAAAAACCATTTGGGCCTCCCCTTGTGTTGTAAGTCCCATCTTTTTAAAAAAAAATACACTTTTGGGCCTCTCCTTGAGTTGTAAGACCCGTCCCTTTGTACGGAAAACCTTTTTTAGGCCGCAGTCATTGTATAAGTCCCGATATAATTTTCAGAACAACGGTGCGATCATTGTTATATCTGGGCCTCTCCTTGAGTATAGGTGTCATACCCCAAATTTTGACCACTAAGATTTCCCATCATTGTGCAAATCATCATCACAATATGGATGAACCATCTTGCCTCATCAGTCTCCCCAAAGATGAGTGAGCATTCACTATTATCAAATATTAGGGTTTCAAGCCCTCTCTGAGCTCTTAGACAAAGGATCAATCAAGAAATGACATGATCTTCAACTTTTCTAACCTCCCAAACATCTATAATGGATCAAGAGGACTCCTACTTTAAGGATTAAGCACAAGGCTGCTCCCTTCCAGGTGGATCAAGCCTCAAGATCGTCAGTGTCACCAAATTAGGGTTTTGGTCGACCAGGCCTCCAGATGGAAATTTTCCTCTGGGAGTGAGTCAATGCTTCAAAGAATAAACTAATATACTCCATGGAACCTCATGGGCCCAAGCATCAAGTCAATTTGACCTCAGGGGATGCATACATAAAAAATCAGGAATTAGGGTTTCTTGACCTAATTCACCCCTAAGTTGACTTTTGGGACAAATCATGAGCCAAGACCTCAAGACGAGATTTGAGGGTCTCCAGCATACCACATTGATCCATTTGTAACAATGGATTGATCCAGGAAGCTTGAGCAGCAAGTCTCAATTTCATCAGTATCACAATTAGGGTTTCTCGAGAAATGTCAACTGTAGCTTTGACTTTTGACCAGGACATGCTCCCAAACCCTAGGACATGATTCAATAAACCCTATAACACCTATGAAATCAATCCATCAAGTTTGACTTAGGTCAAGGACTTTATTTCATAGAGGATCACACAGTTTGGAATTCATTTGACAAAAAGTCAACTGTGCACAAAAGTCAACTTTGACTTTTTGAGATTTTTCACAAAAATGGTTTTTTAACCCTAAAATGATGTTAATGTATGATTTGAATCATCATTCATCAAGAAAAATCAAGAAAAGTGGGATAGCTTGTAAAAGGGGTAACCATAAAAACTTAGAAAATTTTCTAAGTTATGAACAAAGTGGCAAGGGTACCAACTTTGGAGGATCATAACTCCTAAACCACAAGGCCATTTTCCCCCATCCAAAGCTAGATTTGTAGCTCTCATTACCCTCTACAAAAGCTTAAAACTAACCTCCTTCCAAATTCATCATGAATTTTGAGTTATGGACTGATCAAAATCACAAAAAGTGAAAATGTCACTTTTTTCCAACACTTAGTGAAATTTTCACTAAGTCAGAATCTGCCTTCACTTTTTTCCAAATGTAGGGGGATTTTTCACTTATATCCAAAAGGTATCAAAACCAAATATGATCAAACAATTGTTGTATCATATGAGGGCTTTCCAAAATGGCCAAGAACATCACCAAATTCCACTTGGGCCATGAGATATGACAATGGCAATATGCCTTGCTGAAAACTGCCAAGGCTAGGCAGAATTTTGCATTTTTGCTCGATTTGGGAAAATCAAATAATTCCAAGCTTTGTCATCACTTTGGACACATCTGAGGATCAAATTTAAAGGGGACAAACACTGAGCTAAGCCTCCAAAGTCCTTGGAATAAGAAGTAGCATGCTAAACCTAGAATTGCCTAAAAGAGGGACAAGACTCCAATTTTGGATTAGAGCATTCAATACATACACCAAGGTGGCATGGACTGAGCCATTTCCAACTGAATTCAGTCAAGACTTATCCAAGACCAAGGGAACCACAACCCTGTGCCCTAACCTCTAGTCAATGGCTAGAGGAGACTTGGATTCCAAAGTGCAACCATTGGCCAAACCTCTGCTGCAGTTTCCATTCACTATTGATCCCAAAACAAACTTGCTCTACTATAAATAGAGCTCATTTGTGCTCAATTTGAGTACACCAAAGTGTAGCGAGCGATTTTTGGATGTGGCTGCGAAGCACTATCGCTTTTGGGGTACTATAGTTCGATTCATTTTTTATCCTATTGAAGCTGATGAAGGAAGGGAAATAGATGTCTCAAATTAACCCTGCTTGCAAACTGAGTTTGAACAGATGACTGTTGGCTTATAGATGCTACAAAGATTTTGGGTCTCTCTTAGGTTATTTTGTTAAAATAGTGCCCGGGCGATTGGTGGGATGTTAGGACTGATGATTCTCAATTGATATGTGAGGGTACGGGATTTGGGTTTTGGATTAGTGTGCTCGCTAAGATTTTTCTTTCAATCTTATGCCTACGTATTCCCGTTTACTGAAACAGGGAAATCAGAGCGATCGTAGTTCCTCCTATTCTATGGGAGGAAAGGGTGTTTTGGTGTCTTGTTCAAAGCCCAAAACGTGAAGCTGAAGGGTCTATTTGTATCTTGTTCGAAGCCCAAGATGTGAAGCTAAAAGGGTGTTGTCTTTAGAGAGAATTTGTCATCTCTAAAGGGATCTGTTTGTCACAACTGTTGGGTGACTGACTATAAAGGAGGGTTACTTTAACCGGGATATGTGAATCCTATCAATGCCATAATTTCCTTTATAGGGGGTTTTAACCTAAAGGAGAAGACTTTAACTCAGTGTAGAGCAATGCCATCTTTCCTTAGGAATTTCTTATGCTAAAAGAAGGACAGTGGCGTGGATGTAAATAATCTAGAGGCTTGCCGCTTACAGCGATTAGATGAAAGGAGTTGTTGACGTTTGTATCCTATGAACGAGGCACAGTTTTGATGCTAAAAGGTTGATTGACTCAACCGGGGTTTTTCTTATACAAAGCCTAAGAGGAGGCTATTGACCCAACAAGAGGGTGTTTTTATGTATGTGTCTTGTACGAAGCCCAAGACGGAGGCTAAAGGTTGACTCAACAAGAGAGTTTTTTATACTCAATAAGAGAGTGTTTTTGTATCTCGTACGAAGCCCGAGATAGAGGCTAAAAGGGAGATTGACTTAACAAGAGAGTCTTTTTGTATCTCGTACGAAGCCCAAGATAGAGGCTAAAAGGATTATTATTTCAGTTGAGTGACAGGTCCAGTAGGTTGGTTAAAAGAGAAAATCAGTTCTTATAAAGAGACTGATTAAAGGTAAGGCTATGCTTTGGGATTGATCAGAGGATCAGGGTTATTTCTTGTTCTTTAAGGAAATGGGGAATCCAGAGGGTATTGGAGACTGTCCGAGTCTACTGGTGTTTTTCCCTACTTGAGAATGCCTTCGAGACTCAAGGAGATTAGACTGTCCGAGTCTAGAGTTTTATCTTTTGTACTATGCTTAAAAAAATAGTAGTAGTATGTTCACGGTAGAAAGATCTAGACTCTTTGAAAGACTGTTCTATTAAGATGACTAATTTTTGTTCCTATACCTCTAGGAGGTCGTCGGAACAATTTGTACGAAGCCCAAGAGGAGGCTGGAAACTTTTAAGAAGCCGAGGGACAATTTGTACGAAGCCCAAGAGGAGGCTCTCTTCCCGAAGGAAGAATCCTTATACGAAGCCCAAGAGGAGGCTGTGAATACTTCTAAGAAGCCGTATGGTCCTTGTACAACGCCCAAGAGGAGGTAGGGATGCTTTTAGGAAGCCTGTGGGTCCCCAAACCCCGAGAAATTCAAGACAGGCTATTCACAGAGAATAGATCAAGCCAGGAAAGTCCGAGAATTTGGAAGAAACTCAAGAGATTCCATTCACGGAGAAAAGATCATCTATGGGGAGTTAGAGTTTCTTTGACAATGTCTAAGGGTGACAGTCTGTGAAAGGGTTCACCGAGAATGCTGCCTTTCACGTCTCCATATTGTTTAACTCCAAGAGGAGGGAAGACTGTATCTGGTAATCCTATGGGGGATCTAGTTTTGTCTATTTAAGAGTGATCAACAGGGCTTAGTGCTAGACGTAGTTGCCAGGGAAACTCTAAATATCTATACTAGTATTACACAGTTGATATGAGTTTATGAAAGAAGACTTACAGTGAAACAACCCCACAATACAGTTATATGTATATGAAAGCGGATAAAGAAAGTATATAAACACTTACTCGGTTGTAGAGCTTCCATGCTGTTCGGTTAGTTGTTCAACAAAGAAAGATTGAAAACAACAGTTATTCAAAATTAAAGGAGAAAGTATTTGAAAAGATGTTGGGGCTTACAGCTCAAGGAGAGGCCCAAGGTTTATCAGTGATTGCACTGTCGTTTTGTACAGAGGGACTTATACAAGTGACTGAGGCCCAAGAAAGGTTTTCTGTACAAGGGGATGGGTCTTACACTCTCTCAAGAGGCCCAAAAGATTTATTTTTGTACAAGTGGTGGGGCTTACAGCTCAAGGAGAGGCCCACGGTCATTTGTTTGAAAATGGCGATCGCGCCAAGATTTTTGAAAACGCGGTGGGTCTTATACAATTCATTGAGGCCCAAAATGGTTTGGTTTTCAAAGGGGGTTGGGTCTTACACTCTAATAGAGGCCCAAAAGATTTTGAATGGGTCTTATAGCTTGAGGAGAGGCCCAGGGTTTGTTTTTCAACGGACGATGATCGCGTCGAACTTTTTGAAATACAAAGGGACTTATACAATAAGTGAGGCCCAAAAAGGTTTGTATTTACAAAGGATTGGGTCTTACACTCTATTAGAGGCCCAAAAGTGTTTTTAAAATGTTTTATGAGGGTTGAATTAATCAAAACCCTAATTTGTTTCCAAAATGTATTTTAATTGAATAAAAAATTCAATTAAAATGGTCAAAATTGTTTAATATGGGGAAAATAAATTGTGATCTTGGATTAATGTTTCAAAAATCATGTTTTGACCTACAAAATGATTAGAAATCATAAAAATTTGTAAAATCAAGAAGGAAAAAATATTTTAAATGTCAAAAATAATTAAAATATTAATTCTTGGAAAAAATATCAATTATATGAAATAAATAATATTTTTGGGATTTTTTGGTAAAATAAAATATTTTAACATTTTTGTGAATTATTAAAAAAAGAATCAACTCAAAATCATTAAAACTCAGAGAGAAATTAATTTTTGAATCAATTAAATAAAATCACAAAATTCAAATATTTGAATTTTCAAAAAAGGGCGCCAAGAACACCCAAGAACACGCGCGTGTTCTGAGTTTTGCCCAGATTTGCATTTTCTCTCCAATCTCACTGAATACTCTTGCAAACCACATATCAATCTGCTCGTTTCAACCTCACGATCATGTCCATGGTCTTTAATTTCATTTATTTTTAACATGGAATAAGAAATCAAGACAAAACCTTAAGAACCCTAAAATTTGCATGAAAGCTGAGAATTTTGATACACGATTCAAACAAAGCAATTAATTGAGGGGAAACATTCTATGCATGATTATGAACATTTGGCAAAAGTATTGTGCGAGGAAATATGCATAGATTAAGAGATGACCAAGTTTAGGCTTACTTGAAGGTCGTGACAGCAAGAGCAATGTGATTTTTGAGTCGGGGGTGTTACAGATGAGTTGTGATGATCTGAACAGCTTCCCTACACCCTATGGAGTGTGTTTGAATGCTTGGACTTGATTGGAAATGGCTGGATCACTTCATGGCATCTCAGCTGCAACTTGGTTAAAACCTTGAGCAACTGGCTGGTGATTCTGAGAAATCAGTGTTCCAGAAGTTGTTTAAGTGTTTGGATCACTCCTATATGATGTTTATGAGGTGTGTGTGTGATTGGTTTGATTGGAATTGCTCTCAAACTCAAAACCCGATGGTGACTTGCCTTTGAAGGCAAAATTGGAAGTGAGAAGGTGATTTTGAGGAAAGCATCTGTTTGATGGCTTTGGTGTACTCAAACTGATCGCAAATGAGCTATATTTATAGTAGAGCAAGTTTGTTTTGCAAGGAATAGTGAATGACAACTGCTGTAGAGGTTTGGCCAATGGTTGCACTTTGGAATCCAAGTCTCCTTTAGCCATTGACTAGAGGTTAGGGCACAGGGCTGTGGTTCCCTTGGTCTTGGATAAGTCTTGACTGAATTCACTTGCAAATGGCTCAGTCCATTCCACCTTGGTGTATGCATTGAATGCTCCAATCCAAAATTGGAGTCTTGTCCCTCTTTTAGGCAATTCTAGGTTTGGCATGCTACTTCTTGTTCCAAGGACTTTGGAGGCTTGGCTCAGTGTTTGTCCCCTTTAGATTTGATCCTCAGATGTGTCCAAAGTGATGAAAAGGCTTGGAATTATCTGATTTTTCCAAATCGAGCAAAAATGCAAAATTCTGCCTAGCCTTGGCAGTTTTCAGCAAGGCATATTGCCCTTGTCATATCTCATGGCTCAAGTGGAATTTGGTGATGTTCTTGGTCATTTTGGAAAGCCCTTATATGATACAACAACTGTTTGATCATATTTGGTTTTGATACCTTTTGGATCCAAGTGAAAAATCCCCCTACATTTGGAAAAAAGTGAAGGCAGATTCTGACTTAGTGAAAATTTCACTAAGTGTTGGAAAAAAGTGACATTTTCACTTTTTGTGATTTTGATCATTCCATAACTCAAAATCCATGAGGAATTTGGAGGGTGGTCAGTTTTAAGCTTTTGTAGAGGGTAATGAGATCTACAAATCAAGCTTTGGATGGGGAAAAATGGCTTTGTGGTTTAGGAGTTATGATCCTCCAAAGTTGGTACCCTTGCCACTTTGTTCATAACTCAGAAAATTTTCTAAGTTTTTTATGGTTACCCCTTTTACAAGTTATCCCAATTTTCTTGATTTTTCTTGATGAATGATGATTCAAATCATACATTAACATCATTTTAGGGTTAAAAAACCATTTTTGTGAAAAATCTCAAAAAGTCAAAGTTGACTTTTGTGCACAGTTGACTTTTTGTCAGATGAATTCCAAACTATGTGATCCTTTAGGAAATCATGTCCTTGACCTAAATCAAACTTGATGGACATGTTCCATGGGTGTTATAGGGTATATTGAATCATGTCCTAAGGTTTGGGAGCATGTCCTGGTCAAAAGTCAAAGATACAGTTGACTTTTCTCGCGAAACCCTAACTGTGGTACTGATGAAATTGAGACTTGCTGCTCAAACTTCCTGGATCAATCCATTATTACAAATGGATCAATGTGGTATGTTGGAGACACTCAAATCCTCTCTTGAGGTCTTGGCTCATGATTTGTCCCAAAAGTCAACTTAGGGGTGAATTAGGTCAAGAAATCCTAATTCATGATTTTTGATGTATGCATCCCCTGAGGTCAAATTGACTTGATGCTTGGGCCCATGAGATTCCATGGAGTATCTTAGGATATGCTTTGAAGCATTGGCTCATGCCCAGAGGCAAATTTTCATCTGGAGGCCCTGGTCGACCAAACCCTAATTTGGTGACACTGGCGATCTTGAGGCTTGATCCACCTGGAAGGGAGCAGCCTTGTGCTTAATCCTTAAAGTGGGAGTCCTCTTGACCCCTTGTGGATATTTGAGAGGCTAGACAAGTTGAAGATCATGTCATTTCTTGATTGATCCTTTGTCTAAGAACTCTGAGAGGGCTTGAAACCCTAAATTTGATTGTAGTGGATGCTCACCCATCTTTGGGGAGACTGATGAGGCATAAAGGTTCATCCATATTGTGATGATGATTTTCACAATGATGGTAAATCTTAGTGGTCAAAATTTGGGGTATGACAGATGCCCCTATTTAATCTTCTTGGACACGAATGTGTGAATGACGAAGGTATTCGGGCATTCGGGGTGCAAGAGGATTAAATATCGGAATACCTGAAATTTTGATGATGGTTATGAATGGTAGCTTACGTATTCATCTTCTTTTGCTAAGCAATGATGCTTAGAAAAGGTAAACTTCCCCTCGATCCTGGTTTCCTACCAAGGAACTGGTCTAAGTTTCTGAAATAAACTTCCCCTCGATCCTGGTTTCCTACCCAGGAACTAGTCTCAGTTTCTGATATAAACTTCCCCTCGATCCTGGTTTCCTACCAAGGAACTGGTCTCAGTTGCTGAAATAAACTTCCCCTCGATCCTGGTTTCCTACCAAGAAACTGGTCTCAGTTGCTGAAAAAAACTTCCCCTCGATCCTGGTTTCCTACCAAGGAACTGGTCTCAGTTTCTTTTGTCAATAAACTTTCTTGACAAGGGACGCTATTCGTAGCGGTTTTCCTCAAACTTCTCACCGAATTTTCCTGGGGAGATGCCATTTGATAGAAAAATTTTGATGTCAGACTCGCTGGGGAACCCATCTGTCTGAATTGTAGAGGTGTACAAACTTCTCTATTTGGAGACGCCATTTTCCGACCCTACTGGGGAAAACGAGTCTCTTGAGAGACTGATTTCACGCTTGGGGATATTACATCATACTTTTCTCGGGATCTTTCTGGAGAAACGCCATATGATGTGATCCAATTTTGAGGTGCTGATGACCTTTTCATCAGCGGTTTTTTTTCGGAGAAAAACTGTTGTATTGCCGAATCTCTGCTTAAGAGGCTTCCTTTAGGGATTTTCCTTAATCCGGGAGAGCGAAAATATCATCTTCAATTGCGAAGAGTGACATCGGTTGAAGGTTCGCTGGTCTTTCAGAGGTTCAAGTTATCAAAGTGGTCAAGGGCCAATTCTGATCCAGAACTAAACTGGAGGAGAAAGGTTGTTCAGAAGCAACACTTCTTGACGAGGAAAGGGCTGGCAACTCGATTGAGAGGACTGTTATCACTAGGGGACAAGACCGATGGGAGTGATAGCGATGCAATGTGAATACAAATCAATAATGCATGATATATGTATGTATATGCTGACAAAACTGACGCTCCATACAGACTAATAGATGAACACGACTGGATACTCGGCCACTGCTGGGAACGAAGAAGTACCGCTGGTTCAAGAGTAGCAATGTTGCCTTGCTTAGGAGAGATAGTCCCTGTTGGGAGCTATGTTGGTCGGGCTTAGGAGGTAAGAACTCGGCCGAAGAGGTCAGATGGAGCATTCGCATCTGACATAGCTGATCCTTCATTCAGGCATACTGGTTTAGAATGAGTACTTTGATTCTGCACTTTGAGGCTCGAACACCTTTAGAGAAGCGATCGATATTCTTTCGATGTTCAACAGTCAAAATAAATTGCCATCTTTATTTTAAGCAAAAAAATTTACAAGTAAATTCATTTTGTTTCGTTCTAAGAATCGTTGATCATGTTAAAATGTCATTCTGTAAAGCTAAAACAAATAAGAATTGCAAACAAAAGCACAAGGGCTCAAATTTTATTGATAGGATGGAGATCAGCCAAACGCGTGATTCCATATAGCATTTACAAAGTTTAGAAAATGGTAATTTACAGGGAAAAGGGGCTACGTTGAAAAATAACGACCACTATCCTTCTACCAACTTTGAATTCGGGGCATCCTGAGCTTCTGTCGAAGATGACCTTGACTGGAGTTTTCCTGATGGATGACGTAACTGTTGCTGAGGGATTGCCCCTTTGTCGAAAGTAGTTACTTGCCATTATCCCTAATTTTTGCCTGGATTGTACTTTGAGATTTCCAATCCACGGGGATGATTTTTTATCATGTCTCCAATTTTTGCCTGGACCGCCCTTTCGGGTTTTCAATCCACCGAGACGTTTTTTTTTAGGCGAAGTATTTCTTGACTACATCAACATTTGTGGGGTAGGAAAATTCCTCTCCGTCCATGGTTGCAAGTCTCAAGGCGCCGCCTGAGAAAGCTTTCTTGACCACATAGGGGTCGTCATAATTCGGAGTCCATTTGCCCCGGGAATCAGTGAGAAAAGATTGTATCTTTTTTAGCACAAGGTCTCCTTTCCTGAAGATGCGAGGTCAGACCTTTTTGTCGAACGCCTTCTTCATTCTTTGTTGATACAACTGACTGTGGCATAGTGTCGTGATTCGCTTCTCTTCGATCAAATTCAGTTCATCGTGTCAGTTTTGACACCATTCAGCTTCTGTAAGCTTAGCTTCCATCAATACCTGGATTGATGGGATCTCTACTTCTATGGGAAGCACTGCTTCCATGCCATATACAAGAGAGAAAGGGGTTGCCCCTGTTGAAGTACGAACAGATGTGCAATAACCGTGAAGAGCAAAGGGTAGCATCTCATGCCAGTCTTTGTAGGTTACAACCATCTTCTGAACAATCTTCTTGATGTTCTTGTTAGCCGCTTCTACCGCTCCGTTCATCTTTGGTCGGTAGGGAGATGAGTTATGGTGTTCGATCTTGAACTCTGCGCATAACTCTTTCATCATCTTGTTGTTCAAGTTAGATCCATTATCAGTAATGATCTGGCTCGGCACACCATAACGGCAGATGATATTGTTTTTGATAAATCGGACCACCACTTGTCGGGTTACATTAGGGTACGATGCTGCTTCGACCCACTTAGTGAAGTAATCAATGGCTACCAGGATGAACCGATGTCCGTTCGAAGCCTTAGGTTCAATCAAGCCAATCATGTCGATTCCCCATATGGAAAAAGGCCATTGGGAAGAAAGAAATTTGAGACGCGTTGGCGGTACATGAATTTTGTCGGAGTATATCTGACACTTGTGACACTTCCTCATGTACTTGTAGCAGTCGGATTCCATTGTCAACCAATAGTACCCTGCTCTTAGAATTTTTCTCGCCATTGTGTGTCCGTTGGCATGAGTGCCAAAAGATCCTTCATGAATTCCTTTTATCAATAGGTCTGCTTCTGGCCTGTCTACGCATCGGAGCAAGAACATGTCAAAGTTTCTCTTATAGAGTCTATCACCACTCAGGAAGAAGCTTCCAGCCAGCCTTCTGAGGGTTTTTCTGTCCTTTCTGAATGCCCCAGACGGGTACTCTTGTTTCTGAAGAAAGCATTTGATATCATGATACCAAGGTTTGTCGTCTATGACTGCTTTAACTGTGAAGACGTAAGCGGGCCGTTCAAGGCGCATTATGTCGATCTTAGGTAAGTCGTTCCATTGACCTACACTAATCATGGAAGAGAGAGTGGCTAATGCATCAGCCAGGTGATTCTCCTCACGAGGGATGTGATGAAACTCAACTCTGTTGAAGAAGGGTAGCAACCTTCTCGTGTAGTCTTTGTAAGGAAACAATCCTGATTGGTATGTGTTTCAATCTCCTTTAATCTGATTGATAACCAGGGTTGAGTCGCCATATACGTCTAAGTTTTTGATCCTCAAATCAGTCGATTCCTCGAGACCCATAATACAAGCTTCGTATTCGGCCTCGTTGTTTGTGCACTTGAATGTCAGTCTGGTGGTGAAAGGAATGTGAGTACCCTGAGGGGTGACAATGATTGCCCCAATTCCGTTTCCGTAATGATTGACAGCTCCGTCAAAGATAAGCCCCCATTGGGAATCTAGTTCTGGCCCTTCATTGGGTAGCGGTTCATCGTAATCTTTCATTTTCAAATACATGACATCTTCGTCTGGGAAGTCAAACCCGATTGATTCTTGATCATCAATCGGTTGATGAGCCAAATGATCGGCTAAAATACTCCCCTTAACGGCTTTTTAAGCATGGTACTCCATGTCATATTCTGTTAGCAACATCTGCCAACGGGAAGTCCTTCCCGTGAGAGCAGGCTTTTCAAAGACATACTTGATTGGATCCATCTCGGAGACCAACCAAGTAGTGTGACGAATCATGTACTGGCGCAGACGTTTGGCTGCCTAAGCCAAAGCGCAGCAAGTTTTCTCAAGCATAGTATACCGAGTCTCGCAGTCGGTGAATTTCTTGCTCAAATAGTAGATGGCAGACTCTTTCCGTTTGGTTTTGTCTTGTTGGCCAAGTACACAGCCCATGGAGTCTTCCAGGACGGTGAGGTAGATAATCAGCGGCCTTCCTTCCACTGGAAGTGATAAAATCGGAGGGTTCAATAAGTATTCCTTAATACTGTCGAAGGCGGTTTGACAGTCTTCTGTCCAAACGCAGTCCTGATTCTTTTTAAGTAATTTGAATATCGGCGCACATGTCACGGTCATGAGGAATATGAATCTGGAGATGTAGTTCAAACGTCCCAGGAATCCTCTGACTTGTTTTTCAGTTTTCGGAGAAGGCATTTCTCGAATGGCCTTGACCTTGTTAGGATCAACCTCAATTCATTTTTGGCTGACGGTGAACCCTAAAAGTTTCCCCGAACGGACACCGAAGGTGCATTTATTGGGATTGAATCGAAGTTTGTACTTTCTCAACCGCTCGAATAGTTTTGACTGATGGGTCACATGCTCCTCTTCTATCTTAGATTTGGCAATCATATCATCAACATATACCTCAATTTCTTTATGTATCATGTCATGAAAAAGACTAGTCATGGGCCTTTGATAGGTTGCCCCGACGTTCTTCAAACCGAACGGCATCACCTTGTAACAAAAGGTACCCCAGGGGGTAATGAACGAAGTTTTCTCCACGTCTTTCGGCACCATTTTGATTTGGTTATAGCCCGAGAATCCATCCATGAATGAGAAAACTTTGAACTTTGATGTACTGTCAACCAGCATGTCAATGTATGGTAAAGGAAAGTCGTCCTTTGGACTAGCCTTGTTTAGATCTCTGTAATCCACACACATTCTGACTTTTCATCCTTTTTTGGAACGGGTACGATGTTGGCTAACCATTGAGGATATTCTGATGTGGCGAGGAAACCCGCGTCAATCTGTTTCTGTACCTCCTCTTTGATTTTGATGGCCATGTTCGGGAGAGTCTGTCTCAACCTCTGTTTTATTGGCGGACATTCCGATCTTAACGGTATATGATGTTCCACGATACTGGTATCCAACCCTGGCATATCCTGATAGAACCAAGCGAATACATCGGGAAATTCTTTGAGAAGCTTTACCAAACCCTCTCTGGCAGTTGGACTGAGCAATGCCCCAATCTTGATTTCTTTTCTCTCTTTTTCTGAACCTAAGTTTACCATTTCCAACGGCTCTTTATGGGGTTCAATGGACCTTTCTTCCTATCTGAGTAATCGGGAGATCCCTTCTGGAATTTCGTCGTCATTCTCTTCTTCAGCCCCAAATACCGGGAACTCAAAGTCGGGAGAAGGCATCAGATCGTATGTTTCAACGAGGTTTAAAACAAGCAATCTGCATGACGGTATGATTTGTGTTTAGAAGAGATAGAGGAAATGCAAGAGTGTGTGCAGTGTATTTCTTTGAAAAACTGCTTGTTTATTATTATTGATTTGTTTTTTAGGATTACCATTTTCTGAAAAGCGAAAAGAGAAAACATCAATTAATGCGGAAATTACAGAATGATGTTATTTTATTAATGAACAAGTCGATTCTTGAAACTACAGCCCTATAATACAAAGCTCTCTCGCTTTGGACGAAGCGAAGAGGGAAATTTACAGAAAATGAGCCCTATCAAAACATCTGTTTCACCTGGGCAGGGTGAAAGGTTAAAGACGGCAATTACTTTGACTTATGAACGATCTTCGGAACATTGACAACAACCCATTGGCGGCGAACTCCTCGGTGAATCACAAAGTCTGGTACCTTCCTTGATTTGTCTTCAGAAATAACGCTGATTTCTGGTGGAGCAGGATCATTGGAATCTGTCTCCCAGGCAGAATTGTCGTAGGAGGATACCTCTGTTGCATTTTGCATAGCATTTGTGTTCTCAAGTAGATCTCCCCATCAAGTTGGCTAGATGTCTTCGAGCCTGATACGAGAGCTTTCGGGAGCAGTGTACTTGACCATATAGTCGTATTTCCCACTTGATTGTCCCAGGGTGTCCCACACTTCTTTGGAATTGAATGAGTCATCCTTCTCGATGACGTTGACCTCTGGAAAAGCATAGTTGATGAATTCAATTCCTACAAATGTTGAAAATTCATCGTCGTACTGGACATTTCTGAATGACTTGATTATTGATCCCATGACATGGTGGAGACGCATGTATTCTTTTCAATGATGCTCAGCTGATTTTCATTGTTCGGCTGATTTCCTTGCCCCAAGTCTCCTGGATACGGCTGCCACATTGGCAGGCCATCCATCGGGCCATAATAGTTGTGGTCAAAGTTGTCCTTCATCAGAGTGTCCTCCTCTAATGAGTTTGGTAGAGCACGACATCCTTCCGGATCACAATCTCCGTATATCATTTCGATATCTGACCTGGGTATAAATCTCGGACTCTGTGTAGGAAAGCAAAAGGGAGTCTGCGTTTCGTCCTGAGATATATAATCGTCCTTGTTAAGATAGGACTCTCATTCTTCCTCCATATCAGAGGAATCATCTTTATTGATGGTATGCACTTCTTGAGGCACTGGGTGAAGGAAACCTCCACTGTGGAAGAAGTCTTGAATGGGATGAAGACTTTCATTCCTGGTAATAGCTGTCTGGGTACAGGTTGCAGAAAAACCAAGACCCTGCCTTGTTTTATTGTTAGTAGGAATGACTAGTTGTCCCCATCCGGTTGTATTGGTACTCTCGGCCGCTTTGATAGCATCTTTGTATGAGGAAATGGAAGTTCCCTCTTCGGATTGATTGTCCTTGCTCACCGATAGTGCTTGGAACTGAGTTCCAATAACCTCCTCGGGCTCTATACCAGTAGATGATGATAAGTTACTCACGAGCAAGGCTTGTTCTCCACAGACCGTGACGAGCTGGTTGTTCTGGACGAACTTTAACTTTTGGTGGAGGGTCGAGGTGATCGCCCCAGCCTGATGTATCCAAGGTCTTCCTAATAAACAACTGTACGTTGCCCGGATGTCCATGACCTGGAAAGCGACTTGGAAAGTGTGAGGACCAATAGTTATGGGAAGGTCGACTTCGCCGATAACCGTTTTTCTGGACCCGTCAAATGCCTTGAGGACGAACTCACTGGTTCTCATCGGGGGTCCTTTGAAGGATAATTGCATCAAAGTGGACTTCGGCATAACATTCAGGGTTGATCCTGTGTCTACCAGTACGCTGGCTAAAGCATCGCCCTGGCAGCTGACCGTGATATTGAGCGCCATGTTATGACGGCGACCCTCTTCAGGTAATTCCTCATCACTAAATCCCGAGTTATTGCAGGAAGTGATGTTAGAGACAATGTTATCGAACTGTCTGATTTTTACATCCTGTTCTACAAAGGCTTGCTCCAAGACTTTCTGTAGAGCCTCCCTGTGCGCTTTTGAACTGAGTAAAAGTGACAGCACAGAGATCTTTGAAGGAGTTTGTAATAGCTGATTAACAATGTTGTATTCACTCCTTTGGATGAGCTTCAGCATCTCATCCTTTTCTTTTGAAAGGTCGGGATTACTGGATTGACCGACCGGTGGATTGGGAACTTCTGTCTGAGGTTCCTTTTCTTTGTTAAGTTCTCCAACTCCTCGGTTGAAGATTCGACCGCTCCGTGTTACTTGGCTGATGTCTACAATATTCACGACGGAGGGTAATGGAATTTCCTTTCCATTCTCGACTGTTGTTGGACCGTATTTGTAAGGGATAGCCTTAGTTGATTCATACGGTAATGGTCCCGGTAGATAGATGACTATGGGAGCCTTCTGATTTTTCTGACCATCGTAAGCAATTTCGATCCGTCCCTGGTTGGGAACCCTCGATTCGTCAAGTAGAGGGATGATAGTACAAACATCCCTAGCCTTCGAATGATCAGAGATTACGACAACGTCCTCAATTTGATCAGCGGGGTAGTTCGGCGCCCAGTTGATTGGTCCGGAACCCAGATATGGGCGAATCTCTCTATGATCCACCTGACCCTGAAGAGCTGCTCGCACAAGGTAACATCCTTGGTTACTTTACGAACAGACTCTACACCGTTCATAATTGTGTGGTGGCACCTGGCCACTCCCGCTTTGAATACAATGTAACCTCACTAGGTTAGTTTCCACAGATCGAACGTCCCAACTTTGATACCGAGTACGGTTCCCGTTGGTAATACCAATTTGCTGGGTGTCTTCATCCATATAGATTGGAAGCCACCAGTGGTTCAACAAGTGCTGAAGGGTTTCCTGGACAAGGGCACAACCTTGATCGTTTTTGCAACCCGCCCTACAACTTTGATAATCATGTGATACTAGGAACCTAAGTCGGACCTGTTTAGCATGTAACTCCACCAGGTTGGTATTCATCAAGCGAATATCGAAGATTTGAATCATGTTGATCTGATAGGGATTCCTATCATGGTAGTCCTGGATCCATCCAAGATCCATCTGATGCTGGAGGGCCTCTTGTACAAAAGAGCATCCCTGTTTGTTTATCGAGCAAGTCAGACAGGAACAATAATCGTGACGCGGCAGATTATGATACTGGCTTTGCTTGGAATGCATCGCCACCAAGTTGACATTCATTACACGGATGTCGTGGTTCTGAATGATGTTAGAATTCGTGTAAACCATGTTAACTCCACGAACTCGGTGCTCTTGGATCCATCCGAGATCCATCTGTTCCTGTAGAGCTGATTGCACCACAGAACATCCTCGATTGCTTTTAGAGCATATGTCACACTGGTGATAATTATGAGGTGGCACATGGCCATATCCACTCTATCTGCAATGCATCTTGACCAGATTGGTCCTTAACATGAGTACATTATGAATTTGATAGACGTTGTTAGTCTCCCCCTCTATCAAATTGACTGTGGCTTTCTCGTGTTGAGGAAGCGGGTTTGTGAGAACATTAGGATTTGTATCCTTGAAAGATAAGACCCCGCTTCTAACAAGCTTTTGCACGTCGGATTTTAAATTGAATTAGTTCTCTACGTGTAAGTTCCTGGATTGGCTGGAATTTTGGTAAAACAACAAGGTGTTCAATGCTGATGTCATGGTGTTGATGGTGCAGCATTGAGTCTTAGTACTGGGCTATACTAAGTTGTGAAGGTTAACTATGTTTGATGTCATGGGCTTGATGTCATAACATTGCACTTAACACTGGGCTGTGTTAAGGTTGCTAGTTGCTGAAGTGGATGTCTGATGTCACATAGGTGATGTTGTAACATCAGACCTGCAGAACTGAAGCTAATGACAACATGGGCTTGTTGTTATTAGGGTCGCGTATTAGCTGGAATTGTGGAGAGTGTTGACTCGTTGGATGAGAATATCTTGGGCTAGATATTTTCTGTTACATGGGAGATTTGATTGCAGGTTTGTTGGAGAATTAAAAGGTGGAAGATTTAAAAAGATTTTGGGGATAAAATCTGTTTTAAAAGATTCAGTTTTTAATTAACAAATATGATCAAATATTGTGACAAATCCAATCCAAATTCAAGGAGCTATATAAAGCGCACAAGACCAAGGAAGAAGGTACAGAAAACAGATTGAAGATCAAGAGCTGGAGGCTTAGAGTCTAGGGTTTGTTTAGAGTACTTGTAATCACACTATTCTAGGTTGAATAGGTGTTGAATTTTCTGTCCTCTCTAGAAGCTGTGAAGCAATAGAGAGTTGTTGATTGATCGAAGCTAGGAAGCAAGATCAAGGGATCTCAAAGAGGTTGTTCTTTGAGTGTTTTAGGGGATTGAGTAGTGTTCTCATATCTAAGTGGGTTCTTAGGTAGAAAGTCACTAGTAGAGTATAAGTTTAGGAGATTGTCAACTGGTGTGTTGAGTCTGTAAATTATATCTACAAGTAGTGAATTTCATCCCTGGCTTGGTAGCCCCCAGACGTAGGTAGTTAGACTGAACTGGGTGAACAATTCCTTGTGTTTTCCTGTTGCTTATTCTGTCCATTATTGCAGAGTGTGTTGTTGTGACATCGCACCTTAACATCACACGTCTGGTACTAGAATTTCAATTGGTATCAGAGCAGGCATCCTGTCTGTCTCTGGGTGAGATCTAGGGAAGTTACTTTCTGGTGAAAGATGAAAAAAGAGGTTGGAGGATTCGTCAACAGACCCCCTATCTTGGATGGCTCAAACTATGAGTATTGGAAGCCTAGAATGACTACCTTTTTAAAGTCATTAGACAGCAGAGCTTGGAAGGCTGTCATTAAAGAGTGGGAAGCTCCTGTTGTGTGTGAAAAAGATGATGCTGGCAAGGATAAAGAAGACACCTCTAAGCGAAAGCCTGAAGAAGAATGGTCCAAGGAAGAAGATGAGCTTGCCCTTGGAAATTCAAAAGCCCTAAATGCTATCTTCAATGGGGTTGACAAGAACATATTCAGGCTGATCAACTCATGTGAAACTGCTAAGGCTGCTTGGGATATTTTAAAGGCTACTCATGAAGGTACATCTAGAGTGAAGATGTCAAGACTTTAGCTTTTAACATCTAAGTTTGAAAGCTTGAAGATGAAGGAAGAGGAAACTATTCATGACTTCCACATGAGTGTTCTTGAGCTGTCAAATGCATCCAGTGCTCTTGGTGAGAAGATGACAGAAGAGAAGCTGGTAAGAAAGATTCTTAGGTCCCTCCCTAAGAAGTATAAGATGAAGGTAACAGCTATTGAAGAATCTCAAGACATCAGCAAGATGAGAGTTGATGAGCTTATTGGATCTCTTCAAACATTTGAACTTGGGCTGAATGAGGAAGAACCAGAAAAGAAGCCCAAGAGTATAGCCTTAGTCTCCACTCATGCAGCAGCTAAAGATGATGAGTCCCAGGAGGATCTGCCTCAGGCTATAGTTATGTTGGGAAGGCAATTCAACAAAGTGTTCAAGAAGATGAACTATAACTACAGGCCTAATGTCAAGAACATCTCCTCTGACATCAGCAAGTCAAAAGAGAAAGATGAAGAGAAGACTGTCCAAGATAAAGGAGTTCAGTGCTTTGAATGTGAAGGGTATGGACATGTCAAGAAAGAGTGTCCCACATTCTTGAAGAAGCAGAATAAAGGCTTGACAATTTCCTGGTCTGACACTGATAGCGAAGATGAAAGTGAGTCAGCAAAGCATGTTACCGCTTTGACAGGAATTGTTGAATCTGATGATGATAGTGATGGAGAAGTCACCTATGATGAGCTAGCTTCAACCTACAAGGAGTTGTGTTTAAAGAGTGCTGAAGTTTGTCAAGAAAACAAGTGCCACAAGGAACAGATTGCTCAACTTGAGAATGAAAAATCTGATCTGGAATATGAAGTTGTTCTAGTGAGATCCCAACTTGATCAGATGACAAAATCTGTTAGGATGCTGAACAGTGGTACAGCCACTCTTGACAAGATACTCCAGTCAGAACAGGTTGCTGGAAACAAAGCTGGGATAGGATATGTGGCCGAAGACAAAGGTACCTCAGAAGCAAGTACTTCAGGTCTAAAGAAGGAAGAGTCACAAACTGTGCCTCAACATCAGCCAAAGAGGCAGAATCTTACTCCCAAGGAAGCTGATGTTTCACAACCTAAGAAGATTGAGAAGAATACTGGTCATAATCAGAAGAGAAAGCAGCCTCAAGGTGCTAGACAGTATATGCCTCCCCAATATCATAGGAGCATGAAGGCTGCAAGGTACAAACAGAACATGTCAGAGCAGCTGTCTCAACATCAGGAAAACTAGTATGGATCCAGTTTCAACAATGCTGTACCTTACAATTATAGGAGGAGGAAGCCTCATCACCATGGGAGACAGCCTAGAAGACAACATCGTCAGTTCAGGAGACAGTCTACCTATGGTAAAAGACATCAGCACGATAGAAGACAAGCTAACTCTGGAA
Organism: Lathyrus tuberosus; assembly: GCA_022829125.1. Lineage (NCBI taxonomy): Eukaryota > Viridiplantae > Streptophyta > Magnoliopsida > Fabales > Fabaceae > Lathyrus > Lathyrus tuberosus. Next base: position 726,585 of record JALAZF010000900.1, read on the forward strand.
GGAGAAGACAACATTATGAGTGGCAGCCACATCTTTATCATCAAGGTGGGAGAAGGTTTAACCACTTCAGAGATGATAGAATCAGATGTTTCTATTGTGGAAGGTATGGACACATGCAGTACTCTTGTTACAAGCTGCATGGATACCCTCAACCTCAAAACAAAGGAAGAAAGCATAAGCCCAAAGTTGTTAAACAATGGGTACCTAAGGAAAGGGGAAGTGCTTATTGGCTCAGTTGTCTGACAAAGAAGCAGAAGAAGGAACTTGGTACTTTGACAGTGGATGTTCAAAGCACATGACTGGATCCAAGGAGCATTTGGTGGAGATCATGTCTGGGCATGCTAACAAGGTTGTCTTTGGTAATGGAGAAGAAGGAGTTGTAGAGGGAGTTGGAAGAGTGAAAAATCTTGATGGACTCACTCTTGATAGTGTGATGCTTGTCCAAGGGTTGGATGCTAATCTGATCAACATAAGTCAGCTATGTGATGAAGGGTACAAAGTCTGCTACTCAAAGGATGAGTGTCTGGTGACAAGTGAGAAGGTTGAAGTGGTCATGAAAGGAGTTAGAACCAGAAACAATTGTTATTCTTGGATACCCATAAGGGTTAGCCCCACTGTGGATGACAAGACTGATGCTTTAACATTAGGTTGTGACATCAAGTATGAAGGGATACTGAAAGGTCAAACTGAGCTAATGAGCTCTAGGGTGAATCATTTTAAATTTTTAAAAGGAAAGGTTTCGTGGAGGGAAAACTTTAGTAATTGGAACCAAAATCAGGGGCCTTACCATATTAATATCCCATCAAGACCTTCAAAAACCATCTCATCACAACACCTCATCTTCCTAAATCTCAACAACATAGAGAGTTTTGTTCTAAACCTGGGCTGTTTCAAAGGAATGATGTCTTCCAAGAACTCTGAACCGGCACGAACTAGGGTTCCCTCCGAAAACGACCTAGGCAATGATGAACACGGTTCTGGTGCTCCTTCCGAGTCAGATAACCCGAAACGCTCCCCTATGAATAAAAATGAAGGCAGGACATCATCATTCCAAGCTGTTGAAGAGAAGTTTAATGTAGACTTAGAGTTGGAACAGCTTACCACCAAAATCCTGGAGAAGGGGATACGCGTAAAAGGGATTTCTGTCCCTCTAAGGCAAATGGCTGCTGAGAAGGTTGCCACTCAAGAGGACAAAGATCTTCAAAAGGATGAGGGTAAAGATCCTGATGTCAATGGTAATGTCAGAACATCATCCCCTAGGGAAGCTAGTCACAAGGGTAAAGAGAAGGATCAGGTCGAGGTCATTGAGATTGAGGACTCATCTGGTGAAGAGAAAATTGGAAGAAGGAAGGACAAGAAAAGGGCCTCAAGTAAAGATTCTCCAAAATCGTGGAGCAAAGTTGACAAGGAGGGCAAAAAGAGGAGAATCAGTAAAGAGTCTGAGTCTGAGAGCGATGCTCAAGACATCGACCCAACTGATAATCAAGTGCAGAATCACTATGGAGCCATGTGGAATTATGTGCCTCAAAGAAAGATTGCACTGGAAAGAGAGGTAGCTGCAGAAGACACTGAAATTATTGACCTCATTGAGTGTGCTGGTCTGCGAAGGACTGTGACGGGGTTGACCAATTGTTATGATGGGCTGGTCAGAGAATTCATAGGTAATATCTCTGAATCTATAAACAACAGCAAGAGTCGAGCCTTCAGAAGAGTTACCATCAGAGGCAAATGTGTATGGTTCTCTCCTAAAGTGATCAATGGCTACTTAGGAAGAAGTGAGGAAGAATGTGAAGAATTGGAAGTCTCCAACAATGTGATATGTAAAGAAATCACTGGTGGTCAGGTAAAAGTTTGGCCAGAAGATGGAAAGCTGCAAACCAGGTTGTTGAGTGTCAAATATGCCATTCTGCACAGAATTGGTGCTGTCAACTGGGTTCCTACTGGGTACAAGACCACAATTTCGGTTGAATTGGGGAAGATTATCTATGCTGTAGGGACAAAGCAAAGAATTGACTATGGCTCCTACATCTTTGATTACACTGTTAAGCATGCTGCTACTATGAAGATACCAATTGCTTTTCCCTCTCTCATTTGTGGGATTATCTTATCTCAACAGCCTGGAATTCTACAGCATTGGGATATAGCTTGCACAAGGAAGCCTGCCTTGTCAGTCCATTCCAAATTGTTTGAAGTGAAACATGTTTCTGACAATGTCAAGACATCTGCTTCAACATCACAACAGCAGCCAGCCAAGACAGGGTTAATTTCAAAACTGGAAGAGGCTTGCAAGGAGTTGGATGAAGTCATCAAAGTTAGTACTGAAAGGAAACAAAAATTTGAAAGACTTGTCATGACTCTGAAAATGGCAGCAAAGGAAGGTGGAGCAGTCAACACTAGCAAGGATGATGAAGGACCTGGTGATAAAGGAGAAAGTGAGGAGCTCAGCTCTGATGAAGACTAGCTTACTACCTTGCTGTTTTTGGTAGTTAGTAGTTTAGTTTTCTTGTTTTGTTGTTGTGCACTTAATGTGCTTGCCTGTGTAATTTGTATATTGTGCTGTTTTTTTTGCACCTTTTTTTTGTTCTATGATTTGTTTTGCCTATTTGCTGACGGTGAGGCTAACAATGAGGGCTAGTTTAGGACTAACTTTATTGGGATAGTTGTCTAATTATGGCTAAAAAGGGGGAGAGTTAAAAATTTCCATGAGGAGAAGAGTAGTTGCTGCTAAAAGAATAAAAATAAAAGGTGTTTAGTTGAAAAGTAATGATGCAGCTGTGGAGGGGGAGTATAGACAGCATGGTTGTGAAGCTGCTAGTGAAGTATTCATAGCATTGAAGAGTGCAGAGTGCAGCAAAGCAGACATCAAGGGGGAGATGTGTTGCACATTGCGAGCTACTGAACAGCTGTGATGCTGGTTCAAGTTTTTGAGGGGGATCACCAATTGGCTGTTGTCAATAATGAAGATGGTGCTGCAGCAGATCAAGTAATGAAGACTATATGAAGATTGTCAAACTTCTGCAAGTTAAAGTTTCAAAATATTGAAGATATTCCGCTGCTGAAGTCTCTGAAGATGCAGAGATTGTTTTAGCCAAAATTAGCCAAAGGGGGAGATTGTAAGTTCCTGGATTGGCTGGAATTTTGGTAAAACAACAAGGTGTTCAATGCTGATGTCATGGTGTTGATGTTGCAGCATTGAGTCTTAGTACTGGGCTGTACTAAGTTGTGAAGGTTAACTATGTTTGATGTCATGGGCTTGATGTCATAATATTGCACTTAACACTAGGCTGTGTTAAGGTTGCTAGTTGCTGAAGTGGATGTCTGATGTCACATAGGTGATGTTGTAACATCAGACCTGCAGAACTGAAGCTAATGACAGCATGGGCTTGTTGTTATTAGGGTCGCGTATTAGCTGGAATTGTGGAGAGTGTTGACTCGTTGGATGAGAATATCTTGGGCTAGATATTTTCTGTTACATGGGAGATTTGATTGCAGGTTTGTTGGAGAATTAAAAGGTGGAAGATTTAAAAAGATTTTGCGGATAAAATCTGTTTTAAAAGATTCAGTTTTTAATTAACAAATCTGATCAAATATTTTGACAAATCCAATCCAAATTCAAGGAGCTATATAAAGCGCACAAGACCAAGGAAGAAGGTACAGAAAATAGATTGAAGATCAAGAGCTGGAGGCTTAGAGTCTAGGGTTTGTTTAGAGTACTTGTAATCACACTATTCTAGGTTGAATAGGTATTGAATTTTCTGTCCTCTCTAGAAGCTGTGAAGCAATAGAGAGTTGTTGATTGATCGAAGCTAGGAAGCAAGATCAAGGGATCTCAAAGAGGTTGTTCTTTGAGTGTTTTAGGGGATTGAGTAGTGTTCTCATATCTAAGTGGGTTCTTAGGTAGAAAGTCACTAGTAGAGTATAAGTTTAGGAGATTGTCAACTGGTGTGTTGAGTCTGTAAATTATATCTACAAGTAGTGAATTTCATCCCTGGCTTGGTAGCCCCCAGACGTAGGTAGTTAGACCGAACTGGGTGAACAATTCCTTGTGTTTTCCTGTTGCTTATTCTGTCCATTATTGCAGAGTGTGTTGTTGTGACATCGCACCTTAACATCACACGTCTGGTACCAGAATTTCAATTGGTATCAGAGCAGGCATCCTGTCTGTCTCTGGGTGAGATCTAGGGAAGTTACTTTCTGGTGAAAGATGGACAAAGAGGTTGGAGGATTCGTCAACAGACCCCCTATCTTGGATGGCTCAAACTATGAGTATTGAAAGCCTAGAATGACTACCTTTTTAAAGTCATTAGACAGCAGAGCTTGGAAGGCTGTCATTAAAGAGTGGGAAGCTCCTGTTGTGTGTGAAAAAGATGATGCTGGCAAGGATAAAGAAGGCACCTCTAAGCGAAAGCCTGAAGAAGAATGGTCCAAGGAAGAAGATGAGCTTGCCCTTGGAAATTCAAAAGCCCTAAATGCTATCTTCAATGGGGTTGACAAGAACATATTCAGGCTGATCAACTCATGTGAAACTGCTAAGGCTGCTTGGGATATTTTAAAGGCTACTCATGAAGGTACATCTAGAGTGAAGATGTCAAGACTTCAGCTTTTAACATCTAAGTTTGAAAGCTTGAAGATGAAGGAAGAGGAAACTATTCATGACTTCCACATGAATGTTCTTGAGCTGTCAAATGCATCCAGTGCTCTTGGTGAGAAGATGACAGAAGAGAAGCTGGTAAGAAAGATTCTTAGGTCCCTCCCTAAGAAGTATAAGATGAAGGTAACAGCCATTGAAGAATCTCAAGACATCAGCAAGATGAGAGTTGATGAGCTTATTGGATCTCTTCAAACATTTGAACTTGGGCTGAATGAGGAAGAACCAGAAAAGAAGCCCAAGAGTATAGCCTTAGTCTCCACTCCTGCAGCAGCTAAAGATGATGAGTCCCAGGAGGATCTGCCTCAGGCTATAGTTATGTTGGGAAGGCAATTCAACAAAGTGTTCAAGAAGATGAACTATAACTACAGGCCTAATGTCAAGAACATCTCCTCTGACATCAGCAAGTCAAAAGAGAAAGATGAAGAGAAGACTGTCCAAGATAAAGGAGTTCAGTGCTTTGAATGTGAAGGGTATGGACATGTCAAGAAAGAGTGTCCCACATTCTTGAAGAAGCAGAATAAAGGCTTGACAATTTCCTGGTCTGACACTGATAGCGAAGATGAAAGCGAGTCAGCAAAGCATGTTACAGCTTTGACAGGAATTGTTGAATCTGATGATGATAGTGATGGAGAAGTCACCTATGATGAGCTAGCTTCAACCTACAAGGAGTTGTGTTTAAAGAGTGCTGAAGTTTGTCAAGAAAACAAGTGCCACAAGGAACATATTGCTCAACTTGAGAATGAAAAATCCGATCTGGAATATGAAGTTGTTCTAGTGAGATCCCAACTTGATCAGATGACAAAATCTGTTAGGATGCTGAACAGTGGTACAACCACTCTTGACAAGATACTCCAGTCAGAACAGGTTGCTGGAAACAAAGCTGGGATAGGATATGTGGCCGAAGACAAAGGTACCTCAGAAGCAAGTACTTCAGGTCTAAAGAAGGAAGAGTCACAAACTGTGCCTCAACATCAGCCAAAGAGGCAGAATCTTACTCCCAAGGAAGCTGATGTTTCACAACCTAAGAAGATTGAGAAGAATACTGGTCATAATCAGAAGAGAAAGCAGCCTCAAGGTGCTAGACAGTATATGCCTCCCCAATATCATAGGAGCATGAAGGCTGCAAGGTACAAACAGAACATGTCAGAGCAGATGTCTCAACATCAGGAAAACTGGTATGGATCCGGTTTCAACAATGCTGTACCTTACAATTATAGGAGGAGGAAGCCTCATCACCATGGGAGACAGCCTAGAAGACAACATCGTCAGTTCAGGAGACAGTCTACCTATGGTAAAAGACATCAGCATGATAGAAGACAAGCTAACTCTGGAAGGAGAAGACAACATTATGAGTGGCAGCCACAGCTTTATCATCAAGGTGGGAGAAGGTTTAACCACTTCAGAGATGATAGAATCAGATGTTTCTATTGTGGAAGGTATGGACACATGCAGTACTCTTGTTACAAGCTGCATGGATACCCTCAACCTCAAAACAGAGGAAGAAAGCACAAGCCCAAAGTTGTTAAACAATGGGTACCTAAGGAGAAGGGGAAGTGCTTATTGGCCCAGTTGTCTGACAAAGAAGCAGAAGAAGGAACTTGGTACTTTGACAGTGGATGTTCAAATCACATGACTGGATCCAAGGAGCATTTGGTGGAGATCATGTCTGGGCATGCTAACAAGGTTGTCTTTGGTAATGGAGAAGAAGGAGTTGTAGAGGGAGTTGGAAGAGTGAAAAATCTTGATGGACTCACTCTTGATAGTGTGATGCTTGTCCAAGGGTTGGATGCTAATCTGATCAGCATAAGTCAGCTATGTGATGAAGGGTACAAAGTCTGCTACTCAAAGGATGAGTGTCTGGTGACAAGTGAGAAGGATGAAGTGGTCATGAAAGGAGTCAGAACTAGAAACAATTGTTATTCTTGGATACCCATAAGGGTTAGCCCCACTGTGGATGACAAGACTGATGCTTTAACATTAGGTTGTGACATCAAGTATGAAGGGATACTGAAAGGTCAAACTGAGCTAATGAGCTCTAGGGTGAATCATTTTAAATTTTTAAAAGGAAAGGTTTCGTGGAGGGAAAACTTTAGTAATTGGAACCAAAATCAGGGGCCTTACCATATTAATATCCCATCAAGACCTTCAAAAACCATCTCATCACAACGTTGTATAGGATCAAATCCTGGTGGCTGCATTGTACGATTGTTATTGTATGGAGGACGAGCCTACTGAAGAGGCTGTTGAGTCCTTTGCTGATTAGGTTGGCTCTGCGCAACCTGAGGCTGATATGTAGAAATAGGCGCAGGATTGATAGTAGGAGTCACAACCGCTACTGGCTGATAACGTCGCCTTTGCTTTCCAAGAGAGATATTCCCAATATCTTGCTCTTTTTTCTTAAGGAGAGCACTACCGTATCGCTTTGTACTACTTGATGATCCAGTGTCTTTGACTAGACGTCCTTCTCGGACGGCTTCCTCAAGACGAACTCCCATACCGACCATCTCGGTGAAGTCACTGGGCGCACTGGCGACCATTCTGTCGTAGTAAAATGAGCTCAAGGTCTTTAAGAAGATCTTTGTCATCTCTTTTTCCTCAAGGGGTAGACAAATATGGGCGGCGATTTCATGCCATCTCTGAGCGTATTCCTTAAAGGTTTCCTTGTCCTTTTGTGACATTGATCTGAGTTGATCTCTGTCGGGTGCCATGTCCAGATTGTAATTATATTGTTGGACGAAGGCAGTGCCAAGATCTCTGAAAGTGCTAATCGTAGCACAGTTTAAACTCATGTACTATTTTAGGGCGGCACCGGTTAAACTATCCTGAAAGTAGTGAATCAGTAAATCCTGATTCTCTGTCTGAGCTGACATTCGCCGAGCGTACATCACCAAGTGACTCTGAGGGAAAGAGTTACCCTTGTACTTTTCAAAGTCGGGCACCTAGAATTTGTGCGGGACTTTCACATTAGGGATCAAACAGTGGTCTGCGACGTCCTTTCCAAATAAATCCTGACCGCGAAGGGCCTGCAGTTCTTTCTGCATTCCCAGGAACTGTTCCTGGAACTCATTTATTCTATCGAATATGTTGTCGTTTCCAACAGAAGGTATCTGTGGAATCTGTCCTTCCGGGACAGTGTGTACCACGGGCGGTGGTATAGTCATTATGGCCGAGACTCTCGGTGCCTCCCGAAGTTTGTAACCTTCAGGAGTTGCTGTCATGTCCCTAACATCTTCGCTTTCCCGAAGTTTGTAACCTTCAGGCCCAGCGGTTCCTGCTTCGGTTCCCTGATCCTCATTGATCAACGGAACATATCCTTCTGGGATATAGTTAAGTGGCATGCCCCAGGGACGATCTTTCAGTATTTTGTACCTAGGATCGGACTTCTCCACTATGGGCGTTGAGGTGATCTCGGAGATCACAGTTCTTTGTAGCTGAGCTTCTGCAATGGCTTGCATGTCGTTATGAAGCTTTCTCATATCCTCTTTCAGAGCGTCGATCTCTTCTCTCAACTCTCTATTCTCTTCCTCAAGATCATCCATCTTTTTCTGACGATTGGCCCGAGTATTGTACGAATGAGACAGTTTGACTCTAGAACCAAGACACAAACGTGAGATTTGTAGGTAAGAAGAATACGTGACGTGAGAATGATGAATGCAATGATTATATTAATTGTGTTTTTTTGTTTAATCAAAATAAACTTCGACAATTAGATTGCAAATATCAAATAGTGGGGAAACCCCGTTTTATTGAATTCAAAGGATTGCGAAAATAGAAATACAGTAGATTACAAAGTGCTGAAAAAGGAAATCTAAACTAATGGATCCTGAGTCCTCTCTGAAGAGAGCTCAGGTGCTGGTTCGGGTGCTTTCCTTTTCTTTGACTGGGGCTCTTGGGCCGTTGTCGGGTTGTCATTCCTTTGCCAAGTGAAAAGAGCGAGCAAATTCCTTTGGTCATCTTGATTATCCACAGCATGTTGCTCCAAAATCTCAATCAGAGCATCCTTATCTTTTAATAGTCGCTGTATTTTGGTACACTCTACATTGAGGGTGCGATACTTGTTCTTCCAAGACCTCCTCTCCTGTTGAACTTTGTTGAGAGTAACCTAAAGTTTTTCCGTTTCAGTCATGAAGTACAGGACAGATTCCCTCGGTGGAAGAACTCCATGACGAGGATAAGGCATCTTTAGCTTGAGAGCTCTAGTTTGTACCCAGTGGAGATAAGGCTCCACTGAGACACAGTCTATTTTTCCTAGAGACTCGTCCTTTCTTATGAACATGTTTCCAAGCGTGCACTATTTCCATCTTTAGTGCCCTGTCATTTTCTCCTTCTTTGAAGAAAAGACCTTCCAGATGAGCATTACGCGGGACATGCCTCATCGGGTATCCAAATTGACGACGAACCAATACCGAATGGTAGTTGATTCCTCCCTTAGTTCCTATGAGGGGTACGTTAGGGAAGTTTCCACAACGGTCAATGATCCTGATCCCGTCATAAATCCTATTGCACCAATCTATATCAGAGTTGGTAAGAGACATGATTTTCTGCGACCAACGCAAGGCACTCTTATGATCCTAAAATACAGCAGACTTGGGTAAATGGGAGATAAACCATTTGTATAGCAGGGGTACACAGCATGTCATCATCCCTCTGCTGTACAAATTTCCTAAGTGTACAGAATGATACGTGTTCGCGAGCAAAGTTGGCACAGGGTTTCCAATGAGAAAAACCTTAATGGCATTGATATCGACGAAGCTATTAAAGTTGGGAAACAGAAATAACCCGTAAGTGAGTAAGACAATGATGCTTTCAAAAGCAACCATGTTCCCTATACTAGCAAAGTACAGAGCCTTCTTTGTCAGGAAAGGGCTGGCAAACCTGGGAGCCCACCCTTGGTGGTCATGTGAGTCTTGATTTCTGACTCATCCAAATAGATTGCTCTTGCAATGGTCTGATCCTTTGGAATTTCTTCCAGTCCAGAAAATGGAGCTCGATCAGTAATGTGTAGATCGGTTAGGTGAGAATACTCCTCCAGGGTCGGTGCGAGCTGGTAATCCGGGAATGTGAAACAGTGATAGACCGGATCGTAAAATTGAATGAGTGCCTCCATGATTCCTTCAATCACATGGATTCTTAACAAAGGTAGCAGACCTCCGTACTTGGCTCTGAAAGCTTCAGGTTTAGTGATCATCCTTGCTAATCCTCTCAAATCTTCTAGTTTTGGAACCCTGAAGGTATACTTATGAGTTCTCCTTCTACCGAAATCCATGAGCCAAATCTTTTTCTCTGACATTTGCAATCATTGTCTTAGTTTAATTTGAAAAAGAGAGACTAGAAGAGAAAATTTTTCTTTGATGTAATGTTTTTTAGATGAATGCATGAATGCAACACACAAAAACATAGAAAAACATGGGGTCAAAGGGTCGGTGTCATGAAGTCAAGGCTCTACCCCCCCCCAAAGGTTTATACTAGTGATTTTTGTACCTGTCTCTCAACATCGTCAGTCCTTGTCGAGAAAACACCAGCGGGCCGGGAACCGTGCTAGGTGATGTTTTTCGAAGAACCATCAGAAGAGGGTGGTATCGCGTGACAAACATTTCCAATAGTTTCCGCACCACTAAAAGAGGTTTTTCCTAGGTGTATACTCAATCTTTCCACATGCGGCATCACACGCATTCCCATTAGCAGAAAAATAAACACAGATATGAATTAGGAAAAGCAGTGTATATATTTGTCCTAAAGTCCTAGACTTTAAAGAGCTATGAATCCTATGTTCCTGACAAAAATGGCTCCCCGGCGGAGTCGCCATTCTGTGGTACCTTCCCAACTTTAGAGGTTTTGACCTAAGATCCTAGTGAAGTAAAAAAAAAGTCCTATCCCAGTGAAATTCCCAAAGAAAGAAAGAAAAGAAAAGAGCCCTACGGTGGGCGCCACTTTTCTGTGGCACTTTTTTAAGGTCTCTACCTAAGAGATGGGAAGAGAACAAGATCTCATTGTCCCCAGTGAAGTTGCCATTTTTCAGTAGCGAGCGATTTTTGGACGTGGTTGCGAAGCACTATCACTTTTGGGGTACTACAGTTCGATTCATTTTTTATCCTATTGAAGCTGATGAAGGAAGGGAAATAGATGTCTCCAATTAACCCTGCTTGCAAACTGAGTTTGAACAGATGACTGTTGGCTTACAGATGCTACAAAGATTATGGGTCTCTCATAGGTTATTTTGTTAAAATAGTTCCCGGGCGGTTGGTGGGATGTTAGGACTGATGCTTCTTAATTGATATGTGAGGGTACAGGATTTGGGTTTTGGATTAGTGTGCTCGCTAAGATTTAGTGTCTTGTTCAAAGCCTAATACGTGAAGCTGAAGGGTCTATTTGTATCTTGTTCGAAGCCCAATATGTGAAGCTAAAAGGCTGTTGTCTTTAGAGAGAATTTGTCATCTCTAAAGGGGTCTGTTTGTCACAACTGTTGGGTGACAGACTATAAAAGAGGATTACTTTAACCGGGATATGTGTGTTAGTTCTTGTATTGGCTGGAATTTTGGTAAAACAAAGTTGAACAATGTTGATGTCGTATGTCTGATGTCATAACATTGGTTCCTAACATTAGTTGTTGCAGGGTTGAAGTTTTATATGCTGATGTTATACTTGATGTCTTGACATCAGTTATCAGAACATCAGGTTGTGATGTTTTAGGGCTGCGCGTGTTAGTGTGTTTTGAGGAGATCCGTTAGAGAGATTGGATGCGAATATCTTGGAGAAATCAGAAAATTTGCAGATCATGGAGCAGATCATGTAACTAACATTAGGGCTGATTTAAAAAGATTTGAAGATCAAATCTGTTTTAAATTCTGGTTTTAAAACAAATCCAATCAGATATTTTGGAGGTGGTCCAAGCCCAAGTCAGAATTCTATAAAAGCAGCCTCAACCCTTGTTGGGAGATAACGAAGACAGAGAGCATAGACTGAGAGTCAATTTGAGTTTTCGTGTGTGTTTTTGTAAACCATTCATGTTTGAATTGGTGTTACTATTTTGAGTTGTAAGTGTATTCACTCTAGAGCTTTTAAGGAAGAGTGTGTTGTCCTTGATCAAAGCTGTTAAGCTGAATCAAGGTGGGTTTTAAAGTGTAATCATTGGATTGTATCACTGAGGTGATTTAGGGAGTGAGTGGTTTCTCATACCTAAGTGGTTTCTTAGGTAGAAGTGTCATTGGGTAATGATTAAGTTAGGTAGATGTCAACTGGGATTGTTGAGTCTGTAATTTAATACTACTAATAGTGAATTTCCTCCCTGGCTTGGTAGCCCCCAGATGTAGGTAGTTAGACCGAACTGGGTGAATAATTCATTGTGTTATTTACTGTTGTTATTGCCTTGTTCATATAGCAGATTGTGTTGTTGTGACATCACACTTAACATCACACATCTGATACCAGAATTTCAATTGGTATCAGAGCAGGCATCCTGCTCTGCATCTGGGTGAGATCTAGGGTTGATACTTTCTGGTGCAATAGACAAGGAGACTGGTGGATTTGTGAATAGACCCCCTATTCTAGATGGCTCAAATTATGACTATTGGAAACCTCGTATGGTTACATTCTTAAAATCATTAGACAGCAGAGCCTGGAAGGCTATTTTGAAAGAATGGAAACATCCTGTTATGGTGGAAAAGGATGAGAATGGAAAGGAAGTAGAGGGTAGCTCAAAACTGAAACCTGAAGAAGAATGGACCAAGGAAGAAGATGAGCTTGCCCTAGGGAATTCTAAAGCCTTGAATGCCATATTCAATGGTGTTGATAAGAACATCTTCAGGTTGGTCAACACTTGTGAAGTAGCTAAGGAAGCATGGGATATCTTGAAGACTACTCATGAAGGAACCTCCAAAGTCAAGATGTCAAGACTTCAACTTTTGACAACAAAGTTTGAAAATATGAAGATAAAGGATGATGAGACTATCCATGATTTCCACATGAACATCCTTGAGCTGTCAAATGCTTCTAGTGCCCTAGGAGAGAGGATGACTGAAGAGAAGCTGGTGAGGAAAATTCTTAGATCTCTTCCCAAGAGATATAAAATGAAGGTGACAGCTATAGAAGAAGCCCAAGACATCAGCAAGATGAGGGTGGATGAGTTGATAGGTTCTCTTCAAACCTTTGAATTAGGAATGGAAGAGGAACCTGAAAAGAAAACCAAAAGTATAGCTTTGGTATCTAGTTCTGAAGATTCTAAGAAAGAGAATGGTGCTGAGTCTCAGGAGGAGCTGTAGCATGCCATTGTTTTGCTGGGAAGACAGTTTAATAAGGTTATGAAGAGAATAAATAGGAGTTATAATCCTAATGTCAAGAACATCACATCTGACATCAACAGATCAGGAGATCAGGGGAAGAAAACTAGAGATGAAGAAAAGTCCAATAATGACAAAGGAGTCCAATACTATGAGTGTGAAAGGTATGGTCATGTCAAGAAGGAATGTCCTACTTATCTCAAAAAGCAGAAGAAGGGGTTATCTGCTTCCTGGTCTGATAGTGAGAGTGAATCTGAAAAAGAATCAGCTAAGCTTGTTAGAGCTATGATTAGGGTTTATTCGTGTGATGATGAGGTTACTTATGAAGAGCTTGCTGCCTCGTATAAAGAACTGTGCATGAGAAGTGAACAAGTGTGTCTTGAAGGAGAGAAGCTGAAGAAAACCATAGTGCAGTTAGAGGCTGAAAAGACTGAACTTGAAAATGAAGTCAGTATGCTTAACTATAAACTAGATTCTATGACCAAAACTGTCAGAATGTTGAACAATGGTACTGATGCTCTAGACAACATTCTTGGTATTGGGAAAATTGCTGGAGACAAAAGTGGTTTGGGATTCAACAATGTTGCAGCCTCTAATGATGTTATTACCAGTTCCAAACCAGTGATGTTAAACCAGATGTTTAAACATCCTGACAGGATCCCTTCTGGGAAGAAATTCAGGCGCTGGAGATGTCATCAGTGTGAGCGTTTTGGATATATAAAGGCCTACTGTTATAAGCTGTATGGGTATCCTCAGAAGGCACATCAGTTTATTCCCAGACAGAACTTTCACAGAGGTAGTCAGGTCACCAAGTCTAAGAAGCAATGGGTTCCAAAAGGTAAAATTACCAACTTAATAGCTCACACTTCTCTTAGGGTTTCTACCAAAGAAGACTGGTACTTTGATAGTGGGTGTTCAAGACACATGACAGGAGTTAAGAATTTACTGGTAGATGTTAAGCTTCAGTCTCCAGGTCATGTAACATTTGGTGATGGTGTCAAAGGAGAAATCAAGGGGATGGGAAAGCTAAATTGTGCTGGTGCTCCTAGATTGGATGATGTTCTACTTGTCAAAGGGTTGACAGCAAATTTGATCAGTATTAGTCAACTTTGTGATCAAGGATTCAAAGTAGACTTCACAAAATATGAGTGTAATGTCACAAATGAGAAATGAGAAGTCATCATGAAGGGTGTTAGGTCTAAGGACAACTGTTATCTATGGGTGCAACAAGACTCAAGTACCTCAACATGTGTGTTTGCTAGAGATGATGAAGTCAAAATTTGGCATCAAAAGTTGGGACATCTTCATCTGAAGGGAATGAAGAGAATAATATCTTCAGAAGCTGTCAGAGGAATTCCCAAACTCAATATTAAAGAAGGAAGAGTTTGTGGAGATTGTCAAATAGGGAAGCAGACCAAGATGTCACATCAGAAGCTACAACATAACACCACCTCCAAAGTTTTGGAACTTCTTCATATGGACTTGATGGGACCTATGCAGGTAGAAAGTCTAGGTGGAAAGAAGTATGCTTATGTTGTTGTAGATGACTGATCTAGGTACACCTGGGTGAGCTTCATTAAAGACAAATCAGAGGTGTTTGATGTTTTTAAAGATCTTTGTCAAAGACTCCAAAGGGAAAAGGAGAGTAATGTTATTAGAATAAGGAGTGATCATGGAAGAGAGTTTGAAAATAGCAAGTTTGCTGAATATTGTTCTACTGAAGGCATAAGTCATGAGTTTTCTTCTCCAATTACTCCTCAGCAAAATGGAGTTGTTGAAAGGAAGAATAGAACTATTCAAGAGTCTGCTAGGGCAATGATTCATGCCAAAAAGCTTCCTTACCATTTCTGGGCTGAAGCCATGAACACTGCTTGCTATATTCATAACAGAGTTACTTTGAGAAGGGGCACTTCAGCTACTCTGTATGAACTGTGGAAAGGGAGAAAGCCAACGGTGAAGTACTTTCATGTTTTTGGAAGTAAATGTTACATTTTGTCAGATTGTGAACAGAGGAGAAAATTGGATCCTAAAAGTGATGAGGGAATCTTTCTAGGCTACTCTACAAATAGCAGAGCTTACAGGGTTTTCAACTCCAGAACGAAGGTTATAATGGAGTCTATAAATGTGGTAATTGATGACATTGATAAGCAGGAAGATGCTGATGTCCTGGATGATGTTGAAACATCAGTTGAAGAAGTCACAGCAGAAACTGAAGACAGAAGTGGGTCTCCCAGACATGTTGATGCTGAGCCTGAACTTGAACAATCTAATAAAGAACCATCTATTAGAGTGCTAAAGGACCATCCAAGGGAGCTTATCATAAGTGATCCTAAATCAGGGGTTAGCACTAGATCAAGAGAGGTTGTGTCAAATTCTTGTTTTGTTTCAAAAATTGAGCCCAAGAATGTCAAAGAAGCTTTGACTGATGAGTTTTGGATTAATTCCATGCATGAAGAGCTGGAACAATTCAAAAGGAATAAAGTGTGGGATCTTGTACCAAGGTCTGATGGAGCTAATGTGATTGGCACCAAGTGGATCTACAAGAACAAGTCTGATGAACAAGGAGTGGTCACCAGAAATAAGGCAAGATTAGTTGCTCAGGGATACACTCAGGTTGAAGGAATTGATTATGATGAAACCTTTGTTCCTGTGGCAAGAATGGAATCTATCAGATTACTCTTAGGGATGACTTGTAATTTCAAATTCAAGCTTTTTCAGATGGATGTTAAGAGTGCCTTCTTGAATGGTTACTTAAATGAAGAGGTGTATGTTGATCAACCAAAAGGATTTATTGATCCAACATTTCCTGACCATGTTTACAAACTAAGGAAAGCTTTTATGGTTTGAAGCAAGCACCAAGAGCTTGGTATGAAAGGCTTACTGAATTCCTGGCTGTAAATGGCAACAGAAAAGGAGGGATTGATAAGACTTTGTTTGTTAAAGAGGAAGGAGGAAAACTGATGATAGCTCAAATATATGTTGATGGCATAGTATTTGGTGGGATGTCAGATGCTATGGTGAAACATTTTGTGGAACAGATGCAGTCTGAGTTTGAAATGAGTCTTGTTGGAGAGCTCAGCTATTTTCTTGGTCTACAAGTTAGACAAATGGAGGACTCCATATTCATTTCTCAGAGCAAGTATGCAAAGAACATAGTGAAGAAGTTTGGTCTAGAGAATGCTAATCACAAGAGGACACCTGCTTCTACTCATTTAAAGTTGTCCAAGGATGAACATGGTGTTAGTGTGGATTAAAGTTTATACAGAAGCATGATTGGAAGTCTATTGTATCTCATAGCTAGCAGACCTGATATTTCTTTTGCTGTTGGAGTTTGTGCCAGATATCAATTTGAGCCTAAAGTTAGTCACTTGAATCAAGTGAAGAGGATTCTGAAATATGTGAATGGGACTAGTGATTATGGAATGCTTTATAGTCATGGATCAGGCACTGAGTTATGTGGTTTTTGTGATGCTGATTGGGCAGGGAGTGCTGATGATAGAAAAAGTACTTCAGGAGGTTGCTTCTTCTTAGGGAATAATCTGATATCATGGTTTAGTAAAAAGCAGAACTGTGTGTCTCTTTCTACTGCTGAAGCTGAGTACATAGCAGCAGGGAGTAGTTGTTCTCAACTTGTTTGGATGAAGCAGATGTTAATAGAATACAATTTAAAGCAAGATGTCATGACATTGTACTGTGATAATCTGAGTGCTATCAATATCTCTAAGAACCCTATTCAGCATAGCAGGACTAAGCATATTGATATAAGGCATCATTTTATAAGAGATTTGGTTGAAGACGAAGTAGTTGCCTTGGAACATGTTGCTACAGATAAACAATTAGCTGACATTTTTACTAAAGCCTTATATGCAAATCAATTTGAAAGTTTAAGAAGCAAACTGGGAATTTGCATTTATGAGGATTAGGTGTGCTGGAAGGAGTATTTGTTCAGTTGCGTTTTTGCATATGTTTAAAGGAAACAACATTTTATTCAACTGCTGAAAGCATACAAGATTGGTTTTTAGTACATCAAAAGCAACATATAAAGGGTCTATAGATTATCCCAACCCCCTGCATCTATAAAAGTTTTCCAATCTTCATCCATTCATCATCAGAAGCATGAAGTTGCAATGGAGGTTTTTTGATGGTTTTTGTCTCTGATGGTTTTCTTGTTCTTGTTGCTCCTGAAGAAGTCCCAGCTACTTTCCTTGTTGTGTTCTTATTCTTCAGTGGATCTGGTTTATTGTCCTCTTGCATGTGTTGCTTTTCTGCATCTTTGTTAGACTGACTCATACTTGTTTGTTGGTGCTGTTAGAAGGAAGAAGGCTTGGATTTTATAGTTCTATAAGAATCCATTGGTTGTATCGCCTGACCAGTCAAAGTTCTTGGATATTGTGTTTCTTGGGAAGCTTGCTTTTGACCATGTCTTAATTGATGTAGAAGTTGTCCAATTGTGGCTAAAAAGGGGGAGAGTTAGCCTATGTGTAGTTGTCTGATGTGGCTCTAGGCTTGAGGGGGAGTGTGAATGATTGAACAGCTGGTATGCTGGTTCTTGTTTTGAGGGGGAATGTGCAGCTGGTATGCTGGTTCTTGGGAATAGCTGGTATGCTGGTTCTAGTTTTGAGGGGGAGTTTAGCTTAGTGCAGTTTGTGATGTGATTGTTGCTGGTTTGAAGTTTTTTCCGCTGCAGGTACCTCTGATGATGGCAGAGATTGTTTTAGCCAAAATTAGCCAAAGGGGGAGATTGTTAGTTCTTGTATTGGCTGGAATTTTGGTAAAATAAAGTTGAACAATGTTGATGTCGTATATCTGATGTCATAACATTGGTTCCTAACATTAGTTGTTGCAGGGTTGAAGTTTTATATGCTGATGTTATACTTGATGTCTTGACATTAGTTATCAGAACATCAGAACATCAGGTTGTGATGTTTTAGGGTTGCGCGTGTTAATGTGTTTTGAAGAGATCTGTTAGAGAGATTGGATGCGAATATCTTAGAGAAATCAGAAAATTTGCAGATCATGGAGCAGATCATGTAACTAACATTAGGGCTGATTTGAAAAGATTTAAAAAGATTTGAAGATCAAATCTGTTTTAAATTCTGGTTTTAAAACAAATCCAATCAGATATTTTGGAGGTGGTTCAAGCCCAAGTCAGAATTATATAAAAGTAGCCTCAACCCTTGTTAGGAGATAACAAAGACAGAGAGCATAGACTGAGAGTCAATTTGAGTTTTCGTGTGTGTTTTTGTAAACCATTCATGTTTGAATTGGTGTTACTATTTTGAGTTGTAAATATATTCACTCTAGAGCTTTTAAGCAAGAGTGTGTTGTCCTTCATCAAAGCTGTTAAGCAGAATCAAGGTGGGTTTTAAAGTGTAATCATTGAATTGTATCACTGAGGTGATTTAGGGAGTGAGTGGTTTCTCATACCTAAGTGGTTTCTTAGGTAGAAGTGTCATTGGGTAGTGATTAAGTTAGGTAGATGTCAACTGGGATTGTTGAGTCTGTAATTTAATACTACTAATAGTGAATTTCCTCCCTGGCTTGGTAGCCCCCAGACGTAGGTAGTTAGACCGAACTGGGTGAACAATTCATTGTGTTCTTTACTGTTGTTATTGCCTTGTTCATATAGCAGATTGTGTTGTTGTGACATCACACTTAACATCACACATCTGATACCAGAATTTCAATGTGAATCCTAGCAATGCCATAATTTCCTTTATAGGGGGTTTTAACCTGAAGGAGAAGATTTTAACTCAGTGTAGAGCAATGCCATCTTTCCTTAGGAATTTCTCATGCTAAAAGAAGGACAGTGGCGTGGATGTAAATAATCCAGAGGCTTGCCGCTTACAGCGATTAGATGAAAGGAGTTGTTGACATTTGTATCCTGTGAACGAGGCACAGTTTTGATGCTAAAAGGTTGATTGACTCAACCGGGGTTTTTCTTATACAAAGCCTAAGAGGAGGCCATTGACCTAACAAGAGGGTGTTTTTATGTATGTGTCTTGTACGAAGCCCAAGACGGAGGCTAAAGGTTGACTCAACAAGAGAGTTTTTTTACTCAACAAGAGAGTGTTTTTGTATCTCGTACGAAGCCCGAGATAGAGGCTAAAAGGGAGATTGACTAAACAAGAGAGTCTTATTGTATCTCGTACGAAGCCCGAGATAGAGGCTAAAAGGATTATTGTTTCAGTTGAGTGACAGGTCCAGTAGGTTGGTTAAAAGAGAAAATCAGTTCTTATAAAGAGACTAATTAAAGGTAAGGCTATGCTTTGGGAATGATCAGAGGATCAGGGTTATTTCCTGTTCTTTAAGGAAATGGGGAATCCAGAGGGTATTGGAGACTGTCCGAGTCTACTGGTGTTTTTCCCTACTTGAGAATGCCTTCGAGACTCAAGGAGATTAGACTATCCGAGTCTAGAGTTTTATCTTTTGTACTAAGCTTAAAGAAACATTAGTAGTACGTTCACAGTAGAAAGATCTAGACTCTTTGAAATACTGTTCTATTATGATGACTAATTTCTGTTCCTATACCTCTTGGAGGTCGTCGGAATAATTTGTACGAAGCCCAAGAGGAGGCTGGAAACTTTTAAGAAGCCGAGGGACAATTTGTACGAAGCCCAAGAGGAGGCTCTCTTCCCGAAGGAAGAATCCTTATACGAAGCCCATGAGGAGGCTGTGAATACTTCTAAGAAGCCGTAGGGTCCTTGTACAACGCCCAAGAGGAGGCGGGGATGCTTTTAAGAAGCCTGTGGGTCCCCAAACCACGAGAAATTCAAGACAGGCTATTCACAGAGAATAGATCAAGCCAGGAAAGTCCGAGAATTTGGAAGAAACTCAAGAGATGCCATTCACGGAGAAAAGATCATCTCTGGGGAGTTAGAGTTTCTTTGACAATGTCTAAGGGTAACAGTCTGTGAAAGGGTTCACCGAGAATGCTGCCTTTCACGTCTCCATATTGTTCAACCCCAAGAGGAGGGAAGACTGTATCTGGTAATCCTATAGGGGATCTAGTTTTGTTTATTTAAGAGTGATCAACATGGCTTAGTGCTAGACGTAGTTTTCGGGGAAACTCTAAATATCTATACTAGTATTACACAGTTGATATGAGTTTATGAAAGAAGACTTACAGCGAAACAGCCCCACAATACAGTTATATGTATATGAAAGCGGATAAAGAAAGCATATAAACACTTACTCGGTTGTAGAGCTTCCATGCTGTTTGGTTAGCTGTTCAACAAAGAAAAATTGAAAACAACAGTATACTCAAAATTAAAGGAGAAAGTATTTGAAAAGATGTTGGGGCTTACAGCTCAAGGAGAGGCCTAAGGTTTACCAGTGATTGCACTGTCGTTTTGTACAGAGGGACAAGTGACTGAGGCCCAAGAAAGGTTTTCTGTACAAGGGGAAGGGTCTTACACTCTCTCAAGAGGCCCAAAAGATTTATTTTTGTACAAGTGGTGGGGCTTACAGCTCAAGGAGAGGCCCAGGGTCATTTGTTTGAAAATGGCGATCGCGCCGAGATTTTTGAAAACGCGGTGGGTCTTATACAATGCATTGAGGCCCAAAATGGTTTGGTTTTCAAAGGGGGTTGGGTCTTACACTCTAATAGAGGCCCAGAAGATTTTGAATGGGTCTTATAGCTCGAGGAGAGGCCCAGGGTTTGTTTTTCAATGGACGATGAGCGCGTCGAACTTTTTGAAATACAACGGGACTTATACAATAAGTGAGGCCAAAAAAGGTTTGTATTTATAAAGGATTGGGTCTTACACTTTATTAGAGGCCCAAAAGTGTTTTTAAAAGGTTTGATGAGGGTTGAATTAATCAAAACCCTAATTTGTTTCCAAAATGTATTTTAATTAAATAAAAATTTCAATTAAAATGGTCAAAATTGTTTAATATGGGGAAAACAAATTGTGATCTTGGATTAATGTTTCAAAAATCATGTTTTGACCTACAAAATGATTAGAAATCATAAAAATTTGTAAAATCAAGAAGGAAAAAATATTTTAAATGTCAAAAACAATTCAAATATTAATTCTTGGCAAAAATATCAATTATATGAAATAAATAATATTTTTGGGATTTTTTGGTAAAATAAAATATTTTAACATTTTTGTGAATTATTAAAAAAAGAATTAACTCAAAATCATTAAAACTCAGAGAGAAATTAATTTTTGAATCAATTAAATAAAATCACAAAATTCAAATATTTGAATTTTCAAAAAAGAGCGCCAAGAACACGCCGTGTTCTGAGTTTTCCCAGATTTGCATTTTCTCTCCAATCTCACTGAATACTTGATGGAATCATGCAAACCACATATCAATCAGCTCGTTTCAACCTCACGATCATGTCTATGGTCTTTAATTTCATTTATTTTTAACATGGAATAAGAAATCAAGACAAAGCCTCAAGAACCCTAAAATTTGCATGAAGGCTGAGAATTTTAATACACGATTCAAACAAAGCAATTAATTAAGGGGAAACATTCTATGCATGATTATGAACATTTGGCAAAAGTATTGTGGGAGGAAATATGCATAGATTAAGAGATGACCAAGTTTAGGCTTACTTGAAGGTCGTGACAGCAAGAGCAATGTGATTTTTGAGTTGGAGGTGTTACAGATGAGTTGTGATGATCTGAATAGCTTCCCTACACCCTATGGAGTGTGTTTGAATGCTTGGACTTGATTGGAAATGGCTGGATCACTTCATGGCATCTCAGCTGCAACTTGGTTAAAACCTTGAGCAACTGGCTGGTGATTCTGATAAATCAGTGTTCCAGAAGTTGTTTAAGTGTTTGTATCACTCCTATATGATGTTTATGAGGTGTGTGTGTGATTGGTTTGATTGGAATTGCTCTCAAACTCAAAACCCAATGGTGACTTGCCTTTGAAGGCAAAATTGGAAGTGAGAAGGTGATTTTGAGGAAAACATCTGTTTGATGGCTTTGGTGTACTCAAACTGATCACAAATGTGCTCTATTTATAGTAGAGCAAGTTTGTTTTGCAAGGAATAGTGAATGGCAACTGCTGCAGAGGTTTGGCCAATGGTTGCACTTTGGAATCCAAGTCTCCTCTATCCATTGACTAGAGGTTAGGGCACAGGGCTGTGGTTCCCTTGGTCTTGGATAAGTCTCGACTGAATTCAGTTGAAAATGGCTCAGTCCATGCCACCTTGGTGTATGCATTGAATGCTCAAATCCAAAATTGGAGTCTTGTCCCTCTTTTAGGCAATTCTAGATTTGGCATGCTACTTCTTGTTCCAAGGACTTTGGAGGCTTGGCTCAGTGTTTGTCCCCTTTAGATTTGATCCTCAGATGTGTCCAAAGTGATAACAAGGCTTGGAATTATCTGATTTTGCCAAATCGAGCAAAAATGCAAGATTCTGCCTAGCCTTGGCAGTTTTCAACAAGGCATATTGCCCTTGTCATATCTCATGGCTCAAGTGGAATTTGGTGATGTTCTTGGTCATTTTGGAAAGCCCTTATATGATACAACAACTGTTTCATCATATTTGGTTTTGATACCTTTTGGATCCAAGTGAAAAACCCCCCTACATTTGGAAAAAAGTGAAGGCAGATTCTGACTTAGTGAAAATTTCACTAAGTGTTGGAAAAAAAAATGACATTTTCACTTTTTGTGATTTTGATCATTCCATAACTCAAAATCCATGAGGAATTTGGAGGGTGGTCAGTTTTAAGCTTTTGTAGAGGGTAATGAGATCTACAAATCAAGCTTTGGATGGGGAAAAATGGCTTTGTGGTTTAGGAGTTATGATCCCCTTGCCACTTTGTTCATAACTCAGAAAATTTTCTAAGTTTTTTATGGTTACCCCCTTTTACAAGTTATCCCACTTTTCTTGTTTTTTCTTGATGAATGATGATTCAAATCATACATTAACATCATTTTAGGGTTAAAAAACCATTTTTGTGAAAAATCTCAAAAAGTCAAAGTTGACTTTTGTGCACAGTTGACTTTTTGTCAGATGAATTCCAAACTGTGCGATCCTTTAGGAAATCATGTCCTTGACCTAAATCAAACTTGATGGACATGTTACATGGGTGTTATAGGGTATATTGAATCATGTCCTAGGGTTTGGGAGCATGTCCTGGTCAAAAGTCAAAGATACAGTTGACTTTTCTCGCGAAACCCTAACTGTGGTACTGATGAAATTGAGACTTGCTGCTCAAACTTTCTGGATCAATCCATTGTTACAAATGGATCAATGTGGTATGTTGGAGACCCTCAAATCCTCTCTTGAGGTCTTGGCTCATGATTTGTCCCAAAAGTCAACTTAGGGGTGAATTAGGTCAAGAAATCCTAATTCCTGATTTTTGATGTATGCATCCCCTGAGGTCAAATTGACTTGATGCTTGGGCCCATGAGGTTCCATGGAGTATCTTAGGATATGCTTTGAAGCATTGGCTCATGCCCAGAGGAAAATTTTCATCTGGAGGCCCTGGTCGACCAAACCCTAATTTGGTGACACTGGCGATCTTGAGGCTTGATCCACCTGGAAGGGAGCAACCTTGTGCTTAATCCTTAAAGTAGGAGTCCTCTTGATCCCTTGTGGATATTTGAGAGGCTAGACAAGTTGAAGATCATGTCATTTCTTGATTGATCCTTTGTCTAAGAACTCTGAGAGGGCTTGAAACCCTAAATTTGATTGTAGTGGATGCTCACCCATCTTTGGGGAGACTGATGAGGCATGAAGGTTCATCCATATTGTGATGATGATTTTCACAATGATGGGAAATCTTAGTGGTCAAAATTTGGGGTATGACACAAAGCCATCAAACATATGCTTTCCTCAAAATCCCTCTCTTTAGGCCAAAATGCCTTCTTTAGCAAGGTAACTCTGAGTTTTTGAGTTAGAGAGCATTTCCATCACAACTCATGATCCTAACACCTCATAAACATCATATGTAGGTGATCCAAACTATCAAAAGTGACCTGTAACACAAAAATCACAAAGTCACCTCTCAAAACCTCAAAATGGGCCTTTTGTGCATTTTTTAAGCCATGTCTTGATTCAGTCACTTTCCAAACCAGATAAAACCTCAAACACACTCCAAATAACGTCCTTGAACTGTCCCAAATGGTTCCCCCCATCTGGAACACCATTTGAGAGAGTTGCTATTTTGGTCATTTTAACCCCTTTTGCAAGAAAGGACCAGTTTGTGTTTTTGCAGGTTCCAGCTGATTCCAACCATCCTCAAAGCTTATAAGGGATCATTTGAGAGTGTCCAAAGCATCAAACCATTTCTGGAACAAGAAGTTTGGCAGATTGCACAGAAAACTCCAAAAACTCAAAAAGAGGTAAGCATCATGACTTGAACTTTCCAAAATATTCATTGCTTTAAAGTCCACTGATCATACACACCTCATACATGTTATATATGTTGTGTTTGAACCAATTCATCATGTAATTCATGCCTGTATCAAAGTGTAGCATAGAAAATGCAATTATAGGCCATTTTCAAAACCACTATCGAATTTTGAGGAGGGAGTATGATCTGAAAAAAATGCCACCACCATTGGATTCCTTGTGAAATTCTAGGCTAGATGCATATAAATTTTGTCTCAAACCATGGAGAAATGAGAAAGTTATGACCTTCACGTTTCTGACCCAAACTTGCATTGCCTTGCCTTGGGCCAGGCCAAAAACAAGGCAAGCCTTGTATATTTGTGGTTTCACTTCAAGCAATGGATGTATCACCACCCCAGTAGTAAGGCGCGCGCCCGATAACCTTGAGGTCGTGGGTTCAAACCCCACCCATGCCATTTTGTGTTTTCTCACATATTTGCTATTTTTTCCAATATTTTCATGTTTTATTAATTAATTGGAAAATTAATAACTCTTTCAATTTTAATTATTTTTTATTGGTCCTTTTTTGCAAAAAAATCACAAAAATGTTGAAATATTTTATTCCACAAAAAAAATTAAGTTTATATTATTTATTTAATATAATTAGTATTTTTGTGAATAAATTCCTTTTTAATGTTTTTAAACATCTTGTGATTAATCCCTATTTTCTCAAACCTTAAACAAAAATCACAAATGGTTTATTCAAACTTATTTGGTATTTTATTTGATTTTCTTTAAATATTTACTTTTAAAGAATAACAAATTAGGGTTTCTTTGATTTTCACCCTCATCAAACAATTTCAAACACTTTTGGGCCTCTAATAGAGTGTAAGACCCAATCCTTTGTAAATACAAAACTTTTTAGGCCTCACTTATTGTATAAGTCCCGTTGTATTTCAAAAAAGTTCGACGTGATCATCGTCCGTTGAAAAACAAACCTTGGGCCTCTCCTCCAACTATAAGACCCATTCAAAATCTTTTGGGCCTCTATTAGAGTGTAAGACCCAACCCTCTTTGAAAACCAAACCATTTTGGGCCTCAATACATTGTATAAGACCCACCACATTTTCAAAAATCTCGGCGCGATCGCCATTTTCAAACAAATGACCCTGGGCCTCTCCTTGAGCTGTAAGCCCCACCACTTGTACAAAAATAAATCTTTTGGGCCTCTATTAGAGTGTAAGACCCAATCCCCTTTTAACCAAAACTTTTTGGGACTCAGACATTGTATAAGTCCCCCTGCGTTAAAAGAAAACCTCGGCACGATCGCCAATAAAAAAAACCAATCATCTGGGCCTACCCTCGTGTTGTAAGCCCCATTCTTTTTCTTTAAACACTTGAGCCTCTTGAGAGAATGTAAGACCCATCCCCTTGTACAGAAAACCTTTCTTGGGTCTCAGTCACTTGTATAAGTCCCTCTGTACAAAACGACAGTGCGATCACTGATAAACCTTGGGTCTCTCCTTGAGCTGTAAGCCCCAACATCTCTTCAAAATACTTTATCCTTTAATATACTGTTGTTTTCAATCTTTCTTTGTTGAAGAACTAACCAAACAGCATGGAAGCTCTACAACCAAGTAAGTGTTTATATGTTTTCTTTATCCGCTTTCATATACATATAACTGTATTGTGGGGCTGTTTCACTGTAAGTCTTTTTTCATAAACTCATATCAACTGTGTAATACTAGTATAGATATTTAGAGTTTCCCCGCCAACTACGTCTAGCACTAAGCCCTGTTGATCACTCTTAAATACAAACAAAACTAAATCCCCCATAGGATTACCAGATACAGTCTTCCCTCCTCTTGGGGTTAAACAATATGGAGACGTGAAAGGCAGCATTCTCGGTGAACCCTTTCTCAGACTGTCACTCTTAGAAATCGTCAAAGAGACTCTACTCCCCAGAGATGATCTTTTCTCCGTGAATGGCATCTCTTGAGTTTCTTCCAAATTCTCGGACTTTCCTGGCTTGATCTATTCTCTGTGAATAGCCTGTCTTGAATTTCTCGGGGTTTGGGGACCCACAGGCTTCCTAAAAGCATCCCCGCCTCCTCTTGGGCGTTGTACAAGGACCCTACGGCTTCTTAGAAGTATTCACAGCCTCCTTTTAGGCTTCGTATAAGGATGCTTCCTTTGGGAAGAGAGCCTCCTCTTGGGCTTCGTACAAATTGTCCCTCGGCTTCTTAAAAGTTTCCAGCCTCCTCTTGGGCTTCGTACAATTTGTCCCGACGACCTCCTAGAGGTATATGAATAGAAATTAGTCATCTTAATAGAACAATCTTTCAAAGAGTCTAGATCTTTTCTACCGTGAACGTACTACTACTGTTTCTTTAAGCATACTACAAAAGATAAAACTCTAGACTTGGACAGTCTAATCTCCTTGAGTCTTGAAGGCATTCTCAAGTAGGGAAAAACACCAGTAGACTCGGACAGTCTCCAATACCCTCTGGATTCCCCATTTCCTTAAAGAACAGGAAATAACCCTGATCCTCTGATCAATCCCAAAGCATAGCCTTACCTTTAATCAGTCTCTTTATAAGAACTGATTTTCTCTTTTAACCAACCTACTGGACCTGTCACTTAACTGAAATAATAATCCTTTTAGCCTCTATCTCGGGCTTCGTACGAGATACAAAAAGACTCTCTTGTTGAGTCAATCTCTCTTTCAGCCTCCATCTCGGGCTTCAAACGAGATACAAAACACTCCCTTGTTGAGTATAAAAGACTCTCTTGTTGAGTCAACCTTTAGCCTCCGTCTTGGGTTTCATATAAGACACATCTAAAATCACTCTCTTGTTGAGTCAACTCCTTTTAGCCTCCCTCTCGGGCTTCGTACGAGACACAAAAGCATCCTCTTGTTTGGTCAATAGCCTCCTTTTAGGCTTTGTATAAGAAAAACCTCGGTTGAGTCAATCAACCTTTTAGCATCAAAACTATGCCTCGTTCACAGGATACAAACATCAACAACTCCTCTCATCTAATTGCTGTAACCGGCAAGCCTCTGGATTATTTACATCCATGCCACTGTCCCTCTTTTAGCATGAGAAAATCCTATGGAAAGATAGAATTGCTCTACACTGAGTTAAAGTCTTCTCCTTCAGGTTAAAAATCCCCTATAAAGGAAATTATGGCATTGTTAGGATTCACATATCCCGGTTAAAGTAATCCTCCTTTATAGTCAGTCACCCAACAGTCGTGACAAATAGACCCCCTTTAGAGATGACAAATTCTCTCTAAAGACAACACCTTTTTAGCTTCACATCTTGGGCTTCGAACAAGATACAAATAGACCCTTCAGCTTCACATCTTGGGCATTGAACAAGATACAAACCACTTTTTCAGCTTCACGTCTTGGGCTTTGAACAAGACACCAAAACACCATTTCCTTCCATAGAATAGGAGGAACTACGATCGCTCTGATTTCCCTGTTTCGGTAAACGGGAATACGTAGGCATATGATTGAAAGAAAAATCTTAGCGAGCACACTAATCCAAAGCCCCAAATCCCGTACCTTCACATATCAATCGAAGAGAATTAGTCCTAGCATCCTAACAAAATTCCCCATGAACAGTCCCAGTATTTCATTCTGAACAAAGTAAGAAGAAAGAGGCCCCATTACCATATAGCATCCATAACCTAACAGACCACTGTTTAAACTCAGTATGCAAGCAGGGTTAATTGGAGACATCTATTTCCCTTCCTTAGTCAGCTCAATAGGATAAAAAATGAATCGACCTGTAGTAACCCCAGAGCGACAGTTCTTAAGAACCACGTCCAAAATCGCTCGCTACAGAAAAGTGGCGCCCACCGTGGGGCCCTTTTCTTTCTTTCTTTCTTTTTTGGGGATTTCACTGGGATAGGACTTTTTTTTTACTTCACTAGGATCTTAGGTCAAAACCTTTAAAGTTGGGAAGGTACCACAGAATGGAGACTTCGTCGGGGAGCCATTTTTGTCTGGAACATAGGATTCATAGCTCTTTAAAGTCTAGGACTTTAGGACAAATATATATATACTGCTTTTCCTAATTGATATCTGTGTTTATTTTTCTGCTAATGGGAATGCGTGTGATGCCGCATGTGGAAAGATTGAGTATACACCTAGGAAAAACCTGTTTTAGTAGTGCGGAAACTATTGGAAATGGTTGTCACGCGATACTACCCTCTTCTGATGGTTCTTCGAAAAACATCACCTAGCACGGTTCCCGGCCCGCTGGTGTTTTCTCGACAAGAATTGATGATTTTGAGAGACAGGTACAAAAATCACTAGTATAAACCTTTGGGGGGGGGGGGGGGGTATAGCCTTGACTTCATGACACCGACCCTTTTGACCCCATGTTTTTTCTATGTTTTTGTGTGCTGCATTCATGCATTCATCTAAAAAATATTACATCAAAGAAAAACTTCTCTTCTAGTCTCTCTTTTTCAAACTAAACTAAGACAATGATTGCAAATGTCAGAGAAAAAGATTGCGCTCATGGACTTCGGTAGAAGGATAACTCATAGGTATACCTTCAAGGTTCCAAAACTAGAAGATTTGAGAGGATTAGCGAGGATGATCACTAACCCTGAAGCTTTCAGAGCCAAGTACGGAGGTCTGCTACCTCTGTTAAGAGTCCATGTGATTAAAGGAATCATGGAGGCACTCATTCAGTTTTACGATCCGGTCTATCGCTGTTTCACATTCCCGGATTACCAGCTCGTACCAACACTGGAGGAGTATTCTCACCTAACCGATTTACACATTACTGATCGAGCTCCTTTTTCTGGACTGGAAGAAATTCCAAAAGATCAAACCATTGCAAGAGCAATCTATTTGGATGAGTCAGAAATCAAGACTCACATGACCACCAAGGGTGGGCTCCCAGGTTTGCAAGCCCAGTTCCTGACAAAGAAGGCTCTGTACTTTTCTAGTATAAGGAACATGACTGCTTTTGAAAGCATCTTTGTCTTACTCACCTACGGGTTATTTCTGTTTCCCAACATTAATAGCTTCGTCGATATCAACGCCATTAAGGATTTTCTCATTGGAAACCCTGTGCCAACTTTGCTCGCGGACGTGTATCATTCTATACACTTAGGGAATTTGTACATCGGAGGGATGATCACATGATGTGTACCCTTGTTATATAAATGGTTTATCTCCCATTTGCCTAAGTCTGCTACTTTTTGGGATCATAAGAGTGCCTTACGTTGGTCGCAGAAAATCATGTCCCTTACCAACTCTGACATAGATTGGTGCAATAGGATTTATGACGGGATCAGGATCATTGACCGTTGTGGATACTTCCCCAACGTACCCCTCATAGGAACTAAGGGAGGAATCAACTACCATCTAGTATTGGTTCGTCGTCAATTTGGATACCCGATGAGGCATGTCCCGTGTAATGCTCATCTAGAGGGTCTTTTCTTCAAAGAAGGAGAAAATGACAGGGCACTAAAGATGGAAATAGTGCACGCTTGGAAACATGTTCATAAGAAAGGACGAGAGTCTCTAGGAAAAACGGACTGTGTCTCGGTGGAGCCTTATCTCCACTGGGTACAAACTAGAGCTTTCAACCTGAAGATGCCTTATCCTCGTCACGGAGTTCTTCCGCCAGGGAATCTGTCATGTACTTCATGACTGAAACAAAAAAACTTCAGGTTACTATCAACAAAGTTCAACAGGAGAGGAGGTCCTGGAAGAACAAATACCGCACCCTCAATGTAGAGTGTACCAAAATACAGCAACTGCTGAAAGATAAGGATGCTCTGATCGAGATTTTAGAGCAACATGTTGTGGATAATCAGGATGACCAAAGTAATTTGCTCGTTCCTTTCACTTGGCAAAGGAATGACAACCCGACAACGTCCCAAGAGCCCCAGTCCAAGAAAAGGAAAGTACCAGAATCAGCACCCGGCTTCTCCCCAGAGAGGACTCGGGACCCCTTAGCTTAGGTTTCTGTTTCCGCACCTTGTAATCTACTGTATTTCTATTTTCGCACTCCTTTGAATTCAATAAAACGGGGTTTCCCCATTGTTTGATATTTGCAATCTAATTGTCGAAGTTTATTTTGATTAAACAAAAAAAAAACAATTAATATAATCATTGCATTCATCATTCTCACGTCACGTATTATTCTTACCTACGAATCTCACGTTTGTGTCTCGGTTCTAGAGTCAAACTGTCTCATTCGTACAATACTCGGGCCAATCGTCAGAAAAAGATGGATGATCTCGAGGAAGAGAACAGAGAGTTGAGAGAAGAGATCGACGTTCTGAGAGAGAATATGAGAAAGCTTCATAACGACATGCAAGCCATGGCAGAAGCTCAGCTACAAAGGACTGTGATCTCGGAGATCACCTCAATACCTATAGTGGAAAAGTCCGATCCTAGGTACAAAATGCCGAAAGATCGTCCCTGGGGCATGCCACTTAACTATATTCCTGAAGGATATAGCCCGTTGATCAATGAGGATCAGGGGACCACAGCAGGAACTGCTGGGCCTGAAGGTTACAAACTTCGGGAAAGTGAAGATGCCAGGGGCATGACAGCAACTCCTGAAGGTTACAAACTTTGGGAGGTACCGAGAGTCTCGGCCATAATGACTGTAATACC
The DNA here is from genome assembly GCA_022829125.1 of Lathyrus tuberosus. Classification (NCBI taxonomy): domain Eukaryota; kingdom Viridiplantae; phylum Streptophyta; class Magnoliopsida; order Fabales; family Fabaceae; genus Lathyrus; species Lathyrus tuberosus. The sequence goes on from JALAZF010000900.1 coordinate 757,475, forward strand.
CCAAATTTTGACCACTTAGATTTCCCATCATTTTGAAAATCATCATCACAATATGGATGTACCTTTATGCTTCATTAGTCTCCCCAAAGATGGGTGAGCATCCACTACAATCAAAATTAGGGTTTCAAGCCCTCTCTGAGTGCTTAGACAAAGGATAAATCAAGAAATGACATGATCTTCAACTTGTCTAATCTCTTAAATATCCACAATGGATCAAAAAGGACTCCCACTTCAAGGATTAAGCACAAGGCTGCTCTCTTCTAGGTGGATCAAGTCTCAAGATCGACAGTGTCACCAAATTAGGGTTTTGGTCGACCAGGGCCTCCAGATGGAAATTTTCATCTGGGCACAAGGCAATGATCCAAAACATGACCTAATATACTTCATGGAACCTCATGAACCCATGCATCAAGTCAATTTTGCCTCAGGGGATGCATTCATCAAAAATCAGGAATTAGGGTTTCTTGACCTAATTCACCCCTAAGTTGACTTTTGGGACAAACCATGAGCCAAGACCTCAAGACATGATTTGAGGGTCTCTAATATACCATATTGATCCATTTGGAACAATGGATTGATCCAAGAAGCTTGAGCAGCAAGTCTCAATTTCATCTACACCACAATTAGGGTTTTAAGAGAAAAGTCAACTGTAACTTTGACTTTTGACCTGGACATGCTCCCAAACCCTAATACATGATTGAATATACCCTATGACACCCATGGAACATGTCCATCAAGTTTGATTTAGGTCAAGGACATGATTTCCTGAAGAATTGCACAGTTTGGAATTCATCTGATAAAAAGTCAACCGTGCACAAAAGTCAACTTTGACTTTTTGAGATTTTTCACCAAAATGGATTTTTAACCCTAAAATGATGTTAATGTATGATTTGAATCATCATTCATCAAGAAAAATCAAGAAAAGTGAGATAACTTGTAAAAGGGGTAACCATAAAACTTAGAAATTTTTCTAAGTTAAAAATAAAGTGGCAAAGGTACCAACTTTGGAGGACCATAACTCCTAAACCACAAGGCCATTTTTTCTCATCCAAAGATGGATTTGTAGCCCTCATTATCACCTACAAAAACTTCAACTACAAGTCATTCCAATTCATTAAGGATTTTGAGTTATGGAGTGATCAAAGTGGCTGAAAAGTGAAAATGTCACTTTTTCCAACACTTAGTGAAATTTTCACTAAGTCAGATTCTGCCTCACTTTTTGCCAAATGTAGGGGGATTTTTCACTTGGAATCAAAAGAGATCAAAACCAAACTTGTTCAAACAGTTGTTGTATCATGTAAGAGCTTTCCAAAATGGCCAAGAACATTGCCAAATTCAACCTACACCATGAGATACAACATTGCCAAGTTGCCTTGCTGAAATCTGTCAAGGCAAGGCAGAATTTGCAACTTTGGTCGATTTTCCAAAATCAGCCAAATTCAATTGCTCCTATCCACTTGGACACCTCAGAGGATTGAATCTAAAGGGGACAATCACTGAGCCAAGCCTCCAAAGTCCATGGAACAAGAAATAGCATGTTGAACCTAGAATGGCCAAAATAGGGACAAGACTTCAAATTTGGAATGAGGCATTCAATGGAACCATCTAGGTGGCATGGACTGAGCCATTCTCATTTGAAATCAGTCAAGACTTATCCAAGACCAAGGGGACCATAGCTCTGTGCCTTAACCTCTAGTCAATGGCTAGAGGAAACTTGCATTTCCATTGGCCAACATTGAGGAAACACCTGCTGCAGTTGCCATTCACTGTGGATCCCAAAACAAACTTGCTCTACTATAAATAGAGCTCAATTGTGATTAATTTGAGTACACCAAAGCCATCAAACAGATGCTTTCCTCAAAATCTCTTCTTTCACTCCAATTTTGCCTTCTAAGGCAAGTCACTATCGGGTTTTGAGTTTGAGAGCAATTCCAATCAAACCAATCACTCACACACCTCACATACATCACATATGAGCTGATCAAACACTTAGATTACTTCTGAAACATCAATTTCACAAAATCACCAGCTGGTTGCTCAAGGTTTTAACCAAAGTGCAGCTGAGGTACCACAAAATGATCCAGCCAATTTCAATCAAGTCCAACCATCCAAACACAATCCATAGGGTGTAGGGAAGCTGTTCAGATCATCACCACTCATCTGTAACACCTCCAAATCAAAAATCACTTTGAACTTGCTGTCACGACTTGGAGGTAAGCACATACTTGGTCATCTCTCAATCTATGCATATTTCCTCGCACAATAATTTGGCCATATGTTCATAATCATGCATGGAATGTTTTCCCTCAATTAATTGCATTGTTTGAATCGTGTATAAAAAATCCTAGCCTTCATGCAGAAATTAGGGTTCTTGAGGTCTCTTCGTGATTTCTTGTTGTATGTTTAATTTAAATGAAATTAAAGTACATAGACATGATCGTGAGGTTGAGACGAGCATAATGATATGTGGATTGCATGATATGATTACGTATTCAGTGAGATTGAATGGAAAACGCAAATCAGCCAAACCCAAAAAAACGCGCGTGTTCTTGCTTGTGTTCTTGGCGCCATTTTTCATATATTTAAATATTTGAATTTTGTGATTTTGTTTAATTGATTCAAAAATTAATTTCTCTATGAGTTTTAATGATTTTGAGTTGATTCTTTTTTTAATAATTCACAAAAATGTTAAAATATTTTATTTTCACAAAAAATCCCAAAAATATTATTTATTTCATATAATTGACATTTTTGTAAAGAATTAATATTTTGATTATTTTTGGCATTTTAAATATTTTTTCTACATTGATTTTGCAACTTTTAATGCTTTCTAATTATTTTGTAGGTCAATACTTAATTTTTGAAGCATTAATCCAAGATCACAATTTGTTTTCCATGTGTTAAACAATTTTTGATCATTTTTAATTGAATTTTTATTCAATTAAATACATTTTGAAATCAAATTAGGGTTTTGGATTAATTCAACCCTCATAAATCATTTTCAAAACTCTTTGGGCCTCTTGAGAGAGTGTAAGACCCACCCCCCTTGTACAAAAACTTTTTGGGCCTCACTTATTGTATAAGTCCCTCTGTACAAGTAAACGGCGCGATCGTCGCCCGTTTAAAAATAAAAATCATCTGGGCCTCTCCTTGAGCTATAAGACCATTCAAAACACTTTGGGCCTCTATTAGAGTGTAAGACCCAATCCCCCTTTTAACCAAAACATTTTGGGCCTCACTTATTGTATAAGTCCCTCTGCGTTAAAAGAAAACCTCGGCACGATCGCCATTTTTAAACGAAAAATCATTTGGGCCTACCCTCGTGTTATAAGCCCCACTCTTTTCTTTAAACCTTTTTGGGCCTCTTGAGAGAGTGTAAGACCCATCCCTTTGTACAGAAAACCTTTTTGGGCCCCAGTCACTTGTATAAGTCCCGCTATACGAAGTCAAATAGTGCGCTCACTGATAAAACCCTGGGCCTCTCCTTGAGCTGTAAGCCCCAAATCTTTCTTTTTCAAAGCACTTTCTCCTTTGATTTTGAATATACTGTTGTTTTCAATCTTTCTTTGTTGAACAACTAACCAAACAGCATGGAAGCACTCCAACCGAGTAAGTGGTTATCACTTTCATTTACTGCTTTCATATTATAAACTGTATTGTGGGGCTGCTCACTGTAAGTCTCCTTTCATAAACTCATATCTACTGTGTAATAATAGTATAGATATTTCGAGTTTCCCCGGCAACTACGTCTAGAACTAGGTGACGCCGTTTCATTTATTCGTAGAAATAGATGCCTAGATCCCCAATAGGAGCACCAGATACAGTCTTCTCTTCGACTTTCCTCCTTAGGAATCGTCAAGAAGCTCTACTCCCCAAGATGAATGTATTCTCCGTGAATGGCATCTTTGAGTTTCTTCCAAATTCTCGAACTTTCCTGACTTGATCTATTCCTTGTGGATAGCTTGCCTTGAATGTCTCGGGGTTTGGGTACCCACTACGGTCATAATCTTGGACCTTAACTAAGGAACCCTCTTTAAAAGCTAAAAGTCACTGGATATTAAACCTCGCACGTTTACCAGTGGTTTTTATCTTTAAAAGAGTTATCTCTCCTAATGGAAAGGAGATGATAGACCCATGGGCTTCTTAAAAGCATCGACCTCCTCTTGGGCATTATTCAAGGACACTACGGCTTCTTAGAAGTATTCACAGCCTCCTCTTAGGCTTCGTATAATGATCTCTTCCTCCGGGAATGATAGCCTCCTCTTAGGCTTCGTACAAGGACCCGTCGGCTTCTTAAAAGTTTCCAGCCTCCTCTTGGACTTCGTACAAATTGTCCCGACGACCTCCTAGAGGTATAGGAACAGAACCTAGTCATCTTCATAGAACAGTCCTATCATAGAGTCTACTACTGTTTCTCAAAGCATAGTACAAAAGATAAAACTCTAGACTTGGACAGTCTAACTTCCTTGAGTCTCAAAGACATTCTCAAGTGACCCCTTCGTTAAATAGGAAGGAAACCCGCAGACTCGGACAGTCTCAATACCCTTTGGATTTCCCGTTTCCTCAAAGAGAAGGAAATATGCCTGATCCTCAAATCAAATCCCTGAGTACAGTGTTGCTCATATAAGAACTGATTTTCTTTTTTAAAATCAGTATATTGGATCTGTCACTCAACTGAAACAAACCTTTAGCCTCCATCTCGGGCTTCGTACGAGATACAAAAACACTCTCTTATTGAGTATCAAAGACTCTCTTGTTGAGTCAAACTTTTAGCCTCTATATCGGGCTTCGTACGAGACACAAAGACTCCCTCGTAGAGTCAAACAAACAATAGCCTCCATCTCGGGCTTTATACGAGATACCAAAAGACTCCATCGTCGGGTCAAAAACTTTTAGCCTCTCTCTCGGGCTTTGTACGAGACACAAAATAGCCTCCTCTTAGGCTTTGTATAATGATTTTCCTAGCGGAAATTAGCCTCCTCTTAGGCTTTGTATAAGAAAACCACTGGTTGATCCAATCAACCTTTTAGCATCAAAGTTGTGCCTCGTTCACAGTACACAAACATCAACAACTCCTTTCCCTTCATCTAATCGCTGTAAGCGGTAAGCCTCTCGATCATCTATATCCATGCCACTGTCCCTCTTTTAGCATGAGAAATTCCTAAGGAAAGATGGCATTGCTCTACACTGAGTTAAAGTCTTCTCCTTCAGGTTAAAACCTTTTCTTCAGAAATTATGGCATTGCTCGGATCCGCGTATCCCAGTTAAAGTAATTCTCCTTCCCCCTCTTTAGAGATGACAAATTCTCTCTAAAGTCGAGGTCCTTTCGCTTCACGTTTTGGGCTTTGAACAAGACACAAATAGACCTTTCAGCTTCACATCTTGGGCTTTGAACAAGATACAAACCACCTTTCGCTTCACGTCTTGGGCTTTGAACAAGACACCAAACACCCATTTCCTCCCATAGAATAGGAGGAACTACGAACGCTCTGATTTCCCTATTTCGGTAAACGGGAATACGTAGGCATAAGATCGAAAGAAAAGATCTTAGCGAGCGCAATCAACAAAAAACCCAAATCCCATATCTCCATCAATTAAAAGCAGTAATTCAAAAGCATCAGTCCTAACAGCCTAATCCTTGTTCCCCGCCAGAAACCTTCTGCCCAGGTAAAAAAGAAAGAAAACAGTATTGGCGAAAATACAAATAACCAGTACAAGGCCCCCTACATTGATAACATCCGTAACCTAACAGACCGCTGTTTAAACTCAGTATGCAAAGCAGGGTTAATTGGAGACATCTATTTCCCTTCCTTATTCAGCTCACAATAGGATAAAAAATGAATCGACCTGTAGTTTTAAGCTCAACCGCAGAGAGCGACCAACGCTTAAGAACCGCGTCCAAAATCGCTCGCTACAGAAAAGTGGCGCCCACCGTGGGGCCCTTGTTTTTCTTTCTTTCTGTTTTCCTTGTAAAATGGCAACTCTGCTGGGGATTCCTTGCCAGAGTCATTTTCTGCCTTAGGGCATCATCCCCGTTTTCCACGGAAAATGGGAACTCTGCTGAGGAGAAAGATTGACCTATGCTGGTCAATCTCTTAGGCAGGGAACCACAGATTGGGGCTTCCGCCGGGGAACCCATTTCTGTCAGGAACTTAAGAATCGTAGCTTTATAAGTCTAGGATGATTAGGACAAATATATATACTGCTTTTCCTAATTGCTATACGTGTTTATTTTTCTGCTACTGGGAATGCGTGTGATGCCGCATGTGGTGAGATTGAGTATACACTTAAGAAAAGCCAACCCTTTCGTAGTGCGGAAACTATCGGAAATAGTTGTTACGCGATACTACCCTCATTTGAGGCTGGTGATCTATTCTCGGTGAATGGCACTTACTCTAAGATTGCACACAACTCGCTGGCGATCTGCTTGTTGTCTGCCTTCCTGGGAGGAGCTGATGATAATGAGTACAGGTACAAAAATCACCCTAGTATAAACCTTTGGGGATGGGTAGAGCCTTGACTTCATGACAACGACCCTCTGACCCCATGTTTTTTCTATGTTTTTGTGTGCTGCATTCATGCATCCATTTAATAAAACATTAAAACATTCAAAAAACTTTCTCTTCTAGTCTCTCTGTTTTTCAAATTAAACTAAGACTATGATTGCAAATATCAGAGAAAAGGATTACGCTAATGGACTTTGGTAGAAGGAGAACTCGCCAGTATACCTTCAAGGTTCCAAAACTAGGGGATTTGAGAAGGTTAGCGAGGATGATCACTAACCCTGAGGCTTTTAGAGCCAAGCACGGTGGTTTGCTACCACTGTTAAGAGTCCATGTGATTGAGGGAATCATGGATGCGCTCATTCAGTTCTACGATCCGGTTTATCACTGTTTCACATTCCCGGATTACCAGCTAGCACCAACGCTGGAGGAGTATTCTCATCTGGCTGATTTACATATCACTGATCGAGCTCCATTTTCTGGACTGGAAGAAATTCCAAAGAATCAGACTATTGCAAGAGCAATTCATTTGGACGAGTCTGAGGTCAGGACTCACATGATTACAAAGGGTGGCATCCAAGGTTTGCCAGCCCAGCTCTTGACAAAAAAGGCTCTATACTTTGCTAGTATAGGGAACGGGACTGCTTTTGAAAGCATCTTTGTCTTGCTCACCTACGGATTATTTTTGTTTCCCAACATCAATAACTTCGTCGATATCAACGCTATTAAGGTTTTTCTCATTGGAAACCCTGTGCCGACTTTGCTCGCAGATGCGTATCATTCTGTACACTTGGGAAATTTGTACAGCGGAGGGGAGATCACATGCTGTGTACCTTTTCTCTATAAATGGTTTATCTCGCACTTGCCCAAGTCTGCTGCTTTTTGGGATTGCAAGAGTGTCTTACGTTGGTCGCAGAAGATCATGTCTCTCACCAATTCCGATATAGATTGGTGTAATAGGATTTATGAGGGAATCAGAATCATTGACCGTTGTGGAAACTTCCCCAGCGTACCCCTCATAGGAACTAAAGGAGGAATCAACTATCATCCGATATTGGTTCTTCGTCAATTTGGATACCCGATGAGACACATCCCACTGGGTGTTCATCTGGAAGGTCTTTTCTTCAAAGAAGGAGAAAATGATAGAGCACTAAAAATGGAAATAGTACAAGCTTGGAAACAGGTTCATAAGAAAGGACGAGAGTCTCTGGGAAAACCGGACTGTGTCTCGGTGGAGCCTTATCTCCATTGGGTACAAACCAGAGCTCTCAAGCTAAAAATGCCTTATCCTCGTTACGAAATTCTTCCACCGAGGGAAACTGTCATGTACTTCATGATGGAAACTGAAAAGCTTCAGGTTACTCTCAACAAAGTTCAAAAGGAAAGAAGATCTTGGAAGAACAAGTACCGCACCCTCGACGTAAAGTGTATCCAAATACAACAATTACTAAAAGAGAAAGATGCTCTGATTGAAATTTTGGAGCGGCATGCTGTAGAGAATCAAGATGACCAAAGGAATTTGCTCACTCCTTTCACTTGGCAAAGGAATGACAACCCGACAACGGCCCAAGCGCCCCGGTCAAAGAAAAGGAAGATACCAGAATCAACACCCGATTTCTCCTCAGAGAGGACTCGGGACCCATTAGTTTAGGTTTCTATTTCTGCACTTTGTAATCTACTGTATTTCCATTTCTGTAATCCTTTGGAATTCAATAAAAAGGGGTTTCCCCACTGTTTGATATTTGCAATCTAATTGTCGAAGTTTATTTTGATTAAACCAAAAAAAAAAACAACAATTAATATAATCATTGCATTCATCATTCTCACATCGCGTATTCTCCTTACCTACGAATCTTACGTTTGTGTCTCGATTCTAGAGTCAAACTGTCTCATTCGTATAATACTCGGGCCAATCGTCAGAAAAAGATGGATGATCTTGAGGAAGAAAACAGAGAGTTGAAACAAGAGATCGACGCTCTGAGAGAGGATATGAGAAAGCTTCGTAACGACATGCAAGCCATGGCAGAAGCTCAACTACAAAGAACTGTGATCTCAGAGATCACCTCAATGCCCATCATAGAAAAGTATGATCCTAGGTATCAGATGCCGAAAGATCGTCCTTGGGGCATGCCTGTTAACTATATCTCGGAAGGATATGTTCCGCCGATCACTGAAGATCAGGGAATCGCAACAGAAGCCGCTGAGCCTGAAGGTTACAAACTTCGGGAAAGCGAAGATGCCAGGGGCATACTCAAGACTCCTGAAGGTTACAAACTTCGGGAGGCGCCAAGACTTACTTCCGTAGTCAGGGTACCACCCCCTGTGGTGCACACTGTCTCGGAAGGACAGATTCCACAGACACCTTCTGGTAAGAAGGAAACTATGTTTGACAGAATGGATGAATTCCAGGAGCAGTTCTTGGAAATTCAGAAAGAGTTGCAAGCTATTCGCGGTCAGGATCTATTTGGAAAGGACGCCGCAGACCTCTGCTTGGTCCCAAATGTGAAAGTCCTGCACAAGTTCCAAGTGCCCGACTTTGAAAAGTACAAGGGTAACTCTTGCCCTCAGAGCCATCTGGTGATGTACGCTCGGCGGATGTCAGCTCAGACGGAGAATCAGGACCTGCTGATTCACTACTTCCAGGATAGTTTAACCGGTTCCGCACTCAAATGGTACATGGGTTTAAACCGTACTACGATCAGTACATTCAGAGATCTTGGTACTGCCTTCGTCCAACAATACAAGTACAATTTGGACATGGCACCCGACAGAGATCAACTCAGAACAATGTCGCAAAAGGAAAAGGAAACCTTTAAGGAGTATGCTCAAAGGTGGCGTGAATTTGCCACTCAAATTTGTCCACCTCTTGAGGAAAACGAGATGACAAAAATCTTCTTAAAGACCTTAAGCTCATTTTACTATGACCGAATGGTTGCCAGTGCGCCCAGCGATTTCACCGAAATGGTCGGCATGGGTGTACGTCTTGAGGAAGCCGTCCGAGAAGGACGTTTGGTAAAAGACACTGGATCAACGAGCGGTACCAAAAAATACGGTAGTGCTCTCCCTAAGAAAAAAGAGCAAGATATTGGGAATATCTCTCTCGGAAAGCAAAGGCGACGTTATCAGCCGGTAGCAGCTGTGACTCCTGCTATCAGCCCCGCGCCTGTTCCTACGTATCAACCTCAGGTTGCGCAGAGCCAACCTGACCAACAAAGGACACAACAGCCTCTTCAGCAGGCTCGTCCTCCATATAGCAACAACTGTACAACACAGCCACTAGGATTTGATCCTATACCCGTAACATACGCAGAACTGTTTCCGTTACTGCTGGCTAAGGGGCACATTCAGACTTAGTCTCCCCTTTCAGTTATGGAAAATATGCCTTTTTGGTTTAAAGCGGATCAAACATGTCCTTATCATCAAGGAGGTTCAGGGCATAACATTGAGACTTGCCTCAATTTCAAGTCCGACGTGCAAAAGCTTGTTAGGAGCGGGCTCTTATCTTTCAAAGATACGAATCCTAATGTTCTTACGAACCCGCTGCCTCAACATGAGAAAGCTGCAGTCAATCTGATTGAGAAAGAGACTAACAATGTCTATCAAATTCATGATGTACTCTTGTTGAAGACCAATCTGGTCAAGATGCATTGTAGACAGAGTGGATATGGCCATGTGCCACCTCATAACTATCACCAGTATGATATCTGCTCTAAAGATAACCAAGGATGTTCGGTAGTGCAATCAGCTCTACAGGAACAGATGGATCTCGGATGGATCCAAGAGCACCGAGTTCGTGGAGTTAACATGGTTTACACGAATTCCAACGTCATTCAAAACCATGACATCCATGCGATGAATGTCAACTTGGTGGCGATGCACTCAAGGCAAAGCCAGTATCATAATCTGCCACGGCACGATTACAGTTCCTGTCTGATTTGCTCGGTAAACAAACAGGGATGCTCTTTCATACAAGAGGCCCTCCAGCGTCAGATGGACCTTGGATGGATCCAAGACTACCATGATAGGAACTCCTATCAAATCAACATGGTTCAGATCTTCGACATCCGCGTAATGGATACCAACCTGGTAGAATTACATGCTGAGCAGGTCCGACTTGGATTCTTAATATCACGTGACTATCACAGCTGTAAAGCGGGTTGCGAAAACGATCGAGGTTGTACCCTTGTCCAGGAGGCACTTCAGTACTTGTTAAATCACTGGTGGATGCCAATCTATATGGACGAAAATACTCAGAAGATTAGTATCAATAACAGGAATCCTACTCGTCGTCAAAGTCAGGATGTCCGATCAATGGAAGGTAACCTAGTGAGGTTACATTGTATTCAAAGTGGGCGTGGCCAGGTGCCACCACACAACTATGACAGTTGTAGCATCTGTTTGGAAAGTAACCAAGGGTGTTACCTTGTGAGAGCAGCTCTTCAGGGTCAGGTCGATCATGGAGAAATTCGTCCATACCCAGGTTCAGGACCCATCATTTGGTCGCCGAACTACCTTGCCGAGCAAGTTGAGGATGTTGTCACGATCTCTGGTCATCACAGGACCATGGATGTTTTTGCCATCATCCCTCTACTTGACGAATCTAAAGTTCCCAACCAGGAACAAATCGAGATTACTTATGATGGTCAGAAAAATCAGAAAGTCCCCATAGTCATCTATCTGCCGGGGCCACTACCGTATGAATCAGCTAAGGCAATCCCTTACAAATACCGTGCAACAATAATCGAGAATGGAAAGGAAATTCCATTACCCTCCGTCATGAATATTGCAGACATCAGTCGTGTAACACAGAGCGGTCGAATCTTCAACCGAGGGGTTGGAGAATCCAACAAAGAAAAGGAACTTCAGGCGGAAATTCCTGACCCACCAGTCGGTCAATCTAGTAATCCCGACTTTTCAAAAGACAAAGATGAGATGCTAAAGCACATCCAAAGGAGTGAATATAACATTGTTGATCAACTGTTACAGACTCCTTCAAAGATCTCAGTATTATCACTGTTACTCAGTTCAGAAGCACACAGAGAGGCTCTACAGAAAGTCTTGGAGCAAGCCTTTGTGGAACAGGATGTAACAATCAGACAATTCGATAGCATTGTCTCTAACATCACTTCCTGCAATAATTTGGGATTTAGTGATGAGGAATTACCTGAAGAGGGTCGTCGTCATAACATGGCGCTCAACATTACAGTTAACTGCCAGGGCGATGCTTTAGCCAACGTACTGGTAGACACAGGGTCAGCCCTGAATGTTATGCCGAAGTCCACTTTGACGTAATTATCATTTAAGGGCCCTCCGATGAGTGTCAGCGAGGTCGTCGTCAAAGCATTTGACGGATCCAGAAAAAAGGTTATCGGCGAAGTTAATCTTCCCATAACTATTGGTCCTCACACTTTCCAAATCACTTTCCAGGTCATGGACATCCGGGCAACATACAGTAGTTTATTAGGAAGACCTTGGATACATCAGGCTGGAGCGGTTACTTCAACCCTCCACCAAAAGCTAAAGTTCGTCAAGAACGATCAACTTGTCACGATTTGTGGGGAACAAGCCTTGCTTGTAAGCCGCTTGTCATCATCTGCTGTTATAGAACCTGAAGAGGTTATTGGAACTCAGTTCCAAGCACCATCGGTGAGCAAGAACGATCAATCCGAAGAAGGAACTTCAATTTCTTCATACAAAGATGCTATCAAAGCGGTCGAGAGTACCGATACAAAAGGATGGGGACAACTTGTCATTCCTATGGATAATAAAACAAAGAAGGGTCTTGGTTTTTCTGCGACCTGTACTCAGACAGCCGCCAACGATGAAAGTCTTCATCCCCTTAAAAACTTCTTCCACAGTGGAGGTTTTCTTCACCCAGTGTCTCAGACAGTTCATGCTATCAATGAGGAAGATCCCTCTGACACAGATGAAGAATGGAAGTCCTACCTTAACAAGGACGGCTATATGTCTCAGGAAGAGGTGCCTATGCCTTTTTGCTTTCCTACAGAAAGTCCGAGATTTATAACAAGATCAGATGTCGAAATGATCTACGGGGATTGTGATCCGGAAGGATGCCGTGCTCCGCCAAATTCATTAGAGGAAGACACTCTGATGAAAGAAAACTCTGATCACAATTACTATGGCCCGATGGATGGTCTGCCAATGTGGCAACCTTATCCAGGAAACTTGGGGCAAGAAAGTCAGCCGAGTAATGAAACTCAGCTGAGCGTCATTGAACAGAATACCTGTGTCCCCGCCATGTCATGGGATCAACACTCAGGTCATTCGGAAACTACTCAACATGAAGATGAATTCGCAACGTTTGCAGGACTAGAATTCATCAACTATGCTTTTCCTGAGGTCAACGTCATCGAGAGGGATGACTTCTCCAGTTCCAAAGAAGTTTGGGACACTCTGGGACAACCAAGTGGAAAATACGACTTTATGGTCAAGTACACCGCTCCCAAAAGCTCTCGTATCAGGCTCGAAGATATCCAGCCAACTGGATGGGGAGATACAGCTGAGAGCACAAATGCTATGCAAAATACAACAGAGGAATCCTCCTACGACAATTCTGCTTGGGAAACAGATTCCAATGATCCTACTCCACCAGAAATCAGCGTCATTTCTGAAGACAAATCAAGGAAGGTGCCAGACTTTGTGATTCACCGAGGAGTTCGCCGCCAATGGATTGCCGTCGAGGTTCCGAAGGTTGCTCATCAGTCAAAGTAATTGCCATCTTTAACCTTTTACCCTGCCCAGGTGAAACGGATGTTTTGATAGGGCTCGCTTTTTGTAAATTTCCCTCTTCGCTTTGCCCAAAGCGAGTGAGTTTTGTTTTATAGGGCTGTAGTTTTAAGAATCGACTTGTTCATTAATAAAATAACGTCGTTCTGTAATTGCCGCATTAATTGCTGTTTTCTATTTTTGCTTTTTCAGAAAATGGTAATCCTAAAAAAAACATTCAATAATAAAAACAAGCAGTAAAATCAAAACACTGCACACACTTACATTTTCTCTATCTCTTCTAAACACGAATCATCATGTCATGCAGATTGCTTGTTTTATACCCCGTTGAAACATACGATCCGATGCCTTCTCCCAACTTTGAGTTCCCGGTATTCGAGGCTAAAGAAGAAAATGACAACGAAATTCCAGAAGAGATCTCCCGACTACTCAGAAAGAGGAAAGGTCCATTGAACCTCACAAAGAGCCGTTGGAAACGGTAAACTTGGGTTCAGAAAAAGAGAGAAAAGAAATCAGGATCGGAGCACTGCTTAGTCCAACTGTCAAAGAAAGTTTGATAAAGCTTCTCAAAGAATTCCCCGATGTATTCGCTTGGTCCTATCCGGATATGCCAGGGTTGGATACCAGCATCGTGGAACATCACTTACCATTAAGATCAGAATGTCCGCCAGTAAAGCAAAGGTTGAGATGGACTCACCCGTACATGGCCATCAAAATCAAGGATGAGGTACAGAAACAGATCGACGCGGGTTTCCTCGCTACATCTGAATATCCTCAATGGTTAGCCAACATCGTACCCGTTCCCAAAAAGGATGGAAAGGTCAGAATGTGTGTTGATTACAGAGATCTAAACAAGGCAAGTCCGAAGGACGACTTTCCTTTACCACACATTGACATGCTGGTTGACAGCACATCAAAGTTCAAAGTATTCTCCTTCATGGATGGATTCTCGGGCTATAACCAGATCAAAATGGCGCCGAAAGACATGGAGAAAACTTTGTTCATTACCCCATGGGGTACCTTTTGTTACAAGGTAATGCCGTTCGGTTTGACGAATGCCGGGGCAACCTATCAAAGGGCCATGACTACTCTGTTTCATGACATGATACATAAGGAAATCGAGGTATATGTCGATGATTTGATTGCAAAATCAAGAATAGAGGATGAGCACGTTGAACATCTGTCAAAATTGTTCGAACGTCTAAGAAAATTCAAGCTCCGCTTGAATCCCAACAAGTGCACCTTCGGTGTCTGTTCAGGGAAACTACTAGGGTTCATCGTCAGCCATAAAGGAATTGAGGTTGATCCTGACAAGGTCAAGGCCATTCAAGAAATGCCTTCTCCGAAAACTGAAAAACAAGTCAGAGGATTCCTGGGACGTTTGAACTACATCTCCAGATTCATATTCCTTATGACCGCGACGTGTGCGCCGATTTTCAAATTACTCAAAAAGAACCAGGATTGCATTTGGTCAGAAGATTGCCAAACCGCCTTCGACAGTATCAAGGAATATTTGTTGAATCCTCCGATTCTATCACCTCCAGTGGAAGGAAGACCACTGATCATTTACCTCACAGTCCTAGAGGATTCAATGGGATGTGTACTTGGCCAACAAGACGAAACTAAAAGGAAAGAGTCTGCCATTTACTATCTAAGCAAGAAATTCACCGACTGCGAGACTCGGTACACAATGCTTGAGAAAACTTGTTGCGCTTTGGCTTGGGCAGCCAAACGTCTTCGCCAGTACATGATTCGTCATACTACTTGGTTGGTCTCCGAAATGGATCCAATCAAGTACGTTTTCGAAAAACCTGCTCTCACGGGAAGGATTGCCCGTTGGCAGATGTTACTATCAGAATATGACATAGAGTACCATGCTTAGAAAGCCGTTAAAGGAAGTATTTTAGCCGATTATTTGGCTCATCAACCGATTGACGATCAAGAATCAATCGGGTTTGACTTCCCAGACGAAGATGTCATGTATCTAAAGATGAAAGATTGCGATGAACCGCTACCCAGTGAAGGGCCAGAACCAGGTTCCCAGTGGGGACTTATCTTTGATGGAGCAGTCAATCATTATGGAAACAGAATTGGGGCAATCATTGTTACCCCTCAGGGTATCCACATTCCTTTCACTGCTAGACTTACGTTCAAATGTACGAACAACGAGGCCGAATACGAAGCATGTATCATGGGTCTTGAAGAAGCGATTGATTTAAGGATCAAAAACTTGGACGTATACGGCGATTCAGCCCTGGTTATTAATCAGATAAAAGGAGATTGGAACACATACCAATCAGGATTGATTCCTTACAAAGACTATGCAAGAAGGTTGTTACCCTTCTTCAACAGAGTCGACTTTCATCACATCCCTCGTGATGAGAATCACATGGCTGATGCATTAGCCACTCTCTCTTCCATGATTGGGGTAGGTCGATGGAATGACATACCTAAGATCGACATAATGCGCCTTGAACGGCCCGCTTACATCTTCGCGATTGAAGCAGTCATTGACGACAGACCTTGGTATCACGATATCAAATGCTTTCTTCAGAAACAATAGTACCCATCTGGGACACTCAGAAAAGACAGGAAAACCCTCAGAAGATTGGCTGGAAACTTCTTCCTGAGCGGTGACACTCTTTATAAGAGAAATTTTGACATGGTCTTGCTCCGATGCATCGACAGACCAGAAGCAGACATGCTCATGAAAGAAATTCATGAAGGATCCTTTGGCACTCATGCCAACGGACAGACAATGGCGAGAAAAATTCTGAGAGCAGGGTACTATTGGTTGACAATGGAATCCGACTGCTACAAGTACATGAGGAGGTGTCACAAGTGTCAGATATACTCCGACAAAATTCATGTACCGCCATCACATCTCAAAGTTATTTCTTCCCCGTGGCCATTTTCCATATGGGGAATCGATATGATTGGTATGATTGAGCCCAAGGCTTCAAACGTACATCGGTTCATCCTGGTAGCCATTGACTATTTCACCAAGTGGGTCGAAGCAGCGTCATTCGCCAATGTAACCCGACAAGTGGTGGTCCGATTTATCAAAAACAATATCATCTGCCGTTATGGTGTTCCAAGCGAGATCATTACTGATAATGGATCTAACTTGAACAATAAGATGATGAAAGAGTTGTGTGCTGAGTTCAAGATCGAACACCATAACTCATCTTCCTACCGACCCAAGATGAACGGAGCGGTAGAAGCGGCTAACAAGAACATCAAGAAGATTGTTCAAAAGATGGTTGTAACCTACAAAGATTGGCACGAGATGCTACCCTTTGCTCTTCACGGTTATCGCACATCTGTCCGCACTTCAACAGGGGCAACCCCTTTCTCTCTAGTGTATGGCATGGAAGCAGTTCTCCCCATTGAAGTAGAGATCCCATCAATCTGGGTATTGATGGAAGCCAAGCTCACCGAATCTGAATGGTGTCAAAATCGACACGACAGACTCAACCTGATCGAAGAAAAGAGAGTCACGGCACTATGCCATGGTTAGTTGTATCAGCAGAGAATGAAGAGGGCGTTTGACAAAAAGGTCCGACCTCGTGTTTTCAGAAAAGGGGACCTCGTGCTCAAGAAGATACAATCATTTCTCACTGACTCTCGGGGAAAATGGACCCCAAATTATGACGGCCCCTATGTGGTCACGAAAGCTTTCTCAGGCGGCGCCTTGAGACTTGAAACCATGGACAGAGAGGAATTTGCCTACCCCACGAATGTTGATGTAGTCAAGAAATACTTCGCCTAAAACTAAAAAAAAACGTCTCGGTGGATTGAAAACCCGAAAGGGCGGTCCAGGCAAAAGTTAGAGACATGAAAAAAATCATCCCGATGGATTGGAAATCTCATAGTACAATCCAGGAAAAAATTAGGGATAATGGTAAGTAACTATGTTCAACAGAGGCAAGTCCCTCAGCAGCAGTTACAGCATTCATCTGTCAGGAAAACTCCAGTCAAGGTCATCTTCGACAGAAGCTCAGGATGTCCCGAATTCAAAGTTGGTATAAGGATAGTGGTCGTTATGTTTCAACGTAGCCCTTTTCCCTGTAAATTACCATTTTCTAACTTTGTATATACTCTTTGGAATCACGCGTTTGGCTGATCTCCATCTTATCAATAAAATTTGAGCCCTTGTGCTTTTGTTTGTAATTCTTAACTTGTTTTAGCTTTACAGAACGACGTTGTTTAAACTTAATCAGCGATTCTTGAAATAAAACAAAAATAAATTTACTTGTTAAACTTTTTCTGCTTTTAAATTAAAGATGGCATTTCTTTTGACTGTTGAACATCAGAAGAACATCGATCGCTTCTCCCGAAGTAAGCGAACTTCAAAGTGCAGAATCAAAGTACTCCTTCTAAACCAGTTCGCCTGAATGAAGGGATCAACACTGTCAGAGACCTTGTTTCGTCTGACACGCCTCGGTCGAGTTCTCATCTCCTAAGCCCGATCAACATAGCTCCCAACGGGACTATCTCTCCTAAGCAAGGTGGAATTGCTATTTTGAATCAACGGTAATTCTTCGCCCCGCGATGGCCGAGTATCCAATTGCGTTCATCCATTAGTCTGTATGTCGCGTCAGTTTTGTCAGCATATACATACGTACTTCATGCATTTTTGATTTGCATTTACATTTCATATTGCATCGTTATCACTCTAGCCGGTCTTGTCCCCTAGTGATAAATAGTTTTCTCAATCGAGTTTGTCAGTTCTTTCCTCGTCAAGAAGTGTTGCGTCTGCACAATCTCGCCACCAGTGT
This sequence comes from Lathyrus tuberosus, assembly GCA_022829125.1. NCBI lineage: Eukaryota > Viridiplantae > Streptophyta > Magnoliopsida > Fabales > Fabaceae > Lathyrus > Lathyrus tuberosus. The sequence continues at coordinate 775,506 of JALAZF010000900.1, forward strand.
ATCTTTAGATCAGAGTCGGCACTTGGCCACTTTGATAACTTGAACCTCTGAAAGATCAGAGAACCTTCAACAGATGTCACTCTTCGCCATTGAAGATGATATCCTCGCTTTCCCGGATTAAGGAAAATCCCCAGAGAAAGCCTCGTGATCAGAGATTCGGCAGTACATCAGTATTTCTCCGAAAAGTCGTTGATGAAAAGGTCATCGACACCTCAAAATTGGACCCCATCATATGGCGTTTCTCTGGGAAGATCCCGAGAAAAGTATGATGAAAGATCCTAAACAAAAACAGTCTATCAAGAGACTCGCTTTCCCTAGTAGAATCGACAAATGGCGTCTCCAAAACAGAGAAGTTTGTGTACCTCTACAATTCAGACGAATGGGTTCCCCAGCAAGTCTGACATCAAAACTTTTTCCACTCAAATGGCATCTCCCCAGGAAAATTCGGCGAGAAGTTTGAAGGAAAGCCGCTACGAATAGCGTCCCTTGTCAGTAAAGTTTATTGACAAAAGAAACTAAGACCATTACCTTGGTAAGAAACCAGGATTGAGGGGAAGTTCAAATCAGAAACTAAGACCAGTTCCTTGGTAAGAAACCAGGATCGAGGGGAAGTTTAAATCAGAAACTAAGACCAGTTCCTTGGTAGGAAACCAAGAACGAGGGGAGGTTTATTTCAAAAGAAAACTGAGACCAGTTCCTTGGCTGAAGACCAGGATCGAGGGGAAGTTTACCTTTTCTAAGCATCATTGCTTAGCTAAAGAAGATGAATGCGTAAGCTACCATTCATAACCACCACCAAAATTTCGGGTATTCCGATATTTAATCCTCTTGCACCCCGAATGCCTGAATCCCTTCGTCATTCACACCTTCGGGTCCAAGAAGATTAAATAGGGGCATCTGTAATACCCCAAATTTTGATCACTTAGGTTTCCCATCATTGTGAAAATCATCATCACAATATGGATGTACCTTTATGCTTCATTAGTCTCCCCAAAGATGGGTGAGCATCCACTACAATCAAAATTAGGGTTTCAAGCCCTCTCTGAGTGCTTAGACAAAGGATCAATCAAGAAATGACATGATCTTCAACTTGTCTAATCTCTTAAATATCCACAATGGATCAAAAAGGACTCCCACTTCAAGGATTAAGCACAAGGCTGCTCCCTTCTAGGTGGATCAAGTCTCAAGATCGACAGTGTCACCAAATTAGGGTTTTGGTCGACCAGGGCCTCCAGATGGAAATTTTCATCTGGGCACAAGGCAATGATCCAAAACATGACCTAATATACTTCATGGAACCTCATGAACCCATGCATCAAGTCAATTTTGCCTCAGGGGATGCATTCATCAAAAATCAGGAATTAGGGTTTCTTGACCTAATTCACCCCTAAGTTGACTTTTGGGACAAACCATGAGCCAAGACCTCAAGACATGATTTGAGGGTCTCTAATATACCATATTGATCCATTTGGAACAATGGATTGATCCAAGAAGCTTGAGCAGCAAGTCTCAATTTCATCTACACCGCAATTAGGGTTTTAAGAGAAAAGTCAACTGTAACTTTGACTTTTGACCTGGACATGCTCCCAAACCCTAATACATGATTGAATATACCCTATGACACCCATGGAACATGTCCATCAAGTTTGATTTAGGTCAAGGACATGATTTCCTGAAGAATTGCACAGTTTGGAATTCATCTGATAAAAAGTCAACCGTGCACAAAAGTCAACTTTGACTTTTTGAGATTTTTCACCAAAATGAATTTTTAACCCTAAAATGATGTTAATGTATGATTTGAATCATCATTCATCAAGAAAAATCAAGAAAAGTGAGATAACTTGTAAAAGGGGTAACCATAAAACTTAGAAATTTTTCTAAGTTAAAAATAAAGTGGCAAAGGTACCAACTTTGGAGGACCATAACTCCTAAACCACAAGGCCATTTTTTCTCATCCAAAGATGGATTTGTAGCGCTCATTATCACCTACAAAAACTTCAACTACAAGTCATTCCAATTCATTAAGTATTTTGAGTTATGGAGTGATCAAAGTGGCTGAAAAGTGAAAATGTCACTTTTTCCAACACTTAGTGAAATTTTCACTAAGTCAGATTCTGCCTCACTTTTTGCCAAATGTAGGGGGATTTTTCACTTGGAATCAAAAGAGATCAAAACCAAACTTGTTCAAACAGTTGTTGTATCATGTAAGAGCTTTCCAAAATGGCCAAGAACATTGCCAAATTCAACCTACACCATGAGATACAACATTGCCAAGTTGCCTTGCTGAAATCTGTCAAGGCAAGGCAGAATTTGCAACTTTGGTCGATTTGCCAAAATCAGCCAAATTCAATTGCTCCTATCCACTTGGGCACCTCAGAGGATTGAATCTAAAGGGGACAATCACTGAGCCAAGCCTCCAAAGTCCATGGAACAAGAAATAGCATGTTGAACCTAGAATGGCCAAAATAGGGACAAGACTTCAAATTTGGAATGAGGCATTCAATGGAACCATCGAGGTGGCATGGACTGAGCCATTCTCATCTGAAATCAGTCAAGACTTATCCAAGACCAAGGGGACCATAGCTCTGTGCCCTAACCTCTAGTCAATGGCTAGAGGAGACTTGCATTTCCATTGGCCAACATTGAGGAAACACCTGCTGCAGTTGCCATTCACTGTGGATCCCAAAACAAACTTGCTCTACTATAAATAGAGCTCAATTGTGATCAGTTTGAGTACACCAAAGCCATCAAACAGATGCTTTCCTCAAAATCTCTTATTTCACTCCAATTTTACCTTCTAAGGCAAGTCACTATCGGGTTTTGAGTTTGAGAGCAATTCCAATCAAACCAATCACTCACACACCTCACATACATCACATATGAGCTGATCAAACACTTAGATTACTTCTGAAACATCAATTTCACAAAATCACCAGCTGGTTGCTCAAGGTTTTAACCAAAGTGCAGCTGAGGTACCACAAAATGATCCAGCCAATTTCAATCAAGTCCAACCATCCAAACACAATCCATAGGGTGTAGGGAAGCTGTTCAGATCATCACCACTCATCTGTAACACCTCCAAATCAAAAATCACTTTGAACTTGCTGTCACGACTTGGAGGTAAGCACATACTTGGTCATCTCTCAATCTATGCATATTTCCTCGCACAATAATTTGGCCATATGTTCATAATCATGCATGGAATGTTTTCCCTCAATTAATTGCATTGTTTGAATCGTGTATCAAAAATCCTAGCCTTCATGCAGAAATTAGGGTTCTTGAGGTCTCTTCGTGATTTCTTGTTGTATGTTTAATTTAAATGAAATTAAAGTACATAGACATGATCGTGAGGTTGAGACGAGCATAATGATATGTGGATTGCATGATATGATTACGTATTCAGTGAGATTGAATGGAAAACGCAAATCAGCCAAACCCAGAAAAACGCGCATGTTCTTGCTTGTGTTCTTGGCGCCATTTTTCATATATTCAAATATTTGAATTTTGTGATTTTGTTTAATTGATTCAAAAATTAATTTCTCTCTGAGTTTTAATGATTTTGAGTTGATTCTTTTTTTAATAATTCACAAAAATGTTAAAATATTTTATTTTCACAAAAAATCCCAAAAATATTATTTATTTCATATAATTGATATTTTTGTAAAGAATTAATATTTTGATTGTTTTTGGCATTTTAAATATTTTTTCTACATTGTTTTTGCAACTTTTAATGCTTTCTAATTATTTTGTAGGTCAATACTTAATTTTTGAAGCATTAATCCAAGATCACAATTTGTTTTCCATGTGTTAAACAATTTTTGATCATTTTAATTGAATTTTTATTCAATTAAATACATTTTGAAAACAAATTAGGGTTTTGGATTAATTCAACCCTCATAAATCATTTTCAAAACTCTTTGGGCCTCTTGAGAGAGTGTAAGACCCATCCCCCCTTGTACAAAAACTTTTTGGGCCTCACTTATTGTATAAGTCCCTCTGTACAAGTAAACGGCACGATCGTCGCCCGTTTAAAAATAAAAATCATCTGGGCCTCTCCTTGAGCTATAAGACCCATTCAAAACACTTTGGGCCTCTATTAGAGTGTAAGACCCAATCCCCCTTTTAACCAAAACATTTTGGGCCTCACTTATTGTATAAGTCCCTCTGCGTTAAAAGAAAACCTCGGCACGATCGCCATTTTTAAACAAAAAATCATTTGGGCCTACCCTCGTGTTATAAGCCCCACTCTTTTCTTTAAACCTTTTTGGGCCTCTTGAGAGAGTGTAAGACCCATCCCTTTGTACAGAAAACCTTTTTGGGCCCCAGTCACTTGTATAAGTCCCGCTGTACGAAGTCAAACAGTGCGCTCACTGATAAAACCCTGGGCCTCTCCTTGAGCTGTAAGCCCCAAATCTTTCTTTTTCAAAGCACTTTCTCCTTTGATTTTGAATATACTGTTGTTTTCAATCTTTCTTTGTTGAACAACTAACCAAACAGCATGGAAGCACTCCAACCGAGTAAGTGGTTATCACTTTCATTTACTGCTTTCATATTATAAACTGTATTGTGGGGCTGCTCACTGTAAGTCTCCTTTCATAAACTCATATCTACTGTGTAATAATAGTATAGATATTTCGAGTTTCCCCGGCAACTACGTCTAGAACTAGGTGACGCCGTTTCATTTATTCGTAGAAATAGATGCCTAGATCCCCAATAGGAGCACCAGATACAGTCTTCTCTTCGGCTTTCCTCCTTAGGAATCGTCAAGAAGCTCTACTCCCCAAGATGAATGTATTCTCCGTGAATGGCATCTTTGAGTTTCTTCCAAATTCTCGAACTTTCCTGACTTGATCTATTCCTTGTGGATAGCTTGCCTTGAATGTCTCGGGGTTTGGGTACCCACTACGGTCATAATCTTGGACCTTAACTAAGGAACCCTCTTAGGCTTCGTATAATGATCTCTTCCTCCGGGAATGATAGCCTCCTCTTGGGCTTCGTACAAGGGCCCGTCGGCTTCTTAAAAGTTTCCAGCCTCCTCTTGGGCTTCGTACAAATTGTCCCGACGACCTCCTAGAGGTATAGGAACAGAACCTAGTCATCTTCATAGAACAGTCCTTTCATAGAGTCTACTACTGTTTCTCAAAGCATAGTACAAAAGATAAAACTCTAGACTTGGACAGTCTAACTTCCTTGAGTCTCAAAGACATTCTCAAGTGACCCCTTCGTTAAATAGGAAGGAAACCCGCAGACTCGGACAGTCTCAATACCCTTTGGATTTCCCGTTTCCTCAAAGAGAAGGAAATATCCCTGAGTACAGTGTTGCTCATATAAGAACTGATTTTCTTTTTTAAAATCAGTATATTGGATCTGTCACTCAACTGAAACAAACCTTTAGCCTCCATCTCGGGCTTCGTACGAGATACAAAAACACTCTCTTATTGAGTATCAAAGACTCTCTTGTTGAGTCAAACTTTTAGCCTCTATATCGGGCTTCGTACGAGACACAAAGACTCCCTCGTAGAGTCAAACAAACAATAGCCTCCATCTCGGGCTTTATACGAGATACCAAAAGACTCCATCGTCGGGTCAAAAACTTTTAGCCTCTCTCTCGGGCTTTGTACGAGACACAAAATAGCCTCCTCTTAGGCTTTGTATAATGATTTTCCTAGCGGAAATTAGCCTCCTCTTAGGCTTTGTATAAGAAAACCACTGGTTGATCCAATCAACCTTTTAGCATCAAAGTTGTGCCTCGTTCACAGTACACAAACATCAACAACTCCTTTCCCTTCATCTAATCGCTGTAAGCGGCAAGCCTCTCGATCATCTATATCCATGCCACTGTCCCTCTTTTAGCATGAGAAATTCCTAAGGAAAGATGGCATTGCTCTACACTGAGTTAAAGTCTTCTCCTTCAGGTTAAAACCTTTTCTTCGGAAATTATGGCATTGCTCGGATCCGCGTATCCCAGTTAAAGTAATTCTCCTTCCCCCTCTTTAGAGATGACAAATTCTCTCTAAAGTCGAGGTCCTTTGGCTTCACGTCTTGGGCTTTGAACAAGACACAAATAGACCTTTCAGCTTCACATCTTGGGCTTTGAACAAGATACAAACCACCTTTCGCTTCACGTCTTGGGCTTTGAACAAGACACCAAACACCCATTTCCTCCCATAGAATAGGAGGAACTACGAACGCTCTGATTTCCCTGTTTCGGTAAACGGGAATACGTAGGCATAAGATCGAAAGAAAAGATCTTAGCGAGCGCAATCAACAAAAAACCCAAATCCCATATCTCCATAAATTAAAAGCAGTAATTCAAAAGCATCAGTCCTAACAGCCTAATCCTTGTTCCCCGCCAGAAACCTTCTGCCCAGGTAAAAAAGAAAGAAAACAGTATTGGCGAAAATACAAATAACCAGTACAAGGCCCCCCACATTGATAGCATCCGTAACCTAACAGACTGCTGTTTAAACTCAGTATGCAAAGCAGGGTTAATTGGAGACATCTATTTCCCTTCCTTATTCAGCTCACAATAGGATAAAAAATGAATCGACCTGTAGTTTTAAGCTCAACCGCAGAGAGCGACCAACGCTTAAGAACCGCGTCCAAAATCGCTCGCTACAGAAAAGTGGCGCCCACCGTGGGGCCCTTATTTTTCTTTCTTTCTGTTTTCCTTGTAAAATGGCAACTCTGCTGGGGATTCCTTGCCAGAGTCATTTTCTGCCTTAGGGCATCATCCCCGTTTTCCACGGAAAATGGGAACTCTGCTGAGGAGAAAGATTGACCTATGCTGGTCCATCTCTTAGGCAGGGAACCACAGATTGGGGCTTCCGCCGGGGAACCCATTTCTGTCAGGAACTTAAGAATCGTAGCTTTATAAGTCTAGGATGATTAGGACAAATATATATACTGCTTTTCCTAATTGCTATACGTGTTTATTTTTCTGCTACTGGGAATGCGTGTGATGCCGCATGTGGTGAGATTGAGTATACACTTAAGAAAAGCCAACCCTTTCGTAGTGCGGAAACTATCGGAAATAGTTGTTACGCGATACTACCCTCATTTGAGGCTGGTGATCTATTCTCGGTGAATGGCACTTACTCTAAGATTGCACACAACTCGCTGGCGATCTGCTTGTTGTCTGCCTTCCTGGGAGGAGCTGATGATAATGAGTACAGGTACAAAAATCACCCTAGTATAAACCTTTGGGGATGGGTAGAGCCTTGACTTCATGACAACGACCCTCTGACCCCATGTTTTTTCTATGTTTTTGTGTGCTGCATTCATGCATCCATTTAATAAAACATTAAAACATTCAAAAAACTTTCTCTTCTAGTCTCTCTGTTTTTCAAATTAAACTAAGACTATGATTGCAAATATCAGAGAAAAGGATTACGCTAATGGACTTTGGTAGAAGGAGAACTCGCCAGTATACCTTCAAGGTTCCAAAACTAGGGGATTTGAGTAGGTTAGCGAGGATGATCACTAACCCTGAGGCTTTTAGAGCCAAGCACGGTGGTTTGCTACCACTGTTAAGAGTCCATGTGATTGAGGGAATCATGGATGCGCTCATTCAGTTCTACGATCCGGTTTATCACTGTTTCACATTCCCGGATTACCAGCTAGCACCAACGCTGGAGGAGTATTCTCATCTGGCTGATTTACATATCACTGATCGAGCTCCATTTTCTGGACTGGAAGAAATTCCAAAGAATCAGACTATTGCAAGAGCAATTCATTTGGACGAGTCTGAGGTCAGGACTCACATGATTACAAAGGGTGGCATCCAAGGTTTGCCAGCCCAGCACTTGACAAAAAAGGCTCTATACTTTGCTAGTATAGGGAACGAGACTGCTTTTGAAAGCATCTTTGTCTTGCTCACCTACGGATTATTTTTGTTTCCCAACATCAATAACTTCGTCGATATCAACGCTATTAAGGTTTTTCTCATTGGAAACCCTGTGCCGACTTTGCTCGCAGATGCGTATCATTCTGTACACTTGGGAAATTTGTACAGCGGAGGGGAGATCACATGCTGTGTACCTTTGCTCTATAAATGGTTTATCTCGCACTTGCCCAAGTCTGCTGCTTTTTGGGATTGCAAGAGTGTCTTACGTTGGTCGCAGAAGATCATGTCTCTCACCAATTCCGATATAGATTGGTGTAATAGGATTTATGAGGGAATCAAAATCATTGACCGTTGTGGAAACTTCCCCAGCGTACCCCTCATAGGAACTAAAGGAGGAATCAACTATCATCCGATATTGGTTCTTCGTCAATTTGGATACCCGATGAGACACATCCCACTGGGTGTTCATCTGGAAGGTCTTTTCTTCAAAGAAGGAGAAAATGATAGAGCACTAAAAATGGAAATAGTACAAGCTTGGAAACAGGTTCATAAGAAAGGACGAGAGTCTCTGGGAAAACCGGACTGTGTCTCGGTGGAGCCTTATCTCCATTGGGTACAAACCAGAGCTCTCAAGCTAAAAATGCCTTATCCTCGTTACGGAATTCTTCCACCGAGGGAAACTGTCATGTACTTCATGACGGAAACTGAAAAGCTTCAGGTTACTCTCAGCAAAGTTCAAAAGGAAAAAAGATCTTGGAAGAACAAGTACCGCACCCTCGACGTAAAGTGTATCCAAATACAACAATTACTAAAAGAGAAAGATGCTCTGATTGAAATTTTGGAGCGGCATGCTGTAGAGAATCAAGATGACCAAAGGAATTTGCTCACTCCTTTCACTTGGCAAAGGAATGACAACCCGACAACGGCCCAAGCGCCCCGGTCAAAGAAAAGGAAGATACCAGAATCAGCACCCGATTTCTCCTCAGAGAGGACTCGGGACCCATTAGTTTAGGTTTCTGTTTCTGCACTTTGTAATCTACTGTATTTCCATTTCTGTAATCCTTTGGAATTCAATAAAAAGGGGTTTCCCCACTGTTTGACATTTGCAATCTAATTGTCGAAGTTTATTTTGATTAAACCAAAAAAAAAACAACAATTAATATAATCATTGCATTCATCATTCTCACATCGCGTATTCTCCTTACCTACGAATCTTACGTTTGTGTCTCGATTCTAGAGTCAAACTGTCTCATTCGTATAATACTCGGGCCAATCGTCAGAAAAAGATGGATGATCTTGAGGAAGAAAACAGAGAGTTGAAACAAGAGATCGACGCTCTGAGAGAGGATATGAGAAAGCTTCGTAACGACATGCAAGCCATGGCAGAAGCTCAACTACAAAGAACTGTGATCTCAGAGATCACCTCAACGCCCATCATAGAAAAGTATGATCCTAGGTATCAGATGCCGAAAGATCGTCCTTGGGGCATGCCTGTTAACTATATCTCGGAAGGATATGTTCCGCCGATCACTGAAGATCAGGGAATCGCAACAGAAGCCGCTGAGCCTGAAGGTTACAAACTTCGGGAAAGCGAAGATGCCAGGGGCATACTCAAGACTCCTGAAGGTTACAAACTTCGGGAGGCGCCAAGACTTACTGCCGTAGTCACGGTACCACCCCTTGTGGTGCACACTGTCTCGGAAGGACAGATTCCACAGACACCTTCTGGTAAGAAGGAAACTATGTTTGACAGAATGGATGAATTCCTGGAGCAGTTCTTGGAAATGCAGAAAGAGCTGCAAGCCATTCACGGTCAGGATCTATTTGGAAAGGATGCCGCAGACCTCTGCTTGGTCCCAAATGTGAAAGTCCTGCACAAGTTCCAAGTGCCCGACTTTGAAAAATACAAGGGTAACTCTTGCCCTCAGAGCCATCTGGTGATGTACGCTCGGCGGATGTCAGCTCAGACGGAGAATCAGGACCTGCTGATTCACTACTTCTAGGATAGTTTAACCGGTGCCGCACTCAAATGGTACATGGGTTTAAACCGTACTACGATCAGTACATTCAGAGATCTTGGTACTGCCTTCGTCCAAAAATACAAGTACAATTTGGACATGGCACCCGACAGAGATCAACTCAGATCAATGTCGCAAAAGGAAAAGGAAACCTTTAAGGAGTATGCTCAAAGGTGGCGTGAATTTGCCACTCAAATTTGTCCACCTCTTGAGGAAAACGAGATGACAAAAATCTTCTTAAAGACCTTAAGCTCATTTTACTATGACCGAATGGTTGCCAGTGCGCCCAGTGATTTCACCGAAATGGTCGGCATGGGTGTACGTCTTGAGGAAGCCGTCCGAGAAGGACGTTTGGTAAAAGACACTGGATCAACGAGCGGTACCAAAAAATACGGTAGTGCTCTCCCTAAGAAAAAAGAGCAAGATATTGGGAATATCTCTCTCGGAAAGCAAAGGCGACGTTATCAGCCGGTAGCAGCTGTGACTCCTGCTATCAGCCCTGCGCCTGTTCCTACGTATCAACCTCAGGTTGCGCAGAGCCAACCTGACCAACAAAGGACACAACAGCCTCTTCAGCAGGCTCGTCCTCCATATAACAACAACTGTACAACACAGCCACTAGGATTTGATCCTATACCCGTAACGTACGCAGAACTGTTTCCGTTACTGCTGGCTAAGGGGCACATTCAGACTAAGTCTCCCCTTTCAGTTCTGGAAAATCCGCCTTTTTGGTTTAAAGCGGATCAAACATGTCCTTATCATCAAGGAGGTTCAGGGCATAACATTGAGACTTGCCTCAATTTCAAGTCCGACGTGCAAAAGCTTGTTAGGAGCGGGCTCTTATCTTTCAAAGATACGAATCCTAATGTTCTTACGAACCCGCTGCCTCAACATGAGAAAGCTGCAGTCAATCTGATTGAGAAAGAGACTAACAATGTCTATCAAATTCATGATGTACTCTTGTTGAAGACCAATCTGGTCAAGATGCATTGTAGACAGAGTGGATATGGCCATGTGCCACCTCATAACTATCACCAGTATGATATCTGCTCTAAAGATAACCAAGGATGTTCGGTAGTGCAATCAGCTCTACAGGAACAGATGGATCTCGGATGGATCCAAGAGCACCGAGTTCGTGGAGTTAACATGGTTTACACGAATTCCAACGTCATTCAAAACCATGACATCCATGCGATGAATGTCAACTTGGTGGCGATGCACTCAAGGCAAAGCCAGTATCATAATCTGCCACGGCACGATTACAGTTCCTGTCTGATTTGCTCGGTAAACAAACAGGGATGCTCTTTCATACAAGAGGCCCTCCAGCGTCAGATGGACCTTGGATGGATCCAAGACTACCATGATAGGAACTCCTATCAAATCAACATGGTTCAGATCTTCGACATTCGCGTAATGGATACCAACCTGGTAGAATTACATGCTGAGCAGGTCCGACTTGGATTCTTAATATCACGTGACTATCACAGCTATAAAGCGGGTTGCGAAAACGATCGAGGTTGTACCCTTGTCCAGGAGGCACTTCAGCACTTGTTAAATCACTGGTGGATGCCAATCTATATGGACGAAAATACTCAGCAGATTAGTATCAATAACAGGAATCCTACTCGTCGTCAAAGTCAGGATGTCCGATCAATGGAAGGTAACCTAGTGAGGTTACATTGTATTCAAAGTGGGCGTGGCCAGGTGCCACCACACAACTATGACAGCTGTAGCATCTGTTTGGAAAGTAACCAAGGGTGTTACCTTGTGAGAGCAGCTCTTCAGGGTCAGGTCGATCATGGAGAAATTCGTCCATACCCAGGTTCAGGACCCATCATTTGGTCGCCGAACTACCTTGCCGAGCAAGTTGAGGATGTTGTCACGATCTCTGGTCATCACAGGACCAGGGATGTTTTTGCCATCATCCCTCTACTTGACGAATCTAAAGTTCCCAACCAGGAACGGATCGAGATTACTTATGATGGTCAGAAAAATCAGAAAGTCCCCATAGTCATCTATCTGCCGGGGCCACTACCGTATGAATCAGCTAAGGCAATCCCTTACAAATACGGTGCAACAATAATCGAGAATGGAAAGGAAATTCCATTACCCTCCATCATGAATATTGCAGACATCAGTCGTGTAACACAGAGCGGTCGAATCTTCAACCGAGGGGTTGGAGAATCCAACAAAGAAAAGGAACTTCAGGCGGAAATTCCTGACCCACCAGTCGGTCAATCTAGTAATCCCGACTTTTCAAAAGACAAAGATGAGATGCTAAAGCCCATCCAAAGGAGTGAATATAACATTGTTGATCAACTGTTACAGACTCCTTCAAAGATCTCAGTATTATCACTGTTACTCAGTTCAGAAGCACATAGAGAGGCTCTACAGAAAGTCTTGGAGCAAGCCTTTGTGGAACAGGATGTAACAATCAGACAATTCGATAGCATTGTCTCTAACATCACTTCCTGCAATAATTTGGGATTTAGTGATGAGGAATTACCTGAAGAGGGTCGTCATCATAACATGGCGCTCAACATTACAGTTAACTGCCAGGGCGATGCTTTAGCCAACGTACTGGTAGACACAGGGTCAGCCCTGAATGTTATGCCGAAGTCCACTTTGACGTAATTATCATTTAAGGGCCCTCCGATGAGTGTCAGCGAGGTCGTCGTCAAAGCATTTGACGGATCCAGAAAAACGGTTATCGGCGAAGTTGATCTTCCCATAACTATTGGTCCTCACACTTTCCAAATCACTTTCCAGGTCATGGACATCCGGGCAACATACAGTTGTTTATTAGGAAGACCTTGGATACATCAGGCTGGAGCGGTTACTTCAACCCTCCACCAAAAGCTAAAGTTCGTCAAGAACGATCAACTTGTCACGATTTGTGGGGAACAAGCCTTGCTTGTAAGCAACTTGTCATCATCTGCTGTTATAGAACCTGAAGAGGTTATTGGAACTCAGTTCCAAGCACTATCGGTGAGCAAGAATGATCAATCCGAAGAAGGAACTTCAATTTCTTCATACAAAGATGCTATCAAAGCGGTCGAGAGTACCGATACAAAAGGATGGGGACAACTTGTCATTCCTATGGACAATAAAACAAAGAAGGGTCTTGGTTTTTCTGCGACCTGTACTCAGACAGCCGCCAACGATGAAAGTCTTCATCCCCTTAAAAACTTCTTCCACAGTGGAGGTTTTCTTCACCCAGTGTCTCAGACAGTTCATGCTATCAATGAGGAAGATCCCTCTGACACAGATGAAGAATGGAAGTCCTACCTTAACAAGGACGGCTATATGTCTCAGGAAGAGGTGCCTATGCCTTTTTGCTTTCCTACAGAAAGTCCGAGATTTATACCAAGATCAGATGTCGAAATGATCTACGGGGATTGTGATCCGGAAGGATGCCGTGCTCCGCCAAATTCATTAGAGGAAGACACTCTGATGAAAGAAAACTCTGATCACAATTACTATGGCCCGATGGATGGTCTGCCAATGTGGCAACCTTATCCAGGAAACTTGGGGCAAGAAAGTCAGCCGAGTAATGAAACTCAGCTGAGCGTCATTGAACAGAATACCTGTGTCCCCGCCATGTCATGGGATTAACACTCAGGTCATTCGGAAACTACTTAACATGAAGATGAATTCGCAACGTTTGCAGGACTAGAATTCATCAACTATGCTTTTCCTGAGCTCAACGTCATCGAGAGGGATGACTTCTCCAGTTCCAAAGAAGTTTGGGACACTCTGGGACAACCAAGTGGAAAATACGACTTTATGGTCAAGTACACCGCTCCCGAAAGCTCTCGTATCAGGCTCGAAGATATCCAGCCAACTGGATGGGGAGATACAGCTGAGAGCACAAATGCTATGCAAAATACAACAGAGGAATCCTCCTACGACAATTCTGCTTGGGAAACAGATTCCAATGATCCTACTCCACCAGAAATCAGCGTCATTTCTGAAGACAAATCAAGGAAGGTGCCAGACTTTGTGATTCACCGAGGAGTTCACCGCCAATGGATTGCCGTCGAGGTTCCGAAGGTCGCTCATCAGTCAAAGTAATTGCCATCTTTAACCTTTTACCCTACCCAGGTGAAACGGATGTTTTGATAGGGCTCGCTTTTTGTAAATTTCCCTCTTCGCTTTGCCCAAAGCGAGTGAGTTTTGTTTTATAGGGCTGTAGTTTCAAGAATCGACTTGTTCATTAATAAAAAAACGTCGTTCTGTAATTTCCGCATTAATTGCTGTTTTCTATTTTTGCTTTTTCAGAAAATGGTAATCCTAAAAAAAAACATTCAATAATAAAAACAAGCAGTAAAATCAAAACACTGCACACACTTACATTTTCTCTATCTCTTCTAAACACGAATCATCATGTCATGCAAATTGCTTGTTTTATACCCCGTTGAAACATACGATCCGATGCCTTCTCCCAACTTTGAGTTCCCAGTATTCGAGGCTAAAGAAGAAAATGACAACGAAATTCCAGAAGAGATCTCCCGACTACTCAGAAAGAGGAAAGGTCCATTGAACCTCACAAAGAGCCGTTGGAAACGGTAAACTTGGGTTCAGAAAAAGAGAGAAAAGAAATCAGGATCGGAGCACTGCTTAGTCCAACTGTCAAAGAAAGTTTGATAAAGCTTCTCAAAGAATTCCCGATGTATTCGCTTGGTCCTATCAGGATATGCCAGGGTTGGATACCAGCATCGTGGAACATCACTTACCATTAAGATCAGAATGTCCGCCAGTAAAGCAAAGGTTGAGACGGACTCACCCGGACATGGCCATCAAAATCAAGGAGGAGGTACAGAAACAGATCGACGCGGGTTTCCTCGCTACATCTGAATATCCTCAATGGTTAGCCAACATCGTACCCGTTCCCAAAAAGGATGGAAAGGTCAGAATGTGTGTTGATTACAGAGATCTAAACAAGGCAAGTCCGAAGGACGACTTTCCTTTACCACACATTGACATGCTGGTTGACAGCACATCAAAGTTCAAAGTATTCTCCTTCATGGATGGATTCTCGGGCTATAACCAGATCAAAATGGCGCCGAAAGACATGGAGAAAACTTTTTTCATTACCCCATGGGGTACCTTTTGTTACAAGGTAATGCCGTTCGGTTTGACGAATGCCGGGGTAACCTATCAAAGGGCCATGACTACTCTGTTTCATGACATGATACATAAGGAAATCGAGGTATATGTCGATGATTTGATTGCAAAATCAAGAACAGAGGATGAGCACGTTGAACATCTGTCAAAATTGTTCGAACGTCTAAGAAAATTCAAGCTCCGCTTGAATCCCAACAAGTGCACCTTCGGTGTCCGTTCAGGGAAACTACTAGGGTTCATCGTCAGCCAGAAAGGAATTGAGGTTGATCCTGACAAGGTCAAGGCCATTCAAGAAATGCCTTCTCCGAAAACTGAAAAACAAGTCAGAGGATTCCTGGGACGTTTGAACTACATCTCCATATTCATATTCCTTATGACCGCGACGTGTGCGCCGATTTTCAAATTACTCAAAAAGAACCAGGATTGCATTTGGTCAGAATATTGCCAAACCGCCTTCGACAGTATCAAGGAATATTTGTTGAATCCTCCGATTCTATCACCTCCAGTGGAAGGAAGACCACTGATCATTTACCTCACAGTCCTAGAGGATTCAATGGGATGTGTACTTGGCCAACAAGACGAAACTAAAAGGAAAGAGTCTGCCATTTACTATCTAAGCAAGAAATTCACCGACTGCGAGACTCGGTACACAATGCTTGAGAAAACTTGTTGCGCTTTGGCTTGGGCAGCCAAACGTCTTTGCCAGTACATGATTCGTCATACTACTTGGTTGGTCTCCGAAATGGATCCAATCAAGTACGTTTTCGAAAAACCTGCTCTCACGGGAAGGATTGCCCGTTGGCAGATGTTACTATTAGAATATGACATAGAGTACCATGCTTAGAAAGCCGTTAAAGGAAGTATTTTAGCCGATTATTTGGCTCATCAACCGATTGACGATCAAGAATCAATCGGGTTTGACTTCCCAGACGAAGATGTCATGTATCTAAAGATGAAAGATTGCGATGAACCGCTACCCAGTGAAGGGCCAGAACCAGGTTCCCAGTGGGGACTTATCTTTGATGGAGCAGTCAATCATTATGGAAACAGAATTGGGGCAATCATTGTTACCCCTCAGGGTATCCACATTCCTTTCACTGCTAGACTTATGTTCAAATGTACGAACAACGAGGTCGAATACGAAACATGTATCATGGGTCTTGAAGAAGCGATTGATTTAAGGATCAAAAACTTGGACGTATACGGCGATTCAGCCCTGGTTATTAATCAGATAAAAGGAGATTGGAACACATACCAATCAGGATTGATTCCTTACAAAGACTATGCAAGAAGGTTGTTACCCTTCTTCAACAGAGTCGACTTTCATCACATCCCTCGTGATGAGAATCACATGGCTGATGCATTAGCCACTCTCTCTTCCATGATTGGGGTAGGTCGATGGAATGACATACCTAAGATCGACATAATGCGCCTTGAACGGCCCGCTTACATCTTCGCGATTGAAGCAGTCATAGACGACAGACCTTGGTATCACGATATCAAATGCTTTCTTCAGAAACAATAGTACCCATCTGGGACACTCAGAAAAGACAGGAAAACCCTCAGAAGATTGGCTGGAAACTTCTTCCTGAGCGGTGACACTCTTTATAAGAGAAATTTTGACATGGTCTTGCTCCGATGCATCGACAGACCAGAAGCAGACATGCTCATGAAAGAAATTCATGAAGGATCCTTTGGCACTCATGCCAACGGACACACAATGGCGAGAAAAATTCTGAGAGCAGGGTACTATTGGTTGACAATGGAATCCGACTGCTACAAGTACATGAGGAGGTGTCACAAGTGTCAGATATACTCCGACAAAATTCATGTACCGCCATCACATCTCAAAGTTATTTCTTCCCCGTGGCCATTTTCCACATGGGGAATCGATATGATTGGTATGATTGAGCCTAAGGCTTCAAACGTACATCGGTTCATCCTGGTAGCCATTGACTATTTCACCAAGTGGGTCGAAGCAGCGTCATTCGCCAATGTAACCCGACAAGTGGTGGTCCGATTTATCAAAAACAATATCATCTGCCGTTATGGTGTTCCAAGCGAGATCATTACTGATAATGGATCTAACTTGAACAATAAGATGATGAAAGAGTTGTGTGTTGAGTTCAAGATCGAACACCATAACTCATCTCCCTACCGACCCAAGATGAACGGAGCGGTAGAAGCGGCTAACAAGAACATCAAGAAGATTGTTCAAAAGATGGTTGTAACCTACAAAGATTGGCACGAGATGCTACCCTTTGCTCTTCACGGTTATCGCACATCTGTCCGCACTTCAACAGGGGCAACCCCTTTCTCTCTAGTGTATGGCATGGAAGCAGTTCTCCCCATAGAAGTAGAGATCCCATCAATCCGGGTATTGATGGAAGCCAAGCTCACCGAAGCAGAATGGTGTCAAAATCGACACGACAGACTCAACCTGATCGAAGAAAAGAGAGTCACGGCACTATGCCATGGTCAGTTGTATCAGCAGAGAATGAAGAGGGCGTTTGACAAAAAGGTCCGACCTCGTGTTTTCAGAAAAGGGGACCTCGTGCTCAAGAAGATACAATCATTTCTCACTGACTCTCGGGGCAAATGGACCCCAAATTATGACGGCCCCTATGTGGTCACGAAAGCTTTCTCAGGCGGCGCCTTGAGACTTGCAACCATGGACAGAGAGGAATTTGCCTACCCCACGAATGTTGATGTAGTCAAGAAATACTTCGCCTAAAACTAAAAAAAAACGTCTCGGTGGATTGAAAACCCGAAAGGGCGGTCCAGGAAAAAGTTAGAGACATGAAAAAAATCATCCCGATGGATTGGAAATCTCATAGTACAATCCAGGAAAAAATTAGGGATAATGGCAAGTAACTATGTTCAACAGAGGCAAGTCCCTCAGCAGCAGTTACAGCATTCATCTGTCAGGAAAACTCCAGTCAAGGTCATCTTCGACAGAAGCTCAGGATGTCCCGAATTCAAAGTTGGTATAAGGATAGTGGTCGTTATGTTTCAACGTAGCCCTTTTCCCTGTAAATTACCATTTTCTAACTTTGTATATACTCTTTGGAATCACGCGTTTGGCTGATCTCCATCTTATCAATAAAATTTGAGCCCTTGTGCTTTTGTTTGTAATTCTTAACTTGTTTTAGCTTTACAGAACGACGTTGTTTAAACTTAATCAGCGATTCTTGAAATAAAACAAAAATAAATTTACTTGTTAAACTTTTTCTGCTTTTAAATTAAAGATGGCATTTCTTTTGACTGTTGAACATCAGAAGAACATCGATCGCTTCTCCCGAAGTAAGCGAACTTCAAAGTGCAGAATCAAAGTACTCCTTCTAAACCAGTTCGCCTGAATGAAGGGATCAACACTGTCAGAGACCTTGTTTCGTCTGACACGCCTCGGTCGAGTTCTCATCTCCTAAGCCCGATCAACATAGCTCCCAACGGGACTATCTATCCTAAGCAAGGTGGAATTGCTATTTTGAATCAACGGTAATTCTTCGCCCCGCGATGGCCGAGTATCCAATTGCGTTCATCCATTAGTCTGTATGTCGCGTCAGTTTTGTCAGCATATACATACGTACTTCATGCATTTTTTATTTGCATTTACATTTCATATTGCATCGTTATCACTCTAGCCGGTCTTGTCCCCTAGTGATAAATAGTTTTCTCAATCGAGTTTGTCAGTTCTTTCCTCGTCAAGAAGTGTTGCGTCTGCACAATCTCGCCACCAGTGTATCTTTAGATCAGAGTCGACACTTGGCCACTTTGATAACTTGAACCTCTGAAAGATCAGAGAACCTTCAACAGATGTCACTCTTCGCCATTGAAGATGATATCCTCGCTTTCCCGGATTAAGGAAAATCCCCAGAGAAAGCCTCGTGATCAGAGATTCGGCAGTACATCAGTATTTCTCCGAAAAGTCGTTGATGAAAAGGTCATCGACACCTCAAAATTGGACCCCATCATATGGCGTTTCTCTGGGAAGATCCCGAGAAAAGTATGATGAAAGATCCTAAACAAAAACAGTCTATCAAGAGACTCGCTTTCCCTAGTAGAATCGACAAATGGCGTCTCCAAAACAGAGAAGTTTGTGTACCTCTACAATTCAGACGAATGGGTTCCCCAGCAAGTCTGACATCAAAACTTTTTCCACTCAAATGGCATCTCCCCAGGAAAATTCGGCGAGAAGTTTGAAGGAAAGCCCCTACGAATAGCGTCCCTTGTCAGTAAAGTTTATTGACAAAAGAAACTAAGACCATTACCTTGGTAAGAAACCAGGATTGAGGGGAAGTTCAAATCAGAAACTAAGACCAGTTCCTTGGTAAGAAACCAGGATCGAGGGGAAGTTTAAATCAGAAACTAAGACCAGTTCCTTGGTAGGAAACCAAGAACGAGGGGAGGTTTATTTCAAAAGAAAACTGAGACCAGTTCCTTGGCTGAAGACCAGGATCGAGGGGAAGTTTACCTTTTCTAAGCATCATTGCTTAGCTAAAGAAGATGAATGCGTAAGCTACCATTCATAACCACCACCAAAATTTCGGGTATTCCGATATTTAATCCTCTTGCACCCCGAATGCCTGAATCCCTTCGTCATTCACACCTTCGGGTCCAAGAAGATTAAATAGGGGCATCTGTAATACCCCAAATTTTGATCACTTAGGTTTCCCATCATTGTGAAAATCATCATCACAATATGGATGTACCTTTATGCTTCATTAGTCTCCCCAAAGATGGGTGAGCATCCACTACAATCAAAATTAGGGTTTCAAGCCCTCTCTGAGTGCTTAGACAAATGATCAATCAAGAAATGACATGATCTTCAACTTGTCTAATCTCTTAAATATCCACAATGGATCAAAAAGGACTCCCACTTCAAGGATTAAGCACAAGGCTGCTCCCTTCTAGGTGGATCAAGTCTCAAGATCGACAGTGTCACCAAATTAGGGTTTTGGTCGACCAGGGCCTCCAGATGGAAATTTTCATCTGGGCACAAGGCAATGATCCAAAACATGACCTAATATACTTCATGGAACCTCATGAACCCATGCATCAAGTCAATTTTGCCTCAGGGGATGCATTCATCAAAAATCAGGAATTAGGGTTTCTTGACCTAATTCACCCCTAAGTTGACTTTTGGGACAAACCATGAGCCAAGACCTCAAGACATGATTTGAGGGTCTCTAATATACCATATTGATCCATTTGGAACAATGGATTGATCCAAGAAGCTTGAGCAGCAAGTCTCAATTTCATCTACACCGCAATTAGGGTTTTAAGAGAAAAGTCAACTGTAACTTTGACTTTTGACCTGGACATGCTCCCAAACCCTAATACATGATTGAATATACCCTATGACACCCATGGAACATGTCCATCAAGTTTGATTTAGGTCAAGGACATGATTTCCTGAAGAATTGCACAGTTTGGAATTCATCTGATAAAAAGTCAACCGTGCACAAAAGTCAACTTTGACTTTTTGAGATTTTTCACCAAAATGAATTTTTAACCCTAAAATGATGTTAATGTATGATTTGAATCATCATTCATCAAGAAAAATCAAGAAAAGTGAGATAACTTGTAAAAGGGGTAACCATAAAACTTAGAAATTTTTCTAAGTTAAAAATAAAGTGGCAAAGGTACCAACTTTGGAGGACCATAACTCCTAAACCACAAGGCCATTTTTTCTCATCCAAAGATGGATTTGTAGCCCTCATTATCACCTACAAAAACTTCAACTACAAGTCATTCCAATTCATTAAGTATTTTGAGTTATGGAGTGATCAAAGTGGCTGAAAAGTGAAAATGTCACTTTTTCCAACACTTAGTGAAATTTTCACTAAGTCAGATTCTGCCTCACTTTTTGCCAAATGTAGGGGGATTTTTCACTTGGAATCAAAAGAGATCAAAACCAAACTTGTTCAAACAGTTGTTGTATCATGTAAGAGCTTTCCAAAATGGCCAAGAACATTGCCAAATTCAACCTACACCATGAGATACAACATTGCCAAGTTGCCTTGCTGAAATCTGTCAAGGCAAGGCAGAATTTGCAACTTTGGTCGATTTGCCAAAATCAGCCAAATTCAATTGCTCCTATCCACTTGGGCACCTCAGAGGATTGAATCTAAAGGGGACAATCACTGAGCCAAGCCTCCAAAGTCCATGGAACAAGAAATAGCATGTTAAACCTAGAATGGCCAAAATAGGGACAAGACTTCAAATTTGGAATGAGGCATTCAATGGAACCATCGAGGTGGCATGGACTGAGCCATTCTCATCTGAAATCAGTCAAGACTTATCCAAGACCAAGGGGACCATAGCTCTGTGCCCTAACCACTAGTCAATGGCTAGAGGAGACTTGCATTTCCATTGGCCAACATTGAGGAAACACCTGCTGCAGTTGCCATTCACTGTGGATCCCAAAACAAACTTGCTCTACTATAAATAGAGCTCAATTGTGATCAGTTTGAGTACACCAAAGCCATCAAACAGATGCTTTCCTCAAAATCTCTTCTTTCACTCCAATTTTGCCTTCTAAGGCAAGTCAATATCGGGTTTTGAGTTTGAGAGCAATTCCAATCAAACCAATCACTCACACACCTCACATACATCACATATGAGCTGATCAAACACTTAGATTACTTCTGAAACATCAATTTCACAAAATCACCAGCTGGTTGCTCAAGGTTTTAACCAAAGTGCAGCTGAGGTACCACAAAATGATCCAGCCAATTTCAATCAAGTCCAACCATCCAAACACAATCCATAGGGTGTAGGGAAGCTGTTCAGATCATCACCACTCATCTGTAACACCTCCAAATCAAAAATCACTTTGAACTTGCTGTCACGACTTGGAGGTAAGCACATACTTGGTCATCTCTCAATCTATGCATATTTCCTCGCACAATAATTTGGCCATATGTTCATAATCATGCATGGAATGTTTTCCCTCAATTAATTGCATTGTTTGAATCGTGTATCAAAAATCCTAGCCTTCATGCAGAAATTAGGGTTCTTGAGGTCTCTTCGTGATTTCTTGTTGTATGTTTAATTTAAATGAAATTAAAGTACATAGACATGATCGTGAGGTTGAGACGAGCATAATGATATGTGGATTGCATGATATGATTACGTATTCAGTGAGATTGAATGGAAAACGCAAATCAGCCAAACCCAGAAAAACGCGCATGTTCTTGCTTGTGTTCTTGGCGCCATTTTTCATATATTCAAATATTTGAATTTTGTGATTTTGTTTAATTGATTCAAAAATTAATTTCTCTCTGAGTTTTAATGATTTTGAGTTGATTCTTTTTTTAATAATTCACAAAAATGTTAAAATATTTTATTTTCACAAAAAATCCCAAAAATATTATTTATTTCATATAATTGATATTTTTATAAAGAATTAATATTTTGATTGTTTTTGGCATTTTAAATATTTTTTCTACATTGATTTTGCAACTTTTAATGCTTTCTAATTATTTTGTAGGTCAATACTTAATTTTTGAAGCATTAATCCAAGATCACAATTTGTTTTCCATGTGTTAAACAATTTTTGATCATTTTAATTGAATTTTTATTCAATTAAATACATTTTGAAAACAAATTAGGGTTTTGGATTAATTCAACCCTCATAAATCATTTTCAAAACTCTTTGGGCCTCTTGAGAGAGTGTAAGACCCATCCCCCCTTGTACAAAAACTTTTTGGGCCTCACTTATTGTATAAGTCCCTCTGTACAAGTAAACGGCACGATCGTCGCCCGTTTAAAAATAAAAATTATCTAGGCCTCTCCTTGAGCTATAAGACCCATTCAAAACACTTTGGGCCTCTATTAGAGTGTAAGACCCAATCCCCCTTTTAACCAAAACATTTTGGGCCTCACTTATTGTATAAGTCCCTCTGCGTTAAAAGAAAACCTCGGCACGATCGCCATTTTTAAACGAAAAATCATTTGGGCCTACCCTCGTGTTATAAGCCCCACTCTTTTCTTTAAACCTTTTTGGGCCTCTTGTGAGAGTGTAAGACCCATCCCTTTGTACAGAAAACCTTTTTGGGCCCCAGTCACTTGTATAAGTCCCGCTGTACGAAGTCAAACAGTGCGCTCACTGATAAAACCCTGGGCCTCTCCTTGAGCTGTAAGCCCCAAATCTTTCTTTTTCAAAGCACTTTCTCCTTTGATTTTGAATATACTGTTGTTTTCAATCTTTCTTTGTTGAACAACTAACCAAACAGCATGGAAGCACTCCAACCGAGTAAGTGGTTATCGCTTTCATTTACTGCTTTTATATTATAAACTGTATTGTGGGGCTGCTCACTGTAAGTCTCCTTTCATAAACTCATATCTACTGTGTAATAATAGTATAGATATTTCGAGTTTCCCCGGCAACTACGTCTAGAACTAGGTGACGCCGTTTCATTTATTCGTAGAAATAGATGCCTAGATCCCCAATAGGAGCACCAGATACAGTCTTCTCTTCGGCTTTCCTCCTTAGGAATCGTCAAGAAGCTCTACTCCCCAAGATGAATGTATTCTCCGTGAATGGCATCTTTGAGTTTCTTCCAAATTCTCGAACTTTCCTGACTTGATCTATTCCTTGTGGATAGCTTGCCTTGAATGTCTCGGGGTTTGGGTACCCACTACGGTCATAATCTTGGACCTTAACTAAGGAACCCTCTTTAAAAGCTAAAAGTCACTGGATATTAAACCTCGCACGTTTACCAGTGGTTTTTATCTTTAAAAGAGTTATCTCTCCTAATGGAAAGGAGATGATAGACCCACGGGCTTCTTAAAAGCATCGACCTCCTCTTGGGCATTATTCAAGGACACTACGGCTTCTTAGAAGTATTCACAGCCTCCTCTTAGGCTTCGTATAATGATCTCTTCCTCCGGGAATGATAGCCTCCTCTTGGGCTTCGTACAAGGACCCGTCGGCTTCTTAAAAGTTTCCAGCCTCCTCTTGGGCTTCGTACAAATTGTCCCGACGACCTCCTAGAGGTATAGGAACAGAACCTAGTCATCTTCATAGAACAGTCCTTTCATAGAGTCTACTACTGTTTCTCAAAGCATAGTACAAAAGATAAAACTCTAGACTTGGACAGTCTAACTTCCTTGAGTCTCAAAGACATTCTCAAGTGACCCCTTCGTTAAATAGGAAGGAAACCCGCAGACTCGGACAGTCTCAATACCCTTTGGATTTCCCGTTTCCTCAAAGAGAAGGAAATATCCCTGATCTTCAAATCAAATCCCTGAGTACAGTGTTGCTCATATAAGAACTGATTTTCTCTTTTAAAATCAGTATATTGGATCTGTCACTCAACTGAAACAAACCTTTAGACTCCATCTCGGGCTTCGTACGAGATACAAAAACACTCTCTTGTTGAGTATCAAAGACTCTCTTGTTGAGTCAAACTTTTAGCCTCTATATCGGGCTTCGTACGAGACACAAAGACTCCCTTGTAGAGTCAAACAAACAATAGCCTCCATCTCGAGCTTTATACGAGATACCAAAAGACTCCATCGTCGGGTCAAAAACTTTTAGTCTCTCTCTCGGGCTTTGTACAAGACACAAAATAGCCTCCTCTTAGGCTTTGTATAATGATTTTCCTAGCGGAAATTAGCCTCCTCTTAGGCTTTGTATAAGAAAACCACTGGTTGATCCAATCAACCTTTTAGCATCAAAGCTGTGCCTCGTTCATAGTACACAAACATCAACAACTCTTTTCCCTTCATCTAATCGCTGTAAGCGGCAAGCCTCTGGATCATCTATATCCATGCCACTGTCCCTCTTTTAGCATGAGAAATTCCTAAGGAAAGATGGCATTGCTCTACACTGAGTTAAAGTCTTCTCCTTCAGGTTAAAACCTTTTCTTCGGAAATTATGGCATTGCTCGGATCCGCGTATCCCAGTTAAAGTAATTCTCCTTCCCCCTCTTTAGAGATGACAAATTCTCTCTAAAGTCGAGGTCCTTTCACTTCACGTCTTGGGCTTTGAACAAGACACAAATAGACCTTTCAGCTTCACATCTTGGGCTTTGAACAAGATACAAACCACCTTTCACTTCACGTCTTGGGCTTTGAACAAGACACCAAACACCCATTTCCTCCCATAGAATAGGAGGAACTATGAACGCTCTGATTTCCCTGTTTCGGTAAACGGGAATACGTAGGCATAAGATCGAAAGAAAAGATCTTAGCGAGCGCAATCAACAAAAAACCCAAATCCCATATCTCCATCAATTAAAAGCAGTAATTCAAAAGCATCAGTCCTAACAGCCTAATCCTTGTTCCCCGCCAGAAACCTTCTGCCCAGGTAAAAAAGAAAGAAAACAGTATTGGCGAAAATACAAATAACCAGTACAAGGCCCTCCCACATTGATAGCATCCGTAACCTAACAAACCGCTGTTTAAACTCAGTATGCAAAGCAGGGTTAATTGGAGACATCTATTTCCCTTCCTTATTCAGCTCACAATAGGATAAAAAATGGATCGACCTATAGTTTTAAGCTCAACCGCAGAGAGCGACCAGTGCTTAAGAACCGCGTCCAAAATCGCTCGCTACAATGACTATACCACCGCCCGTGGTACACACTGTCCTGGAAGGACAGATTCCACAGATACCTTCTGGTGGAAACGACAACATGTTCGAAAGAATAAGTAAGTTCCAGGAACAGTTCCTGGGAATGCAGAAAGAACTGCAGGCCCTTCGCGGTCAGGATTTATTTGGAAAGGACGCCGCGGACCTCTGCTTGGTCCCCAATGTGAAAGTCCCGCACAAATTTCAGGTGCCCGACTTTGAAAAGTACAAGAGTAACTCTTGCCCTCAGAGCCATCTGGTGATGTACGCTCGGCGAATGTGAGCTCAGACAGAGAATCAGGATTTACTGATTCACTACTTTCAGGATAGTTTAACCGGTGCCGCACTAAAATGGTACACGGGTTTAAACCGTGCTACGATTAGCACTTTCAGAGATCTTGGCACTGCCTTCGTCCAACAATATAGATACAATCTAGACATGGCACCCGACAGAGATCAACTCAGATCAATGTCACAAAAGGACAAGGAAACCTTTAAGGAATACGCTCAGAGATGGCGTGAAATTTCTGCTCAAATTTGTCCACCTCTTGAGGAAAAAGAGATGACAAAGATCTTCTTAAAGACCTTAAGCTTATTTTATTACGACAAAATGGTTGCCAGTGCACCCAGTGACTTCACCGAGATGGTTGGTATGGGAGTTCGCCTTGAGGAAGTTGTCCGAGAAGGACATCTAGTCAAAGACACTGGATCATCAAGTAGTACAAAGCGATACGGTAGTGCTCTCCCTAAGAAAAAAGAGCAGAATATTGGGAATATCTCTCTCGGAAAGCAAAGGCGACGTTATCAACCAGTAGCGGCTGTGACTCCTGCTATCAATCCTGTGCCTATTTCTACGTATCAACCTCAGGTTGTGCAGAGCCAACCTAATCAGCAAAGGACACAACAGCCTCTTCAGCAGGCTCGTCCTCCATACAATAACAACCGTACAATGCGGCCACCAGGATTTGATCCTATACCCGTATTGTACGCATAACTATTTCCGTTACTACTGGCTAAGGGGCATGTCCAGATTAAGTCCCCTCTTACAGTACCGGAAAATCCGCCTTTTTGGTTTAAGGTGGACCAGACTTGCCCTTACCATCAAGGAGGACCAGGGCATAACATAGTGAACTGTCTCAATTTCAAATCTGACTTACAAAAGCTTGTTAGGAGCGGGGTCTTATCTTTCAAGGATGCAAATCCTAATGTTCTCACAAACCCGCTGCCTCAAAAGGAGAAAGCTACAGTCAATTTGATAGAGGGAAAGACTAACAACGTCTATCAAATTCATGATGTACTCTTGTTAAGGACCAATCTGGTCAAGATGCATTATAGACAGAGTAGATATCGCCATGTGCCACCTCATAACTATCACCAGTGTGATATCTGCTCTAAAAGCAATTGAGGATGTTCTGTGGTGCAATCAGCTCTACAGGAACAGATGGATCTCGGATGGATCCAAGAGCACCGAGTTCGTGGAGTTAACAAGGTTTACACGAATTCTTACATCATTCAGAACCACGACATCCGTGCAATGAATGTCAACTTGGTGGCGATGCATTCCAGGCAAAGCCAGTATCATAATCTGTCGCAGCACGATTACAGTTCCTGTCTGACTTGCTCGGTAAACAAACAGGGATGCTCTTTTGTACAAGAGGCCCTCCAGCGTCAGATGGATCTTGGATGGATCCAGGACTACCATGATAGGAATCCTTATTAGATCAACATGATTCAAATCTTCGATATTCGCTTGATGAATACCATCCTGGTGGAGTTACATGCTAAACAGGTCCAGCTCGGGTTCCTGGTATCACATGATTATCAGAGCTGTAGGGGGGTTGCGAAAATGATCAAGGTTGTGCCCTTGTCCAGGAAACCCTTCAGCACTTGTTGAACCACTGGCGGCTTCTAATCTATATAGATGAAGACACCCAGCAAATTAGTATTACCAACGGGAACCCTACTCGGCATCAAAGTCGGGACGTTCGATCTGTACAAACTGACCTAGTGAGGTTACATTGTATTCAAAGCGGGCGTGGCCAGGTGCCACCACACAACTATGAACGTTGTAGAGTCTGTTCGGAAAGTAACCAAGGATGTTACCTTGTGAGAGCAGCTCTTCAGGGTCAGGTGGATCGTAGAGAGATTCGCCCATATCCGGGTTTCGGACCAATCAACTAGGCTCCGGACTACCTCGCTGATTAAATTGAGGACGTTGTCATAATCTCTGATCATCAGAGGGCTAGGGATGTTTATACCATCATCCCTCTACTTGACAAATCGAGAGTTCCCAACCAGGAGCGGATCGAAATTGCTTACGATGGTCAGAAAAATCAGAAGGCTCCCATAGTCATCTATCTACCGGGACCATTACCGTATGAATCAACTAAGGCTATCCCTTACAAATACGGTGCAACAAAAGTCAAGAATGGAAAGGAAATTACATTACCCTCCATCGTGAATATTGCAGACATCAGTCGAGTAACACGGAGTGGTCGAATCTTCAACCGAGGAGTTGGAGAACTTAACAAAGAAAAGGAACCTCAGACAGAAGTTCCCAATCCACCAGTCGATTAATCCAGTAATCCCGACCTTTTGAAAAACGATGATGAGATGCTGAAGCTCATCCAAAGGAGTGAATACAACATTGTTGATCAACTGTTACGAACTCCTTCAAAGATCTCAGTGCTATCACTTTTACTCAGTTCCGAAGCCCACAGAGAGGCTCTACAAAAAGTCTTGGAGCAAGATCCTGCTCCACCAGAAATCAACGTTATTTTCGAAGACAAATCAAGGAAGGTGCCAGACTTTGTGATTCACCGAGGAGTTCGCCGCCAATGGGTTGTTGTTGATGTTTCGAAGATTGTTCATAAGTCAAAGTAATTGCCATCTTTAATCTTTCACCCTGCCCAGGTGAAACGAATGTCTTGATAGGGCTCGCTTTATAGGGCTGTAGTTTCAAGAATCGACTTGTTCATTAATAAAATAATGTCGTTCTGTAATTTCCTCAGTCTGTTGCTGTTTTCTCTTTTTGCTTTTTTCAGAAAATGGTAATCCTAAAAAACAACTCAATAATAAAAACAAGCAGTTTTCCAAAGAAATACACTGCACACACTCTTGCATTTCCTCCATCTCTTTTAAACACAAATCATACCGTCATGCAGATTGCTTGTTTTAAACCCCGTTGAAACATACGATTCGATGCCTTCTCCCAACTTTGAGTTCCCGGTATTTGGGGCTGAAGAAGAAAATGACGACGAAATTCCAGAAGAGATCTCCCGATTACTCTGACAGGAGGAAAGGTCCATTGAACCCCATAAAGAGCCGTTGGAAACAGTAAACTTAGGTTCGGAAAAAGAGAGAAAAGAAATTAGGATTTGGGCACTGCTCAGTCCAACTTCCAGAGAGGGTTTGGTAAAGCTTCGTACGAGATACAAAAAGACTCTCTTGTTGAGTCAATCTCTCTTTCAGCCTCCATCTCGGGCTTCATACGAGATACAAAACACTCTCTTGTTGAGTATAAAATACACTCTTGTTGAGTCAACCTTTAGCCTCCGTCTTGGGCTTCATACAAGACACATCTAAAAGCACTCTCTTGTTGAGTCAACTCCTTTTAGCCTCCCTCTCGGGCTTCGTACGAGACATAAAAGCATCCTCTTGTTGGGTCAATAGCCTCCTCTTAGGATTTGTATAAGAAAAACCCCGGTCGAGTCAATCAATCTTTTAGCATCAAAACTGTGCCTCGTTCACAGGATACAAACATCAACAACTCCTCTCATCTAATTACTGTAAGCGGCAAGCCTCTGGATTATTTACATCCACGCCACTGTCCCTCTTTTAGCATGAGAAATTCCTAAGGAAAGATAGCATTGCTCTACACCGAGTTAAAGTCTTCTCCTTCAGGTTAAAAATCCCCTGTAAAGGAAATTATGGCATTGCTAGGATTCACATATCCCGGTTAAAGTAATCCTCCTTTATAGTCAGTCACCCAACAGTCGTGACAAACAGACCCCCTTTAGAGATGACAAATTCTCTCTAAATACAACACCTTTTTAGCTTCACATCTTGGGCTTCGAACAAGATATAAATAGACCCTTCAGCTTCATATCTTGGGCTTTGAACAAGATACAAACCACCTTTTCAGCTTCACGTCTTGGGCTTTGAACAAGACACCAAAACACCATTTCCTCCCATAGAATAGGAGGAACTACGATCGCTTTGATTTCCTTGTTTCGGTAAACGGGAATACGTAGGCATAAGATTGAAAGAAAAATCTTAGCGAGCACACTAATCTAAAGCCCCAAATCCCGTACCTTCACATATCAATCGAAGAGAATCAGTCCTAGCATCCTAACAAAATTCCCCATGAACAGTCTCAGTATTTCATCCTGAACAAAGTAAGAAGAAAGAGGCCCCATTACCATATAGCATCTGTAACCTAACAGACCACTGTTTAAACTCAGTATGCAAGCAGGGTTAATTGGAGACATCTATTTCCCTTCCTTAGTCAACTCAATAGGATAAAAAATGAATCGACCTGTAGTAACCCCAGAGCGGCAGTGCTTAAGAACCACGTCCAAAATCGCTCGCTACAATAGGCCCCAACAACCTTTTCCAAAACAACTTCCCTTTTGATTTAGGTTCAAATTCATAGTTGTTATCAAAACTTTCTTTAATTTCTTGAGCAAATAACCATACAGCTGTTACAATGGAAGCTTGCTCTCCTGTAAGTTTTATCAGCTTTCTTTTAAATACTTGTCATATATATATATAACTGTATTGCTGGAAGCTTGCTCACCTGTAAGTTTTTATCAGATTTCTTTACATGCTTTCATATATATATATATATTTGTCTGTATTGCTGGAAGCTTGCTCACCTGTAAGTCCTTCTTTCATATCCTTTTAAATATTTGTCATATATCAATTGTATATATACTTGTATATCTGCTTAGAGTTTTCCCCGGCAATTAGGTCTAGAACTAGATAAAGCCAGTTGGTCACTCCTTCAATACAGTCAAAACTAGTTCCCCATAGGAATTCCAGATACAGTCTTGCCTTCTCTTGGGCTTAAACAATATGGAACAAAGATAAAGGCATTATTTCCGGTGAAACTTTTCTCAGACTGTCACTATTAGAAAAATTTGTCAAAGAAGTTTATTTCCCCCAGAGAGGATTAGTTCCCGGTGAAACCTCTCTTGAATTTCTTCAAACCCTAGAACTGTTCACTAAAGAAAAGATTATTCCTGGTGAAACTTTTCTTGAAATCTTCTTAAGTTTGGACCCACAGGCTTCCTAAAAGTATCCCTGTCTCCTCTTGGGCTTTGTACAAGGACCCTCCGGCTTCTTAGAAGTTCTCATGCCTTCTCTTGGGTTTAATACAAGGACCCTGAAGACCTCTTAAAGGTATAGGACAGAACTTAGTCATCCTTTGTTAGAGCAGTGTTTCCGAAGAGTCAAAACCTCAGACCAATTTTAGGGTTGATTCTCATCCCTTAAAGCACCAACCTCCTCTTGGGAATCATACAAAGATAAACTTATCCATACCAGTAGACTTGGATAGTCTAATCCTCTTTTGGATCTCAAAGACATTCTCAAGTTCCCTATAAATACAGGAGAAACCCTGGTCATTTAACCAATATCCAGTAGAGTTGACACCTCTATATATTTCCAAAATTCAATCTTTAAGCTCTCACTTTAAGTTTCCCTAGTCAAGGTCAGCTTATCATCAGTATAACACTATCCCAAATCAGAACCTCAAGGCATCTGATACCTTAACTCTTCTGTAATCCTCAGGAAGAGTTAATCCCCTGACTTGGACCTGCCTCTGGATCTCAATAATCCTCAGTAGAAGCCAGCCTCCTCTTAGGCTTTGTATAATGATTTTCCTTAGCAGAGTTAGCCCCAACAGCACCCTTTTGTTGAGTCCATCTTCTTTCTTAAAATACTATCTTGTTGAGTTAACCCTTTTAGCCTCAATCTTGGGCTTTGTACAAGACAAATAAAGCACTCTCTTGCTGAGTCAATCACCTTTCCACACTCTCTTGTTGAGTCAGTGGTGCAAAACAAAAACACTCTCTCTTTGAGTCATTCTTTTTTAGCCTCAATCTTGGGCTTTGTACAAGACATATATAAACTTTCTCCAACAAAGTCAAAATCTTCATAACCTTCTCTTAAGCTCTGGATAAATATCTTCCCCAGCGAAGTCAATTCCTCCCAGCCTTCTTTTAGGATTTGAGAAATAATATCCCTAAGCAGAATCAATCTTCTTTTCAGCCTCCTCTTAGGCTTTGTATAATGATTTTCCCCAGTGAGGTCAGCCTCAATCTTGGGCTTTGTACAAGACACCTAAATATCCTCAGCTGAGTCAGTCAACTATCTTTCAGCCTTAATCTTGGGCTTTGTACAAGACACCAAATAAAACACTCTCTTGTTGAGTCAGTCTCGTTTCATCCTCAATCTTGGGCTTTGTATAAGACACCAAATAAAACACTCTCTTGTTGAGTCAGTCTCATTTCAGCCTCAATCTTGAGCTTTGTACAAGACACCAAATAAAACACTCTCTTGTTGAGTCAGTCTCATTTGAGCCTCAATCATGGGCTTTGTACAAGACACCAAATAAAACACTCTCTTGTTAAGTCGGTCCCATTTCAGCCTCAATCTTAGGCTTTGTACAAGACACCGTATAAATCTCTCTAGCAGAGCCAATCTTCTTTTAGCCACAATCTTGGGCTTTGTACAGGACAGATAAAATCTCTCACCTATAGGGTTGGTTTCCCCCTTTAGCCTCAATCTTGGGCTTTGTACAAGACATACAAAATATTTCCCCGGAAAAGTCAACCTTTAGCCTCCTCTTAGGCTTTGTATAATGATATCCCCAAAAGAGTCAGTCTCCTTTTAGCCTAAATCTTGGGCTTTGTACAAGACAGATAAACACTCTCTTGTTGAGTCAGCCTTTTCCAGCCTCCTCTTAGGCTTTGTATAA
Source organism: Lathyrus tuberosus (assembly GCA_022829125.1). NCBI lineage: Eukaryota > Viridiplantae > Streptophyta > Magnoliopsida > Fabales > Fabaceae > Lathyrus > Lathyrus tuberosus. The sequence goes on from JALAZF010000900.1 coordinate 808,061, forward strand.
GGACTTCCCTAGTGGAGCCAATCAATCTTTTAGCTTCAACCTAGGGCTTTGATTAAGGAACACAAAAATCAACATCTCCTCAGAGGAAATCAAAATCTCTCTGTAGGAAGACATTTCTCTGTGTTATCACACATCAAAACAGATAAATCAAAACAAACCCTAATCCCAGATAACTGTTGTAAGTGGGACACTTGTTGATTCACATATCCAAGCTGTCGTCCATCTCTTATCCTGGTAAAAATACTCTCTTTCATCTAATTGCTGTAAGCGGCAAGCCTCTGGATTATTTACATCCACGCCACTGTCCCTATCTTAGCATGAAAGATTCCTAAGGAAAAATGGCATTGCTCAACACCGAGTTAAAGTTTTCCCCTTCAGGACAAATCCCTCATAAAGGAAATTATGGCATTGCTGGATTCTCATATATCCCAGTTATAGTAATTTTCCTTTATAAACAGTCACCCAACAGTTGTGATAAACAGACGAGATGTCTCCCTTTAGAGATGAAAAATTCTCTCTCAGTCAAACCTTTTACCTTCAATCTTGGGCGTTGAACAAGACACAAATAAACCTTTTAACTTCAATCTTGGGATTTGAACAAGACACCAAAACAAATTTCCTCCCATAAAATAGGAGGAACTACGACTGCTCTTATTTCCCTGTTTCTTTAAAACGGGAAAACGTAGGCATAAGATTGTGAAATCTTAGCGAGCATACCAATCAAAAACTCTAGGTCCAGTACCTTCACACACTAAATCAAAACTTAGGTCCAGTACCTTACCAAAAACATCAGATAACCCGAACATCAACAAAAACTCTCTCTCTCTCTCTCTCTCTCTCTCTCTCTCTCTCTCTCTCTCTCTCAAAAACCTCCCAAAGGAGAAACTTTCCCAACCCACAATGGATAAACACCATCAAGTATGAAAGCAGAACCTATTGCTAACAACCTGTGGATAACCACATATAGGACGGGTAACTGACAACTCCCCATTGTATAACCTGACCCCGAACTCCCCGAATCTCTCTTAAGCGTTTGTTCAGTTAAACATTCGCGTGCAAGGTTAGTTTTAGATAGCTTCCCTTTCCCTTCCAGCTTCACGGGATAAATAAGAAATCAGAAAGTAGCACCCCGCTCCCTCTCATTGCGGTGAGGAGGAACTCCATGGCGATAAGGTGGTCGTGTCACCGACAAAAATCGCACGCTACAGGAAAATGGCGACTCTGCTAGGGAGCCAAATTAAGACTAGAATTCCTAAGAGGTCTAGGATTTTAGTTTTAGGAATTATATATATATATATATATATACTGCTTTTCCTACTTGATATCTGTGTTTATTTTCTATCAATGGGAATGCGAGTGATGTCGCATGTGGAAAGTATGAGAGAACCCTAAGATAGGTGATGGCATAGACGGGTGGTCTTATAGGGAGTGATTCTCGAATAAGCTATCCCGGTAGACCATCAAATCAGTGGAGATACCCTTTGCGGATTCAATGCATAACGACTCCGTTGTGAAGGTAGACTGTCCCAATGTGGTATCCGCGAAACTGAGGATTTAGTAGACATTAACCATGTGGCCATTTGGTAGTGCGATAGCTATCGAAAATAGTTGACACGCGATACTACACTCAATTGAGATTACCCTAGGATGCTACAGCTCGCTCGGGTGAACCAGCTTACTGTTGTTATCCCTAGGGGGTCAATGATTTTGGGAACTTTTAACCCGTTCCACAGGTACAAAAATTCACCAGAATACAACCTTTGGGGATGGGTAGAGCTATGACTCCATGCTCGTGATGTTGAACCCTTGAACCCATGTTTTTTCAATGTTTTTGTGTGTTGCATTCATGCATTCATCTAAAAAACTCTTAAACAAAGAAAAAAAAATCTTCTTTTCTCTTCTCTCTCCTTTTCAAATTAAACTAAAACAATGATTGCAAATATCAGAGAGAAAGATTGCGTTATGGATTTCGGTAGAAGGAAGACGCACAAGTACACCTTCAAGGCTCAAAAACTAGAGGATTTAAGGGGGTTGGCAAGAATGATCACTAACCCTGATGCTTTCAGAGCTAAGTACGGAGGGCTGCTGTCTCTGTTAAGGGTCCATATAGTTGAAGGAATCCTGTCTACGCTGATTCAGTTTTACGATCCGGTTTATCACTAATTCACATTCCCGGATTATCAACTAGCACCGACGTTAGAAGAGTACTCTCACCTGACTGATTTACCCATCACTGACCATGCTCCATTTTATGGACTGGAAGAAATTCTAAAGGATCAAACCATTGCAAGAGCAATCTATTTGGACGAGTCAGAAGTCAGGACTCACATGACCACTAAGGAAGGAATCCAAGGTTTACCGGCCAAGTTTTTGGTAGAGAAAGCCCTATACTTTGATAGTATAGGAAACATAACTTCTTTTGAAGATAACTTTGTTCTACTCACATACGGGTTGTTCCTTTTTCCCAACATCGATAACTTCGTCGATACCAATGCCATTAAGATATTTCTGATTGGAAACCCCGTACCGACCTTGCTTGCAGATGCTTATCTTTCTGTACACTTAAGGAATTTGTACAGTGGAGGAATGATCACATGTTGTGTACCCTTGCTTTACAAATGGTTCATTTCCCATTTGCCCAAGTCTGCTGCTTTTTGGGATCACAAGAGTACTCTACGTTGGTCACAGAAAATCATGTCTCTCACCAACTCAGACATAGATTGGTATAATAGGCTTTATGACGGGATAAGGATCATTGACAAATGTGGGAACTTCCCTAATGTACCCCTCATAGGAACTAAAAGAGGAATCAACTATAATCCTATTTTACTTCTTCGTCAACTCGGATACCCGATGAAGCATATCCCGCAAAATGTTCATCTGGAAGGTCTTTTCTTCAAGGAAGGAGAAAATGATAGGGCACTAAAGAAGGAAATAGTGCATGTCTGACAACATATTCACAGGAAAGGAAGAGAGTCTCTAGGAAGACCAAATTGTACCTCCATGGAACCTTATCTCCACTGGGTGCAAACTAGAGCCCTCAAGCTGAGGATGCCTTACCCTAATCAAGAAGTTCTTCCGTTAAAGGAATCTGTCCTTTATTTTATGTCTGATGCGGGAAAACTCCAGGTCGCTCTCAACAAAGTTCAACGGGAAAAGAACTCTTGGAAGAACAAATACCGCATTCTCAATGTGGAGTGTACCAAAATTCAGGAACTGTTAAAAGAGAAGGATGCTCTGATTAAGATACTAGAGCAGCATGTTGTAGAAAATCAAGATGGGCGAAGAAACTTGCTCGCTCCTTTCACTTGGTAAAGGACTAACAACCCGACAACGGTTGAAGAGCCCTAGTCAAAGAAAAGGAAGATACCAGAACCAGCATCTGAGTTCTCCTCAGAGAGGACGCAGGATCCGTAAGTTCAGACATTTCTTTTACAACACTTTGTAAAATACTGTATTTCCCTTTCTGCAATCTTTCAAATTCAATAAAACGGGGTCTCCTTACTGTATGATATTTGTAATCTATTTGTTGAAGTTTCTTCTTGATTAAAGCAAAAAAAAAAAATTAATATATATCATTGCATATCATTCATCATTCTCACATAACGCATTCTTCTTACCTTCGAATCTCACGTATGTGTCACGGTTCTAGAGTCAAACTGTCTCATTCGTACAATACTCGGGCCAATCGACAAAATAAAATGGATGATCTCGAGGAAGAGAACAGAGAGATGAGAGAAGAAATCGACGCTCTGAAAGAAGATCTGAAAAAACTTCACAGTGACATTCAATCTCTGGCAACAGCTCAGAGGCAACAACAAAGGACTATGATCTTGGAGATCACATCTACGCCTATAGAGGAGACGTATGATCCTCGGTACAACATACCTAAAGATCGTCCCTGGGGTATGCCTATCAACTTTATCCCTGAAGGATACATTCTGCCGGTCACGAAAGACCCAGAAACTGCAGCAGGAACCATTGGGCCTGAAGGTTACAAACTTCGGGAAAGCGAAGATGCAAGAGTCATGACAGCAACACCTGAAGGTTACAAACTTAGGGGCATATAAGCACCAAGAGTCACTGCCATAATGACTATACCACAACCAGTGGTACACACTGTCCCAGAAGGACAGATTCCACAAATACCTTCTGGTGTAAACGAAAATATGTACCACAGGATGAATGAGTTCCGGGAACAATTCCTAGAGATGCAGAAGGAACTGCATGCCATTCGCGGCCAGGATTTATTTGTAAAAGACGCCGTAGACCTTTGTTTGGTCCCCAACGTGAAAATCCTACACAAATTCAAGGTGCCTGACTTTGAAAAATACAAGGGAAACTCTTGCCCTCAAAGTCATTTGGTGATGTACGCTCGAAAGATGTCAACTCAAATAGAGAATTAACAGCTACTGATCCATTACTTCCAAGACAGTTTAACTGGTGTCGCACTCAAATGGTACATGGGTTTAAACTGCACCAAGATCATCACTTTCAGAGATCTTGGTGCTGCCTTCGTTCAGCAATATAAATATAACCTGGACATGGCACCAGACAGAGATCAACTCAGAGCAATGTCGCAGAAGGACAAGGAATCCTTTAAGGAGTATGCTCAGAGATGGCGTGAAATTTCCATCCAGATTTGTCCCCCTCTTGAGGAAAAAGAGATGACAAATATCTTTTTGAAAACCTTGAGCTCATTCTATTACGACCGAATGGTCGCCTGTGCACCCAACAACTTCACTGAAATGGTGAACACGAGAGTACGCTTTAAAGAAGCAGTCCAAGAAGGACGTCTGGTCAAAGGTGCAGATCCATCAAGCAGTACCAAAAGATACAGTAGTTCTTTCCCAAAGAAAAAAGAGCAAGATATTGGTAACATCTCTCTCAGAAAGCAAAGGCGAAGGTATCAACCAGTAGCAGCGGTAACTCCTGCTATCAACCCAACGCCAGCTCCAATGTATCAACCTCAGGTTGCTCAGAGCCAACCGAATCAAAAACAGTATCAGCAAAGGACACAACAGCCTCTTCAGCAGGCTCATTCACAGTACAACAACAACAATCGTACGACACGGCCACCATGGTTTGACCCTATACTGATGTTGTACGCAGAAATTTTTCCACTACTACTGGTCAAGGGACATGTCCAAACTAGGTCTTCTCTTACGGTACCGGAAAATCTGCCTTTTTGGTTCAAGGTGGATCAAACTTTCCCATATCATCAAGGAGGGCTGGGGCACAACATTGAAAACTGTCTCAGCTTCAAATTCGATGTTCAGAAGCTTGTCAAGAATGGGGTCCTATCTTTCAAAGATACTAATCCAAATGTTCAGACGAACCTATTGCCTCAGCATGAGAAAACTGAAGTAAATTTGATAGAGGAAGAATTTAACCACAGTTATCAAATTCACGATGTACTCCTATTAGGAACAAATCGGGTCAGGATGCATTGCAAACAGAGCGGGTACGGTCATGTACCATCTCACAATTATCACCAGTGTGATATCTGCTCAAAGAATAATCAAGGATGTTCTGTAGTGCAATCAGCCCTACAAGAAAAAATGAATCTCAGATGGATCCAAGATCACCGAATTCGTGAGGTCAATATGGCTCACGTAAATCCCAACATTGTCCAGAACCATAACATTCTGGAAATGAATGTCAAGTTGGTGGCAATGCACTCAAGGCAAAGCCAACATCATGATCTGCCACTACACGATTACAATTCATGTCCGATCTACTCAATAAACAATCAGGGATGCTCTTTTGTACAAGAGGCCCTCCAGCATCATATGGATCTCAGATGGATCCGGGATTACCGTGATAGAAGTAGCCATTAAGTTAATATGATTCAGATCTTTGATATCCACTTAATGAATACCAGTCTGGTAGAATTACACGGAAAGCAAGTCAGGCTCGGTTTTCTGGCTTCACATAATTATCAGGACTATAAAGTGTGTCGTGAAGACGACCAAGGATGTGCACTTGTCCATAGAATACTTCAACACTTGTTGGACCACTGGTGGCTTCCAATCTACTTGGATGAAACTACACAACAGATCAGTATGATTGACGGGAATCCTACTAGGCATCAAAGTCAGGATGTTTGCTCGATGGAAACATATCTAGTAAGGTTGCACTGCATACAAAGCGGACGTGGCCAGGTGCCACCACACAATTATGAGCGTTGTAGATTTTGTTCAGAAAATAACCAAGGATGCTACCTCGTGCGAGCAGCCCTTCAAAATCAGTTGGACCGGAAAGAGATCCGACCATGATCAAGTTCTGGTTCGATCAACGGGATACCCGACTATCTCCATGATCAAGGCAAAGACATTGTCTTAATCTCTAATCACGAAATGACCAAAGACGTATGCGCCATAATCCCTCTACTCCATAAATCAAAAGTTCCTCTTGATAGTAGAAAGATTCTCAACCTCGAACCAATTGAGGCCGGCTACGATGGTCAGAAAAATCAAAAGGCTCATGTGGTTATCTATCTGCCGGGACCAATACCGTACAAATCAGATAAGGCTGTCCCATACAAGTACGATGTAACAATAATCAAAAATGGAAAGGAAACTCCTTACCCTCCGTCGTAAACATTGCTGACATTAGTAGAGTAACACGGAGCGGTCGGATCTTCAACAGAGGAGTTGGAGAACCCACTAAGGAAAAGGAACCTCAAACAGAAGTTCCCAATCAACCAGTCGGTCAATCCAGTAATCCTGACCTTTCAAAGAACAACGATGAGATGTTGAAGCTCATCCAGAAAAGGGAGTATAACATTATAGACCAACTGTTGCAAACTCCTTCGAGAATCTCTGTGTTATCTCTCTTGCTCAGTTCCGAAGCTCACAGAGAAGCTCTACAGAAAGTCTTAAGCCTTTATGGAACAAGATGTGACAATAATACAATTCGACAGCATCATCTCCAACATCACTTCCTACAACAATTTAGAATTCAGTGATGAAGAACTGTCGAAAGAAGGCAAAAATCATAACATGGCGCTTAACATTACAGTAAACTGCCAGGACGATGCTTTAGCCAGCGTACTGGTCGATACATGATTAACTTTAAATGTTATGCCAAAATCTACTCTGATGCGACTATCATTTCAAGGATCTTCGATGAGAGGCAGTAAGGTCATCGTCAAAGCCTTTGACGGATCCAGAAAAATAGTTATCGGTGAAGTCGATCTTCCCATAACTATCGGTCCTCACACTTTCCAAGTCACTTTCCAGGTCATGGACATCCGGGCAGCATACAACTATTTATTAGGAAGACCTTGGATACACGAGGCTGGGGCAGTCACTTCGACAATTCACCGGAAGCTGAAGTTCGTCAAAAACGACAAGCTAGTCACAGTCTGCAGAGAGCATGCCTTGATCGTGAGCAAATTATCATCATCATCCTGTGTAGAACCCGAGGAGGTTGTTGGAACTCAGTTTCAAGCACTCTCAGTAAGCAATAAGAATCCATCAGAAAAAGGAACATCGATTTCCTCATACAAAGATGCTCTCAAAGTGATCGAGAGTAACAACGCAAAAGGATGGGGACAACTTGTCATTCCTACAGATAACAAGACAAAGAAAGGTCTTGGTTTTTCCTCAACCAGTACCCAGACTGCTACTAACGATGAAAGTTTTCATCCTATTCAGGACTTCTTCCACAGTGGAGGTTTCCTTCACCCAGTGTCTCAAGAAGTACACGCCATCAATGAGGGTGACTCCTCCGATACAGATGAAGAGTGGAAGTCCTATCTCAATGAAGACGGTTATATGTCTCAGGGAGAGGCATATACGCCATTTTGCTTGCAGAGTCCGAGATATATACCAAGATCAGATGTCAAGATGATATACAGAGATTGTGATCCGGAAGGATGCCGCGCTCCACCCAACTCATTAGAGAAGGACACTCTGATGAAAGACAACTTTGACTATGACTATTATGACCCAATGGATGACTTTCCTATCTGGCAGCCGTACCCAGAAGACTTGGGGCAAAAAAGTCATCCAAACGATGCATATCAGTTGAGCATCATTGAAAAGAATACCTGTGTCCCCACCAAATCATGGGATCATTACTCAGGACATTCCGAAAATATCAAGCACAACAATGAATCTACAAATATTGCAGGACAAGAGTTCATCAACTATGCTTTTCCTGAGGTCAACATCATCGAGAAAGATGACTCCTCCAGTCCCGCAGAAGTATGGGACACCTTAGGACAGCCGAGTGGCAAGTACGAATTCTTGGTCAAGTACACCACTCCTGAAAGCTCTCATATCAGGCTCAAAGACATCCAGCCAACTAGATGGGGAGATCCGCCTGAGAGTAAAAACACTGTGCAAGATACAACAGAAGAGTTTGTCTACGACAACTCTGCATGGGAGGAAGACTCCAACGATCCTGCTCCTCTAGAAATCAGCGTCATTTCTGAGGAGAAACCAAGAAAGAAGGTACCAGACTTTGTGATTCACCGAGGAGTTCGCCGCCAATGGGTTGTTGTCGATGTCCTGAAAGTCATCCATAAGTCTAAGTAATTGCCATCTTTGTTTTAACCTTTCACCCTGCCCAGGTGAAACAGATGTTTTTATAGGGCTCACTTTCTGTAAATGTCCCTCTTCGCTTTTCCCGAAGCGACAGAGTTTTGTTTTATAGGGTTGTAGTTTCAAGAATTGACAAATCATAAATAAATAAACGTCATTATGTACTTTCCGCATTTATTAATGTTTTTACTTTTTACTTTATCAGAAAAATGGTAATCCTAAAAATAGCCCAAAAATAAAAACAAGCATTTTTCAGAATGTACACTGCACACACTCTTGCATCCTCTCTATCTCTTCTAAAAATAAATTATCACGTCATGCAGATTGCTTGTTTTAAACCCTATTGAAACATACGATCCAATGCCTTCTCCCAACTTTGAATTCCCAGTATTTGAGGCTGAAGAAGAAGAAGATGAAGAAATTCCAGAAGAGATCTCCCGATTACTCAGACAAGAGGAAATGTCCATTGAACCTCACAAAGAGCTGTTGAAAACGGTAAATTTGGGTTCAGAAGAAGAGGGGAAAGAAGTCAAGATTGGGGAACTGCTCAGTCCAGCTGTCAAAGAAAGCTTGATAGGACTTCTCAAAGAATTTCCCGATGTATTTGCTTGGTCCTATCAGGACATGCCAGGGTTAGACACCAGCATCGTGGAACATCATTTACCGTTGAAATCAGAGTATCCGCTGATAAAACAAAGACTGAGACGGACTCATCCAGACATGGCCATCAAAATCAAAGAGGAAGTGCAGAAATAGATTGACGCGGGTTTTCTCGCCACCTGAGAATATCCTCAATGGTTAGCCAACACAGTACTAGTTTCGAAAAAGGATGGAAAAGTCAGAATGTGTGTAGATTACAGGGATCTGAACAAAGCCAGCCCAAAGGATGACTTTCCCTTACCACACATAGACATGCTGGTAGACAGTACAACAAAGTTCAAAGTCTTCTCCTTCAAGGATGGATTCTTGGGCTATAATTAAATCAAAATGGAGTCGGAAGACATGGAGAAAACTTTATTCATCACCCCATGGGGCACCTTTTGATACAAGGTAATGTCGTTCAGTTTGAAGAACGTCAGGGCAACCTATCAAAGGGCCATGACTACTCTGTTTCATGACATGATGCACAAAGAAATCGAAGTATATGTTGATGATGATATGATTGCCAAATCTAAAATAGAAGAGGAGCATGTGACCCACTTGTCAAAGTTATTCAAGCGTCTGAGGAAATACAAACTCCGCTTGAACCCCAACAAATGCACGTTCGGTGTCCGCTCAGGGAAACTTTTAGGATTCATTGTCAGCCAGAAAGGAATTGAGGTTGATCCTGACAAAGTCAAGGCCATTCAAGAAATTCCTTCTCCAAAGACTGAAAAACAAGTCAGAGGATTCCTGGGACGTTTGAATTAAATTTCCAGATTCATATTCCTCATGACCGCGACATGCGCGCCAATCTTCAAATTACTCAAAAAGAATTAGGACTGCGTATGGACAGAAGACTGCCAAACCGCCTTCGACAGTATCAAAGAGTATCTGTTGAATCCACCTACCCTGTCACCCCTAGTGGAGGGAAGACCACTGATCATATACCTAACAGTCTTGGAAGACTCAATGGGCTGTGTACTTGGCAAACAAGACGAAACGAAAAGAAAAGAGTCCACCATCTACTATCTAAGCAAGAATTTTACCGACTGTGAAACCCAGTATACTATGCTTGAGAAAACTTGTTGTGCTCTGGCTTAGGCAGCCAAACGTCTTCTCCAGTACATGATTTGCCACACTACTTGGTTAATCTCCGAAATGGATCCGATCAAGTACGTCTTTGAAAAGCTTGCTCTCACTGGAAGGACCGCCCGTTGGCAGATGTTGTTATCAGAGTACGACATAGACTACCATCCTCAGAAAGCCGTCAAAGGAAGTATTTAAGTTGATTATTTGGCTCATCAACCGATTGACGATCAAGAATCAGTAGGATTTGACTTCCCAAACGAAGATGTCATGTATCTGAAAATGAAGGATTGCGATGAACCGCTACCCAGTGAAGGGCCAAAACCAGGTTCCTAATGAGGACTAATTTTTGACAGAGCTGTTAACAATTATGGAAACAGAATTGGGGCAATCATCGTAACACCTCAAGGTACCCACATTGCTTTCACCGCCAGATTAAAATTCAAGTGTACAAACAACGAGGCCGAATAAGAAGCTTGTATTATGGGTCTCGAAGAAGTAATTGATTTAAGGATTAAGAACTTGGATGTGTACGGAGACTCAGCCCTAGTTATCAATCAGATCAAAGGAGATTGGAACACATACCAATCAGGACTGATTCCTTACAAAGACTATACGAGAAGGTTGTTACCATTCTTCAAAAGAATCAAGTTTCATCATATCCCTTGTGAAGAAAATCACATGGCTGATGCACTGGCCACTCTCTCTTCCATGATTGTTGTAGGTCAATGGAACGACGTACCTAAGATCGACATAATGCGCCTTGAAAGGCCCGCCTACATCTTCGTGATTGAAGCAGTCATAGACAATAAACCTTGGTATCACGATATCAAATGCTTCCTTCAGAAACAAGAATACCCGCCTAGGGAATCAAGAAAAGACAGGAAGACTCTCAGGAGATGGCTGGCAGCTTCTTTCTGAGCGGTGATACACTCTATAAGAGAAATTTCGACATGGTCTTGCTCCGATGCGTAGACAGACCAAAAGTAAACATGCTGATAAAAGAAATTCACGAAGGATCCTTTGGCACTCATGCCAACAGACACACAATGGCGAGAAAAATTCTGAGAGCAGGATACTATTGGTTGACAATGGAATCTGATTGCTACAAGTACATGAGGAAGTGTTATAAGTGTCAGATATACTTAGACAAAATCCATGTACCGCCAACACATATCAAATTTCTTTCTTCCCCATGGCCTTTTTCCATATGGGAAATCAACATGATTGGCATGATCGAACCCAAGGCTTCAAACGGACATCGGTTCATCCTGGTAGCCATTGACTACTTCACCAAGTGGGTCAAAGCAGCATCATACACCAATGTAACTTGACAAGTGGTGGTCCAATTTATCAAGAACAATCTCATCTTCCGTTATGGTTTTCCAAGCCAGATTATTACTGATAATGGATCTAACTTGAACAATAAGATGATGAAAGAGTTGTGCGCTGAGTTCAAGATTGAACACCATAACTCGTCTCCCTACCGACCTACGATGAACGGAGCGGTAGAAGCGGCTAACAAGAAAATTAAGAAGATTGTTCAAAAGATGGTTGTAACCTACAAAGACTAGCACAAGATGCTGCCCTTTGCTCTTCATGGTTATCTCACAACTGTCCGCACTTCAACAGGGGCAACCTCTTTCTCTCTAGTATATGGCATGGAGGCAGTGCTCCCCATAGAAGTAGAGATCCCATCAATCCGGGTATTGATAGAAGCTAAGCTAACAGAGGCTGAATGGTGTCGAAGTCGACACGATGAACTGAACCTAATCGAAGAAAAGCGAATAATGGCTCTATGCCATGGTCAGTTGTATCAACAAAGAATGAAGAAAGCATTTGAGAAAAAGGTTCGACCATATGTCTTTAAAAAAGGAGACCTTGTGCTCAAGAAGATACAATCATTCCTCACTGATTCCCGGGGCAAATGGACTCCGAATTAAGATGGCCCCATGTGGTCAAGAAAGCCTTCTCAGGCGGCGCCTTAAGACTCACAACCATGGATGGAGAGGAATTTTCCTACCCCACGAATGTTGATGTAGTCAAGAAATACTTCGCCTAAATAAAAAAAACGTCTCGGTGGATTGAAAACCCGAAAGGGCGATCCAGGAAAAAATTAGAGACATAAGCAAAAAAAAATCATCCTGATGGATTGGAAATCTCAAAGTACAATCCAGGCAAAAGTTAGGGATTAATGGCAAGTAACTACGTCCGAAGAGGTTAAATCCCCAGCAGTAATGCCATCCATCAAGAAAACTTCAGTCAAGGTCATCTTCGACAGAAGCTCAGGATGTCCAGAATTCAAAGTTGGTAGAAGGATAATGGTCATTATGTTTCAATGTAGCCCTTTTCCCTTAAATTACCATTTTCTAACTTTGTAAATACTCTATGGGATCACGCGCTTGGCTGATTTCCATCCTATCAATAAAATTGGGCCCTAGTGCTTTTGTTTGCAATTCTCATTTGTTTTAGCTTTACAGAATGACATTTTTAACATGATCAACGATTCTTGAAATAAATAAAAAAATAAATTTACTTGTCAAAATTTTTATGCTTTTAAAATAAAGATGGCAATGCTTTTGACTGTTGAACATCGTAAGAACATCGATCGCTTCTTCGAAGGTGGTTGAACCTCAGAAGTACATGTTGTACCCCAAATTTTACCCCTTAGATGTCATATCATCTTGCACTTACATTTAGACCTTAATCATGTATGCATTGTTAACTAACCATTTCTTTTTGCAAGTTGTTTCTTTTTATTGTGGAAGACATCTTTTGGCCAAATGCAACCATTTGAATCTACATGCATCCAAGAAGACTTTTTTCGACAAGAAATCAAATGTTTCACCAAGACAAGTCAACCATTGCCTTTCATGTCAAGAAAAGTGTGATCCCAAGTCTTGAGAAATTATCCCATGTCATAACAAACATCCTTGGAATCCATTTTTGAGCCTTAAAGATTTTTTTCTCAAGTGCAAAAATTTTTCATGGAGATAAATATTCGTCAAGGTGTAACATATCAAAGTGGTGCCATGGGATGATTTAATTTTGCAATTTCCTAAGTTTGTTCCTGTGACATTTCTTTTTGTTCATAGACATATGGTTTGTCTCAAATTTCTATTGGGCCCAAAATGTGTCATTTGGATCAAAGGCTTTAAAGTTGTGAGAATTCAAAATGGTGATCCCGTATGGTTTAAGAAGCAATGCCTTGTGCATCTGGTTTAGTCCATGTGCCATTTGTTAGTTGGAAAAAATCTGAGGAAGTTTGCTTGTAAAACAATTTTCGTAAGGTCACCAAATATTACCTTTTTGAGCCTACTCTTTCCTGACGAAGCCAAAAGTTTTATGGGTTCCCATAGTGGATTAGTGAAACAAGGTGGCTCAGCACAAGAAGCCTGCATTCGTGAGCAGAGAATCCATATTTTCAATTCAAATTATTACTCCTTTTTGCTTTCTCTCTCATGGCACATTAAAAAGAGGTTTTGGAATAACCATTAAAAAATGAAAATAACAGACTGCACCACCACCTCCTCTGCTGCACTTGTCCAGTATGATGATCTCCAAGGATTGACCAAGATCAACGGCTAAGGGTAGTGAGACACAAACCCTAATTCTTTACCCAGCAGGCCATGCAAACCCTAATTTTTTCTCCTGTGGACAAACCAATTATCCACTGTATCACCAATACCCGAATCAACTTGCTTTGCCTATAAAAGGAGATCATTTCTCGGTTGTTCAAGGACACCAGAAATTGCCAAGAAATTTCTCTCTACTTCTCCCTTCTATAGTCTTGCAAGTAACACTCAAAATCTTGCAAGAAATCCACCATTTCCATTTCCTCTGTAACACACAGAAACACCACAACAAACACTCCAAGAAAAATACCAAGAAGCTCTTTCAAAATCTCTCCACCTTTCCATTTTTTAAGCTCTGTAAGTAACCAAAAGCTTGCAAGAACTTATCCTTTTTATCCCCTCCCGTAAACACTTCAAATCTCCAAACCACCAAAAGCTCGTGTCTCTTTCTGAGGGCGTTGACGCTGTAGCAGTTGAGGAAGGAAAGCACGTCCACCACTTCCAGGAACTCTCACCGGTGAAGAGGCAGTGGACTTTCTCCACTAGGTATCACTCTATCTCATTCTGCTTTATATACATGATGATCATGTGATACCTATTTGCATCCTACTGTTATCATACTTGTTGTCTCATTACTGCTTAATTTTGCGATTATCCTGCTCTATATTGTTATCATGTTGTGATCTTGTTATTGTCTGATTATTGTTTATTTCTGTGAAAAAAATCATTAACATGTTAGTTTCATTTTATTTTGGTAATCGTCATTTGGTTCGTATCTGTATTCGTTTGAAACAAAACTGAAAAAAATAATAAGTTAAGGTAGCGTCCGCTGTGTTGACATGATGGCTCCCACCACACATCAAAAATACATAATAAAATAATAAAATAATAATGATACACTACATGAAAACAAAAGAAAAAACAAAAAAAGAAAAAAGGCACATGGCGCCAGCCATGTAGAGGTGTGGCGCAAGCCACATGGTACCATACCATCTTCATGGCGCCAGCCATGTAGAAATGTGGCGAGAGCCACCTTGTTGGTTCTCATTTTTTTTTTCCTTTTCACTCATTTTATGCAATTCATTGCTATTTTATTTTTCTAAACATTTTCGAAAGGCATAAAAATATTCCTAACTTCATTTTCTTAGAATCAACTATCTTTCTTAAATATGTAAGAAATGCTTCTTCGAAGTAGGTTGCAAATTGTGAATGTTGTTTGAACTTTGTTTTCAGACTTTGAACAAAAGCTTTATCATGAGAAAATTTGTTTGTATTTTTCTGGTTTCTGATTGATAAGCTACTTAAATCCAAATGCATTTGTTTTCAAACTGTAAGAATGCCTTTTCTGCTATACTTGGTATATGCATGTGCCCACTGATTTTAAAATGAGTTATTGTGGAAGTATGCTGTAATTCATGAAACTTTGTTTCCCTGATTCTAGCAAACCCTATCGTGAGATTGCTGTTTGTTTTCTTATTCTCTGTTAAAGTTGCATGATTTAAATCCAATCGTTTCTTGTCCCTTCCCAACCATGCTTGACATATTCATGTGACTACTGATTTTTTTGAATGGAGTTTTCTGTGAAATGTACTTGATTTGTAAAGTCTTGTGTCCTAGCTTTAATAAATCTTACTATACAATGTTGTTTGTTTTGCTATCTGTTGATAAGTTACATGATTTCAAATGCATTTGGTTCCGATTGTGAATACCTCTTCTGCCATAATTGTCACAGTTACATGATCACTTGTACTTACTGTTTGCTATGTCCACATTTAAGAATTCACTTATGTTGGAATTATTAAACTCAATATGTTTCACATATTTTAACTCTTTGTAACTCTTATTTATAAGATGTTATTTCCCCTTCCTTCCAAAGGAAAAGTTTTTCTATCGATTTCAAGATCATAGAAAGCTCATTGCTACCTTGGACCTCATAGTCTTAGGCAACCATCTTTAACCCTTGACCTCATAGTCATAGGTATCCCTTGACCTCATAGTCATAGGAATCTCTCATGGCCTCATAGTCATAGAGTTACATCTTTAACCTAGACCTCATAGTCATATGTAACCTTTGACCTCATAGTCATAGGTAAGCTTTGGCCTCATAGTCATAGCCATCCTCCATTGACCTCATAGTCATTGGAAAAGTCTCTCTATTGACCTCATAGTCATAGATAGCTCATCTTTATCCTTTGACCTCATAGTCATAGGTAGCCCTTGGCCTCATAGTCATTGGCAACATCTTTAACTTTGACCTCATAGTCATAGGTATCCCTTGACCTCATAGTCATAGGAATCTCTCATGGCCTCATAGTCATAGAGTTACATCTTTAACCTAGACCTCATAGTCATAGGTAACCTTTGACCTCATAGTCATAGGTAAGCTTTGGCCTCATAGTCATAGCCATGCTCCATTGACCTCATAGTCATTGGAAAAGTCTCTCTATAGACCTCATAGTCATAGATATCTCATTACCATCTTGACCTCATAGTCATCTTACCACCTTGACCTCATAGTCATAGGTATCCCTTGACCTCATAGTCATAGGAATCTCTCATGGCCTCATAGTCATAGAGTTACATCTTTAACCTAGACCTCATAGTCATAGGTAACCTTTGACCTCATAGTCATAGGTAAGCTTTGGCCTCATAGTCATAGCCATCCTCCATTGACCTCATAGTCATTGGAAAAGTCTCTCTATAGACCTCATAGTCATAGATAGCTCATTACCATCTTGACCTCATAGCCATCTTACCACCTTGACCTCATAGTCATAGGTATCCCTTGACCTCATAGTCATAGGAATCTCTCATGGCCTCATAGTCATAGAGTTACATCTTTAACCTAGACCTCATAGTCATAGGTAACCTTTGACCTCATAGTCATAGGTAAGCTTTGGCCTCATAGTCATTGGAAAAGTCTCTCTATAGACCACATAGTCATAGATAGCTCTTACCACCTTGACCTCATAGTCATAGGATTCCCTCTTGACCTCATAGTCAAAGTCTCTCTACTGACCTCATAGTCAAAGATAGTGAAATTCTGATACATGTGCAGAATTCAGATGTCCTATAACATGCCATTCGACATCTGGTCTGACATGAACACACATGGCAAGGTATATAACAATAAACATGGTACTGAAAAGATAAAAACAAGACACATAGAATTGTTAACCCAGTTCAGTTTAACACACCTACTCTGGGGGCTACCAAGCCAGGGATGAAGTCCACTATCAGCAGTATCAATTCAAAGCTAAACTCCCAGTTTACAGCTTATCACTTAATCACTACCCAATGACCCTTCTACCTAGATCCTCTCTAGATATTAGAAACCCTTCTCACTCCCAATCGTCGCAATGATGTCTAGCAGTCAACACTCCGCCACTGCATCAACAGCTCTTTACATATACAACAATTCAACAAGGAAGACACACTTCCAAGATATAACTTAGAGTTGCTTAAAAGCTTCCTCCAAGAACAATATTCCTCTTACTTAATAGCTTCGAGGATCACACTAACAAACTGTCCAACTCACATGTCGAGTGGTGCAGGAACCAACCCTAATAACAAAACTTTTACATCTTTGGTTTAGTTCAAATTCTAGGTTACACTGCATCTATATATAACTTATTCCCAACTGGATTTGGGCCTTCACAGACACAGCAAATACGCTGCTACAAATCAGCAGAAACTTCTGCTACATAATAGGACTTCAATCTTTAACTTCCTAAAATATCTCCATATTTAGAAAGTGTATATTTTCCAATATTCTTTTCAATTTGAATCTTCAGACCTTTTAATTCAGCGCCACATATCATTTGCATATTATTCCCTGAATATTCTGCATCTGTTAAGACATAATAGAATCTTTAATTCACTTCAGTTCTGGCGCGATGTCAAATGGACCTGCATGGGACATCTTAGTACGACATGTTATTCCAGATGTTGAAACCACTTCAACTCAACATGTTCCATTGCACAATAAGACTTCTTGCTCAACCTGTTCTTCTTTAGCAAGATAAAATATCCTATCTAACATATTGTTGTTATTATTTGTTTTACAAAATTAATGCCAATCCTAAAAATAAAAGAACTAACATTCTCCCCCTTTGGAAAATTTTGGCTAAAACAAATATATAAACATTACAACTCATATTACAGCAGCAATTACAACCCTTCACTACTGTCAGTAGCAACTACTGAACCTAACAGTAACCATCAGTAGCTACCGTGTACAGCAACCATAGAGAACCATCTTCTTGGGAAATCTTGAATGATGTTAGGACATCATGTTTGACAACTCTTTCCAGCATATTCAATGAGTTCCATAACATCACCATCGAGCACCACAGCACAACAACTTCAGGCAGCACATTAGGACCTAAGAAGTAGAAAGTCCTGAAGTCATTTGGTGCACATGAGGAAGAAGATATCTGACACTCCCACTCAATACAACACACATTTCTTTTTCCTTCCAGGACAGACCCAGAACAATTGTAGAAGACTCCTCTAGAAAAGAAACGTCTGTCTTGACATAAAGGACCAATGGTGGCATAAGAGATTTCTGCACAACTTATTTGATCAGACGCCCCTAGTCGACCTGTGGCATAAAATGAAAATTAAGAAGTACCAATCTACCAACCCGGTAACTCAGAACACAAGTCACAACTGTGTTCATAACTCAGGACACAAGTCACAAAGACTCAACACCAACTTAAAGATAGAACACCCTTTTCGACGTTTCTGCACACATTTGGAACTGCAGACCTGTGGCATAACATCTGCGCAAACCATTTCGCTCACCCTTTCTCCCCCTTTTTAGCCAAAAATTGGCAAAGAAAGCCCTCACAAAACCAGACCCAAGTGATGCTCACCCAAAAACGAACAAATGCCATAAGACTTATGAAACAAGAACCCTCACTGGCTGAAGGAGAAGAGAGCAACCCCTATAAATAGCTGACCAGTTACTTTGGAATTAACGAGCTTTGAATATTTCAAGGTTCTTGGTCAAAGAAACTCTATTTTAGGTACCAAAAACTCCATCCAAATTCAATGTCTACCTTCCAAAACAGTCTTGACCGCCTTTATTGTTTCTCAACTGATTCTTACCATAAATTGAGCCAATAACGTTCCATGCATAGGCAAAGACACGTGTTTCACCTTATCCTTACACTACCGTCCAGAATAATTCCTTGTTTGGCTCAAGAGAAACATGTCCTGTACCATGTTCTGACATCTTACCAAACAATGTCTGCTTGCTCACAACATTAACAACCCAAGACTCCACAGAACACAAGCATATTTTCTTTTCTGTTGGATTCTGAGACGCCTTCTATCGATCAGCACAACTCACAATCCCTTCTAGAATCCTTCAGAACTGCAGAGAAAAATAAATTCTCCCAGATACAACAATTCTGCTTTTCAGACTCCTCCTGCATAAGCACTAGCTTCACGCAGCTAGGACAGCACACCTGCCTTAGGAACACCCAACCACACTCAGTAGTACATGTCCCATCATGTTGTTTGACAACACTCTGCACAAACTTGGACAGCACACAAGCCACATAAAACTCTGCACACTTGCAGTAATAGACCATAGCCAACAACCTTAACTCCCCCTGACATGAACAACTGATGCTCCTTATGCTTCTTAAGAACTGCCACTTCTTGTATTTGTTGAGCATGATCTCGCCATGTTTATTTCAGATACATGGTCTGCCAAAAATAAAAGCCCACTTGATTTGGAATTTCTCACATATTCCATAACAAATGTCTTTAGATTACTCGCAACACAAGATAAGGACTGCCACCACCTTTTACTTGTATTTGAAGAAACCTCCTTATCTTCAGCCATTCTGATCAGATCACACCACTGACAACAACCTTATATCCTTACATTCACAAGTATCTAATTACGTCTTCATCATGAAAGTAGTCATGTATTGCCAGACCAAACTACTTAACATCAAGATCAGAATCTGCCCATTCTAGTCCACATTATGTCAGAACTGCCACTTCAGACGATAATGCTGCTTTTTCCAACTCCACAAGCACGGTTCCAGACCTTCATCCAGGATACACAACAAACAATGTTGTTGTAACAATATGTAGGACATCAGTATAAGACAAAAGAACACACCTTCTGTATCACAACCAGCACCAGCAGCTTTACCGAAAACAAACTCAAAAGAATCACATCAGACAACTAGACAAAACCTAGGCTCACTCTCCATCCTTTCAGCCACAATTGGACAACCTCTTAACCTACCAAGGCACCAAACACGAAGTTCTGACATCCAATGTGACAAGGTTAAAAAAAGTTCCCAAGAAAACAAGTTCCCAAATCAAAGACCACTTTGATTGGTCAGGTGATACAAACAAGGACTCTTTATGCAGTATAAAAACCAAGCCTCCTTGCTCCTAACAGCACATTACAGATAGAACCATGAGTCAGTCTAACAAGGATGAGGGAAAGAGACACATGCAGGAAGTCAAGAAACCAGATCCACAGAAGTTGAAGAACAAAACACTGTCCACAGCTAGGGCAACTTCAGGAGCCACAAGAACAAGAAGGACTTCAGAGACAAAGATGAAGACCATCAAAAAACCTACAGTACAACTTCAAGCTTCTGATGATGAATGGGACGAAGATTGGAAAACATTTCTTGATTCAGGGGGTTGGGATAATCTTTAGACTCTTTGTTTCTTGCTTTTTCTAAACTTGTAAGCTTTCAGCAGTGCAATAAAATTCTGTTTCAATTCTGTTTCCTTTAAACTAAATAAATGCAATAAAGATCACAACTGCACAAGTCACATCCCAGCACACTTAATCCTCATGTATACAAATTCCTAATTTGCAAAATAAGTGCCAACACCAAAAGCTGCAGAATTATCAATCTCCCCCTTAACATCACACGTCCAGCTGCATAAAATTTTGAAACTCTCCCCTATCAAGAATAACATGTGCTTCTTCGTACCTTGAAGAATGGAAAACATAAGACGCATCTTCATGTCTTCAAGAGCTCACTCTTTGTTCAACTCACAAGTTGAACATAATCATCCGTTGTACCAATACTCACATGAACCCAATCTGATCAACTTTTCTCTATCTAAGACCATCATTACTCCTTTGCAAGAAGAACACCTTAAATGAATGGAGAACATGAGACTCATCTTCATGTCTTCAAGAGCGCACCCTCTGTTCAACACACCTGCTGAACACATTCACCTACTGCTTGACCCTCACATCAGTACATAAATCAGGTAGAGGCTTGTGATCTCAGGAGACAAAAACCACAACATTCTGAACAGAATGTTCTGTCAACAGATGTTAAGACATCAGTCTTGACATCATGAATAGAGTCCAGCTGCACTAAGAAAAACACCACATTCCAAAACAGAATCTCCAAGCTTCACCCTTTAAGCCTCGGGACCAGAAACAACCATCATAACCCATCGCATCACAGAAGATCACAAGAACACAAGAACAGTATTCTCTCATCCAACTCTCCAAAGGCAATCATTCACTATCATTCTTTCCTTTAATAGCTGCACAGACTGTGATCACACACAGTCAATACTTATCTAGCTTCACAAGATCATTCAGATAATGCTTCCAAAAAACAGAGAAAAATCATGACTCTTTGATCTTTGACCTTCATGTCCAAGAAGTCTACCAGAGATAATCCTTCTTGAAACTCAGGTTCTCCACTCCTGCAGCAAGGACCAGAAATAAACTGACCTCATGAGTAAATAACATGTTGATCACACCTTGACCAACTCACACATCTAAGATAAGTTCCAGGGCCAGAAAATTCTTAGACATACCACCCAGATGCCTCCTCTTCCAGATCAGGAGTAGGTTCTAAACCCATGTGATCAAACCACATTAGTTTAGCACCCAGAGCATCTGCTATGCCATTCCTTTAGACCACAGAATTCTGCAGAATTCTGACGTGATGTTCTAACACAAGAGAGGACATCATTCCAAGGAACACATCAAGAGATCAAAGACTGGAGATTAGCCTTTTTAGGAATAGAAGCAAAAGTGAATTACTTCTCACTTACTTCAGATCTCTTACTCACAACTTCACTTATCAATGCCTTTATGAGTGGACTTGAACAATAATCTTCAAGTATCGTTGACAAAGTAAGTTAAAGCAGTCTTGCATATATCCCATCACCATAGGATATACATTCAAAGAAGAACAACCTTCTCAGTTACAACCTCAGGAGTTTTCAGATAGATACGCAATGGATCAAAACATAAACTCCTCAAAACCTTCAGGTGTCACATATCAGCCCTAGCATCATAATCCAGGTGACACCATAATACCACGGGTTTGAAAATAAATCAAACCTAACATAACCACAACACAACAGCTTTTCAACCAAACCTCTAAGCCTTCAGCACATGCCACTGCCTGTCACGAACAGTCCATCCTCCACTTCTAGGGACCATTCTCACACCTATATGAACTTCTCCAAGTTCAAACAACTTTTCAGTAGAAAGCCTCTACCTTGACCTTGAACCAGAAAGTATCTTCCCTCGGATCTCATCCAGATACAGAACAGAATGACCTGCTCTGATACCAATTGAAATTCTGGTACATGTACAGAATTCAGATGTCCTATAACATGCCATTCGACATCTGGTCTGACATGAACACACATGGCAAGGTATATAACAATAAACATGGTACTGAAAAGATAAAAACAAGACACACAAAATTGTTAACCCAGTTCGGTTTAACACACCTACTATGGGGGCTACCAAGCTAGGGATGAAGTCCACTATCAGCAGTATCAATTCAAAGCTAAACTCCCAGTTTACAGCTTATCACTTAATCACTACCCAATGACCCTTCTACCTAGATCCTCTCTAGATATGAGAAACCCTTCTCACTCCCAATCATCCCAATGATGTCTAGCAGTCAACACTCCGCCACTGCATCAACAGCTCTTTACCTATACAACAATTCAACAAGGAAGACACACTTCCAAGACACAACTTAGAGTTGCTTAAAAGCTTCCTCCAAGAACAATATTCCTCTTACTTAACAACTTCGAGGATCACACTAACAAACTGTCCAACTCACATGTCGAGTGGTACAGGAACCAAACCTAATAACAAAACTTTTACATCTTTGGTTCAGTTCAGATTCTAGGTTACACTGCATCTATATATAACCTATTCCCAACTAGATTTGGGCCTTCACAGACACAGCAAATACGCTGCTACAAATCAGCAGAAACTTCTGCTACATAATAGGACTTCAATCTTTAACTTCCTAAAATATCTCCATATTTAAAAAGTGTATATTTTCTAATATTCTTCTCAATTTGAATCTTCAGACCTTTTAATTCAGCGCCACATATCATTTGCATAATATTCCCTGAATATTCTGCATATGTTAAGAGATAATAGAATCTTTAATTCACTTCAGTTCTGGCGCGATGTTGAATGGACCTGCATGGGACATCTTAGTACGACATGTTGTTCCAGATGTTGAAACCACTTCAACTCAACATGTTCCATTGCACAATAGGACTTCTTGCTCAACCTGTTCTTCTTTAGCAAGATAAAATATCCTATCTAACATATTGCTGCTATTATTTGTTTTACAAAATTAATGCCAATCCTAAAAATAAAAGAACTAACAGATAGCTCATTGCCTTCCCTTGACCTCATAGTCATAGGATTCCATCTTGGCCTCATAGCCATCTTCCAATCTTGACCTCATAGTCATAGAAAAGTCTCTCTACTTACCTCATAGTCATAGATAGCTCATTGCCTTCCCTTGACCTCATAGTCATAGGATTCCATCTTGGCCTCATAGCCATCTTCCAAGCTTGACCTCATAGTCATAGAAAAGTCTCTCTATTGACCTCATAGTCATAGATAGCTCATTACCATCTTGACCTCATAGTCATCTTACCACCTTGACCTCAAAGTCATAAGATTCCATCTCGGCCTCATAGCCATCTTCTCTAGACCTCATAGTCATAGGCCTCATAGCCATCTTCTCTAGACCTCATAGTCATAGCCATTATCCCTTGGCCTCATAGCCACCTACCATCTTGACCTCATAGTCATCTTACCACCTTGACCTCATAGTCATAGGAAGCATCTTCTCTAGACCTCATAGTCATAGGCCTCATAGCCATTCAAATCTCACAACTTAGACTTAGAGAGTTTCCTAAACTCTACAATGAGATCATACTCATTTCCCCCCTCAGAACTTTGGCCATAGCCAATGGTTCCTCAATCCACCCTTAGTGAGGTGAACTACGGTTGCTCTAATTCTTTAGTCAGATACGTAGGCACAAGATGCGACGTCTTGGCAAGCAAACTTAGTGTATATACCTTTAGGTTTTTACCTTAGTATAGATTTCTTTTAGCAAACATAACATAACACAAACTAAAACAAGAGGTTCCCGTAGATTACTACGGACGTTTAGGATGCTAATACCTTCCCTAGGCGTAACCAACCCCCGAACTTTAGATCTCCCCCCTTTAGGTTTTTCTCAATCTTGAACCTTTCCTTTGGATAAATCAAAGTCGGTTGTGAATTCAAAGAAATGTGATGCAAGTTAATTAATAGCTTGTTATCCGATTCTCAGGGCAACAGTACAGAATCAAAGTACTCCTTCTAAACCAGTGCACCTGAATGAAGGATCAAGTGTGCCAGAAACCATGTTTCATCTGACATCCCCAGCAGAGTTCGTACCTCTTAAGACCGATCGAACAATTCTTTCTCCCAACAGGTATCGTCTCTCCTAAGCAAGGCAGAATTGCTATCTTGGACCAATGGTACTTTTCATCCCCCACCGTGGCCGAGTATCCAGTCATGTTCATCTATTAGTTTGTATGTCACGTCAGTTTTGTCAGCATAAACATACATACATCATGTATTATTGATTCACATTCATATTCATATTGCATCACTATCACTCTAGTCGGTCTAGTTCCCAAGTGATAAAAGTCCTCTCAATCGAGTTGTCAGTCGTTTCCTCGTTAGGATATACAGCGTCTGAGCAGTTTCTCCCCAGTTTATTTCTGGATTGGAGCCAGTCCTCGACTACTTTGATAACTTGAACCTCTGAAAGGCAAGAAAACATTCAACAAACGTCACTCTTCACCCTTGAAGATGATATTCTCGCTTTCCCGGATTAAGGAAAACCCCCAGAGGAAGCCTTTTAACTGAAGACTCTCGGCAATACAGCAGTTTATCTCTGAAAATTTTCTATCAAATAAGGTCATCAGCACCTCCAAATTGGATTGCATCACATGGCATTTCTATGAGAAGATCTCGAAAGAAAGTATGATGTAATATCCCCAAGCAGAAAAGCAGTCTATCATGAGACTCGTTTTCCCTAGTAGAGTCAACAAATGGCATCTCTAACAGAGAAGTTTGCACACCTCTACAGCTCAGACAAATGAGTTTCCCCAGCAAGTCTGACATTAAAACTTTTTCCCATCAAATGGCATCTCCCCAGGAAAATTCGGCGAGAAGTTTGATGAAAACCGCTACACATAGCGACCCTTGTCAAGGAAGGAACTAAAAAAAAACTAAGACTAGTTCTGTGGCTGAAGACCAGGATCGAGGGGAAGTTTATTGACAAAAGAAACTGAGACCAGTTCCGTGGTTGAAGACCAGGATCGAGGGGAAGTTTATAGACAAAAGAAACTTAGACCAGTTCCGTGGCTGAAGACCAGGATCAAGGGGAAGTTTATTGACAAAAGAAACTGAGACCAGTTCAGTGGCTGAAGACCAGGATCGAGGGGAAGTTTATTGACAAAAGAAACTGAGACCAGTTCCGTGGCTGGAGACTAGGATCGAGGGGAAGTTTATTTAAGAAACTTAGACCAGTTTCGTGGCTGAAGACCGGGATAGAGGGGAAGTTTTACCCTTTTCTAAGCATCATTGCCTAGCAAAAGAAGATGGACGGGCAAACTGCCATTCATAACCACTGTCAAAATTTTGGGTATTCCGATCTTTAATCCTCTTGCACCCCGAATGCCCGAATACCTTCGCCATTCACACCTTCGGGTCCAAGAAGATTAAATAGGGGCATCTATCATACCCCAGATTTTGACCACCAAGATTTTCCATCATTGTGCAAATCATCATCACAATATGGATGTACTTTCATGCCTCATTAATCTCCTCAAAGATGGTTGAGCATTCACCACAATCAAGAATTAGGGTTTTGAGCCCTCTCAGAGCACTTAGACAAAGGATCAATCAAGGAATGACATGATCTTCAACTTGTATAAACCTTTCAAATACCTATAAAAGATCAAGAGGACTCCCAGATCAAGAATCAAGCACAAGGTTGCAACATTCCAAGTGGATCAAGCCTTAAGATCGACAGTGTCACCAAATTAGGGTTTTGGTCAACCAGGACCTCCAGATGGAAATTTTCATCTGGGCATGAGCCAATACCTCAAAGCATAGCCCAATATACTCCAAGGGAGCTCATGGACCCAATCATCAAGTCAATTTAGCCTCAGGGGATGCATTTATAAAAAATCAAGAATTAGGGTTTCTTGACCTAATTCACCCCTAAGTTGACTTTTGGGACAAAGCTTGAGCCAAGACCTCAAGACATGATTTTAGGGCCTCTAATACACTACATTAATCCATTTGCAACAATGGATTGACCCAAGAAGCATGGTTCATAAGTTTCAATTTCACCAGGACCACAATTAGGGTTTTGAGGAAAAACTCAACTGTATCTTTGACTTTTGACCAAGACATGCTCCCAAACCTTGGGACATGATTCAATACACCCTATAACACCTATGGAATCCATCCATTAGGTTTTATTTAGGTCAAGAACTTGATTTCACAAAGGATCGCACATTTTAGATTTCATCCGATAAAAAGTCAACTGTGCACAAAATCAAGTTTGACTTTTTGGAAATTTTCACAAATATGGTTCCCCTAAGTCAAAAATAATGTTAATGTATGGTATTGATCATCATTCATTAAGAAAAATCAAGAAAAGTGAGGTTTCTTGCAAAAGGGGCAACCATAAGAAACCAAAATTTTTCTAAGTTATGGAACAAAAGTGATTTTGGTACCAACTTCCAAGGATCATAACTTGAGATCCAAACAGCCATTTTGGGTGATCCAAAGCCTGATTTGTAGGTCTTCCTACATCCTACAAAAGCATCAACTACAAGAAACTCCAATTCTTCATGGATTTTGAGTTATGGACTGATCAAAATGACAAAAATGAAGAAAATGACACTTTTTCAACACTTAGTGAAAATTTGCCTAAGTTGTCAGCTTTGAACACCAATGTTCATGAGGATTTTTTAATGGGATCCAAATAGTTTCAAAACAAACTATGATCACACATGTTTTGTATCATATGAGGACTCTCTAAAAAGCACAAGAGCCTCATATAACTCAACCTGAGCAGGGAGGTATGATCCCCTCAAAATCACCATTTCCAACTGTCTTGTACAAGGCAGAATTTGGTGTTTTGCTCGATTTGGCAAATTGGACAACTCCAAACCTTGTCATCCACTTGGAAACATCAGAGGATATAACAAAAGGGGATTGATCTGATCCCCAAGCCTTCCAAGTCCAAGAATCTACACATAGCCATAACAAACCTAAAAAGGCTAAAAAGTGCCAAGACTCCAATTTTGTTTCAATGCATTCAATGGATGCATCAAGGTGGAATGAACTGAGGCAAGTTTAACTGAATAAGTCAAGCCTTATCTCTGAACCAAAAGACCATAGGCCTGTGCTCTAACCTCAAGTCAATGGCTAGAGGAGACTTGAGATTCCATTTGATCCACATTGGCCACAGACCTGCTGCAGTTGCCACACCCTATTGCTGCCAAAACAAACTTGACACACTATAAATAGACCTCAATTGTGATCAGTTTGAGTACACCAAAGAACCCAAACTGTTGTGTTCCTCAAAATCTCCCTTTCACTCCAATTTTGCCTTCTAATTCAAGTCATTATCGGGTTTTGAGATTGAGAGTGATTCCAACCAAACCAATCACACACACACCTCATAAACATCATGTATGAGTGATCCATAACATAAAATCACATTTGGAACATCAAATTCACAAAATCACCAGCCAATTGCTCAAGTTCTTGACAGAGTTGCAGTTGAGGTACCATAACCAGCTCCAGCTCATTTCAATCCACTCCAAGCATTCAAACACACTCATTGGCACCTAAGGAAGCTGTCCAGATCATTGGAACCTAGCTGCAACACCTCCATCACCAAACTCGATCACCAGCTGCAAGAGGTAAGCCTGACACCTTCAAACTCTATGGTTCATTCATCATAAATGAATTTGTGAGTTACCATCTTGTTCCTACGTGTATATAGAGTAATAACCCTCAATCAATTGCCATGAATCAATCATGTATGGAATTTCATTGTGTTCATGCTGAAATTAGGGTTCTTGAGGTTATCTTCTGATTTCTCACTCCATGCTTAATATAAATGCAATTAGTCTATATGGTTGTGATCCTTGTTCAAAAACGAACAAGATTGGTGTTTGAATCGTGCAAAACCATTGAGTAATCAGAGAGAAAAGTGAGAAAACGCAAATCATCCATGGCGCGGTCACGAGGAAGAAGAAGGTGACCGTTGGCGCCATAATTCAAATTATTTGAATTTTGAATTTTGGTTATTTTATTTAATTGATTGAAAAATTAATTTCTCTCTGAATTTTTGTGTTCTTAAATTGATTCTTTTTCTCAAAATTCACAAAAATGTTTAAATATTTTATTTTACAAAAAAATCCAATTTATATTATTTTTTTAATATAGTTAGAATTTTTTGTAATTAATTTCAGTTTATTTGTTTTTAAACATTTTTAAATGAAATTCCCACTTTGATCTTTCAAAACCAATTGAATTTCAAACTTTCATATGATTAAACATGATTTTTCAAAATATTTTTCAAAGTGTACAACTTGTTTTTGAATATATTTGGTATTTTATATCATTTTTTTCATTTAATTTCCTTTGAAAAATGACATTTTAATTTAAAATTAGGGTTTCCTCTCGATTTTAAATTTTCAAAGAATTTTGGGCCTCAAATAGAATGTAAGACCCATTCCTTGTTAATATAAACCATTTTGGGCCTCAGTCATTGTATAAGTCCCGATACGATTTCAAAATCTCGGCACGGTCGTCGCCTTTTAAACAAAAACCATTTGGGCCTCCCCTTGTGTTGTAAGTCCCATCTTTCTTTTTAAAAAAAAATACACTTTTGGGCCTCTCCTTGAGTTGTAAGACCCATCCCTTTGTACAGAAAACCTTATTTAGGCCTCAGTCATTGTATAAGTCCCAATACAATTTTCAGAACAACGGTGCGATCACTGTTATATCTGGGTCTCTCCTTGAGTATAAGCCCCAACAACATTTTCAAAAACAACTTCCCTTTTGATTTAGGTTCAAATTCATAGTTGTTATCAAAACTTTCTTTAATTTCTTGAGCAAATAACCATACAACTGTTACAATGGAAGCTTGCTCGCCTGTAAGTTTTATCAGCTTTCTTTTAAATACTTGTCATATATATATAACTGTATTGCTGGAAGCTTGCTCAACTGTAATTTTTTATCAGCTTTCTTTACATGCTTTCATATATATATATTTGTCTGTATTGTTGGAAGCTTGCTCACCTGTAAGTCCTTCTTTCATATCCTTTTAAATACTTGTCATATATCAACTGTATATATACTTGTATATCTGCTTAGAGTTTTCCTCGACAATTAGGTCTATAACTAGATAAAATCAGTTGGTCACTCTTTCAATACAGTCAAAACTAGTCCCCCATAGGAATTCCAGATACAATGTGGCCTTCTCTTGGGCTTAAACAATATGGAGCAAAGACAAAGGAATTAATCCCGGTGAAAATTTTTTTAGACTGTCACTATTAGAAAAAATTGTCAAAGAAGTTCATTTCCCCCAGAGAGGATTAATTCTCGGTGAAACCTCTCTTGAATTTCTTCAAACCCTAGAACTGTTCACTAAAGAAAAGATTATTCCTGGTGAAACTTTTCTTGAACTCTTCTTAAGTTTGGACCCATAGGCTTCCTAAAAGTATCCCCGCCTCCTCTTGGGCTTTGTACAAGGACCCTCTGGCTTCTTAGAAGTTCTCATGCCTTCTCTTGGGTTTAATATAAGGGCCCTGAAGACCTCTTAAAGGTATAGGACAGAACTTAGTCATCCTTTATTAGAGCAGTCTTTCCGAAGAGTCAAAACCTCAGACCAATTTTAGGGTTGATTCTCATCCCTTAAAGCACCAGCCTCCTTTTGGGCATCATACAAAGATAAACTCTTCCATACTAGTAGACTTGGTCAGTCTAATCCCCTTTTGGATCTCAAAGACATTCTCAAGTTATCTACAAATACGGGAGAAACCCTAATCATTTAACCAATATCCAATAGAGTTGAAACCTCTATAGGTTTCCAAAATTCAATCTTTAAACTCTCACTTTAAGTTTCCCCAGCCAGGGTCAGCTTATCATCAATATAACACTATCCCAAATCAGAACCTCAAGGCATCTGATACCTTAACTCTTCTGTAATCCTCAACAAGAGTTGATCCCCTGACTTGGACCTGCCTCTGGATCTCAATAATCCTCAGCAGAAGCCAGCCTCCTTTTAGGCTTTGTATATTGATTTTCCTCAGCAGAGTTAGCCCCAACAGCACCCTTTTGTTGAGTCCATCTTCTTTCTTAAAATACTCTCTTGTTGAGTTAACCCTTATAGCCTCAATCCTAGGCTTTGTACAAGGCAAACAAAGCACTCTCTTGTTTAGTCAATCACCTTGCCACACTCTCTTGTCGAGTCAGTGGTACAAAACAAAAACACTTTCTCGTTGAGTCATTCTTTTTTAACCTCAATCTTGGGCTTTGTACAAGACATATATAAACTTTCTCCAACAAAGTCAAAATCTTCATATCCTTCTCTTAAGCTCTGGATAAATATCTTCTCCAGCGAAGTTAATTCCTCCCAGCCTTCTTTTAGGCTTTGAGAAATAATATCCCTAAGTAGAATCAATCTTCTTTTCAGCCTCCTCTTAGGCTTTGTATAATGATTTTCCCCAGTAAGGTCAGTCCAATCTTGGGCTTTGTATAGGACACCTAAGTTGAGTCAGTCAACTATCTTTCAGCCTCAATCTTGGACTTTGTACAAGACACCAAATAAAACACTCTTTTGTTGAGTCAATCTCATTTCAGCCTCAATCTTGGACTTTGTACAAGACACCAAATAAAACACTCTCTTGTTGAGTCAGTCTCATTTCATCCTCAATCTTGGGTTTTGTACAAGACACCAAATAAAACTCTTATTGAGTCAGTCTCATTTCAGCCTCAATCTTGGGCTTTGTACAAGACACCAAATAAAACACTCTCTTGTTGAGTCAGTCCCATTTCAGCCTCAATCTTGGGCTTTGTACAAGATACCGTATAAATCTCTCCAGCAGAGCCAATCTTCTTTTAGCCACAATCTTGGGCTTTGTACAAGACAGATAAAATCTCTCACCTATAGGGTCAGTTTCCCCCTTTAGCCTCAATCTTGGGCTTTGTACAAGACAGACAAAATATTTCCCCGGAAAAGTCAACCTTTAGCCTCCTCTTAGGCTTTGTATAATGATATCCCCAAAAGAGTCAGTCTCCTTTTTGCCTCAATCTTGAGCTTTGTAAAAGACAGATAAACACTCTCTTGTTGAGTCAGCCTTTTCCAGCCTCCTCTTAGGCTTTGTATAAGGACTTCCCCAGTGCAGTCAATCAATCTCTTAGCTTCAACCTTGGGCTTTGATCAAGGCACACAAAAATCAACATCTCCTCAGAGGAAATCAAAATCTCTCTGTAGGAAGAAATTTCTCTGTCTTATCACACATCAAAACAGATAAATCAAAACAAACCCTAATCCCAGATAACTGCTGTAAGTGGCACACTTGTTGATTCAAATATCCAAGCTGTCGTCCATCTCTTATCCTGGTAAAAATCATCTCTTTCATCTAATTGCTATAAGCGGCAAGCCTCTGAATTATTTACATCCACGCCACTGCCCCTCTCTTAGCATGAAAGATTCCTAAGGAAAAATGGCATTGCTCAACACTGAGTTAAAGTTTTCCCCTTCAGGAAAAATCCCTCATAAAGGAAATTATGGCATTGTTGGATTCTCATATATCACAATTAAAGTAATTTTCCTTTATAAACAGTCACCCAACAGTTGTGATAAACAGACGAGATGTCTCCCTTTAGAGATGAAAAATTCTCTCTCAGTCAAACCTTTTAGCTTCAATCTTGGGCGTTGAACAAGACACAAATAAACCTTTTAGCTTCAATCTTGGGCTTTAAATAAGACACCAAAACAAATTTCCTCCCATAGAATAGGAGGAACTATGATTGCTCTGATTTCCCTGTTTCTTTAAAACGGGAATACGTAGGCATAAGATTACGAAATCTTAGCGAGCATACCAATAAAAAACTCTAGGTCCAGTACCTTCACACACTAAATCAAAACTTAGGTCCAGTACCTTACCAAAAACATCGGAAAACCCGAACATCAACAAAAACTCTCTCTCTCTCTCTCTCTCTCTCTCTCTCAAAAACCTCCCAAAGGAGAAACTTTCCCAACCCACAACGGATAAACACCATCAAGTATGAAAGCATAACCTATTGCTAATAACCTATGGATAACCATGTATAGGATGGGTAACTGACAACTCCCCATTGTATAACCTGACACCGAACTCCCCGAATCTCTCTTAAGCATTTGTTCAGTTAAACATTTGCGTTCAAGGTTAGTTTTAGATAGCTTCCCTTTCCCTTTCAGCTTCACGGGATAAATTAGAAATCAGAAAGTAGCACCATACTCCCTCTCATTGCGGTGAGGAGGAACCCCATGGCGATAAGGTGGTCGCGTCACCGACAAAAATCGCACGCTACATCATTCATCTTCTTTTGCTAAGCAATGTTACTTAGAAAAGGGTAAAACTTCCCCTCGATCCTGGTCTTCAGCCACGAAACTGGTCTTAGTTTTTGAAATAAACTTCCCCTCGATCCCGGTCTTCAGCCACGGAACTGGTCTCAGTTTCTGAAATAAACTTCCCCTCGATCCTGGTCTTCAGCCACCGAACTGGTCTAAGTTTCTTCTTGTCGAAATAAACTTCCCCTCGATCCTGGTCTTCAGCCACGAAACTGGTCTAAGTTTCTTCTTGTCGAGTTTCTTCCTCGACAAGGAACACTATTTGTAGCGATCTTCATCAAACTTCTCGCCGAGTTTTACTGGGGAGACGCCATTTGATGGAAAAATTTGATGTCAGACTTGTTGGGGAAACCCATTTGTCTGACCTGTAGAGGTGTGTAAACTTCTCTGTTGGAGATGCCATTTGTTGACTCTACTGGGGAAAATGAGTCTCTTGAGAGACTGCCTTTTACTTGGGGATATTACATCATACTTTTCTTCGAGACCTTTTCAGAGAAATGCCATGTGATGTAATCCAATTTTGAGGTGCTGATAACTTTATTTGATAGCAAATTTTTTGGGGAGAAACCGCCGTATTGCTGAGAGTCTTTTAGTGGAGAGGCTTTCTTAGGGATTTTCTTTAATCCGGGAAAGCGAAAATATCATCTTCAATGGTGAAGAGCGATGTTCCAGAGGTGTTTGTCGAATGTCTTATTGTCTTTCAGAGGTTCAAGTTATCAAAGTGGTCGAGGACAGGCTCTAATCCAGAAATAAACTGGGAGAGATTGTTCAGACGACACATTTCTGGACGAGGAAAGAACTGACAACTTTCGATGAGAGGACTTCTATCACTTGGAGATAAGTATGACCAAAGCGACAGTAATCCAATGTGAATATATATATGAATCAATTATGCATGATGTATGTATGTTTATGCTGAAAAAACAGATGCGACGTACAGACTAGTGAATGAACACGACTAGATACTCGGCCACTACGGGGGATGAGACGTACCATTTGTTCAAGATAGCAATCATGTCTTGCTTAGGAGAGGTAGACCCTGTGAGGGGAGAAAAATCGTCAATTGGTCTTCAGAGGTAAGAACTCTGTCGGGGATATCAGATGGATCATTGCATCTGAAATAGTTGATCCTTCATTCAGGCGTACTGGTTTAGAAGGAGTACTTCGATTTTGCATTTTGAGGTTTGATCACTTCCAGAGAAGCCATCGATGTTCCTTTTTGTGTTCAGTAATAAAAAAGAATTTCCATCTTTATTTTAAAAGCAGAAGAAAATTTGACAAGTAAATTCATTTTTTGTTTCACGAATCGTTGATCATATTAAAAATGTCATTATGTAAAGCAAAATAAATGAGAATTGTAAACAAAAGCACTAGGGCTCAAATTTTATTGATATAATTGTAATCAGTCGAGCGCGTGACCCCATAGAGCATTTACAAAGTTTAGAAAATGGTAATTTACGGGAAAAGGGCTACATTGAAACATAATGACCGCTATCCTTCTACCAACTTTAAATTCTGGACATCCTGAGCTTCTACTGAAGATGACCTTGACTGAAGTCTTTCGACAGATGGTGTTACTGCTGGGGAATTAACCTTGTCGGACGCAATTACTTGCCATGAATCCCTAACTTTTGCCTGGATTATCTTTTGAGGTTTTCAATCCATCGGGATGATTTTTGCTTATGTCTCTAATTTTTGCCTTGACCACCCTTTCGGATTTTCAATCCACCGAGACATTTTTTTTATTATTTAGGCGAAGTATTTCTTGGCTACATCAATATTTGTGGGGTAGGTAAACTCCTCTCTATCCATGGTTGCAAGTCTCAAGGCACCGCTTGAGAAGGCTTTCTTAACAACGTAAGGGCCATCATAATTCGGAGTCCATTTGCCCCTAGAATCAGTGAGGAATAATTGTATCTTTTTTAGCACAAGGTCTCCTTTCTTGAAGACACGGGGTCGGACCTTTTTGTCGAGCGCCTTCTCCATTCTTTGCTGATACAACTGACCATGGCATAGGGTCGTTATTCGCTTTTCTTCGATTAGGTTTAGTTCATCGTGTCGAATTTGACACCATTCAGCCTCTGTCAGCTTGGCTTCCATCAATACCCAAATTGATGGTATCTTTACTTCTATGGGTAGCACTACTTCCATGCCATATACTAGAGAGAAAGGGGTTGCCCCTGTTAAAGTGTGAAAATATGTGCGATAACCGTGGAGAGCAGAAGGCAGCATCTCGTGCCAGTCTTTGTAGGTTACAACCATCTTTTGAATGATTTTCTTGATATTCTTGTTAGCCGCTTCTACCGCCCTGTTCATCTTAGGCTGGTAGGGAGATGAGTTATAGTGTTCGATCTTGAACTCAGCACACAACTCTTTCATCATCTTGTTGTTTAAGTTAGATCCATTATCCGTAATGATCTGGCTTGGAACACCATAACGGCAGATGAGATTGTTCTTGATAAATCGAACCACCACTTGTCTGGTTACATTGGTGTATGACACTGCTTCGACCCACTTGGTGAAGTAGTCAATAGCTACCAGAATGAATCGATGTATGTTTGAAGCTTTGGGTTCAATCATGCCAATCATGTTGATTCCCCATATAGAAAAAGGCCATGGAGAATAAAGTACTTTGAGATGCGATGGCGGTACATGGATCTTGTCTGGGTATATCTGACACTTGTGACACTTCCTCATGTAATTGTAGCAATCAGATTCCATTGTTAGCCAATAATATCCTGCTCTCAGAATTTTTCTCGCCATTGTGTGTCCATTGGCATGAGTGCCAAAGGAGCCTTCATGAATTTCTTTCATCAACATGTTTGCTTCTTGTCTGTCTACGCATCTAAGCATAACCATGTCGAAGTTTCTCTTATAGAGTGTATCACCGTTTAGGAAGAAGTTGCCAGCCAGTCTTCTGAGAGTCTTCCTGTCTTTTCGGGATGCCCCAGGTGGGTATTCTTGTTTTTGAAGGAAGCACTTGATATCATGATACCCGGGTTTATCGTCGATGAATGCTTCTATTGCAAAGACGTAAGCGGGCATTTCAAGGCGCATTATGTCAATCTTAGGTACGTCATTCCATTGAATTACAACAATCATGGAAGAGATGGTGGCTAGTGCATCAGCGATGAAATTTTCTTCACGAGGGATGTGATGAAACTCGATTCTGTTGAAGAATGGTAACAACCTTCTCGCGTAATTTTTGTAAGGAATCAATCCTGATTGATATGTGTTCCACTCTTCTTTGATCTGATTGATAACCAGGGCTGAGTCTCCATACACATCCAAGTTCTTTATCCTTAAGTCAATTGCTTCTTCGAGACCCATGATACAAGCTTCGTATTCGGCCTCGTTGTTTGTGCATTTGAACGTTAGTCGGGTGGTGAAAGGAATATGGGTACCCTGAGGTGTTACGATGATTGCCCCAATTCCGTTTCCATAATTGTTGACAACTCCGTCAAAAATTAGTCCCCATCGGGAACCTGGTTCTGGACCTTCACTGGGTAGCGGTTCATCGCAATCTTTCATTTTTAAGTACATGACATCTTCGTCTAGGAAGTCAAATCCGACTGATTCCTGATCATCAATCAGTTGGTGAGCCAAATGATTGGCTAAAATACTTTGATAGGTTACCCCCCGCGTTCTTTAGACCAAATGGCATTACCTTGTAACAAAAGGTTCCCCATGGGGTGATGAATGAAGTTTTCTCCATATCTTCCGACGCCATTTTGATTTAGTTATAGCCCGAGAATCCATCCATGAAGGAGAAGACTTTGCACTTTGTTGTGCTGTCAAACATCATGTCAATGTGTGGCAGGGGGAAGTCGTCCTTTGGACTTGCTTTGTTCAGATCTCTGTAGTCTACACACATTCTGACTTTTTCGTCCTTTTTCGGAACTGGTACTATGTTAGCTAGCCATTGAGGATATTCTGAGGTGGCGAGGAAACCGGTGTCAATCTGCTTATGTACTTCTTCTTTAATCTTGATGGCCATATCCGGATGAGTCTGTCTCAGTCTTTATTTCACTGGAGGACATTCTGTTTTAAGCGGTAAATGGTGTTCCACGATGCTGGTATCCAACCTTGGCATGCCCTGATAGGATCAAGTAAACACATCTGGAAACTCTTTGAGAAGTTTTATCAAACCTCTTCTGACAGCTGGACTGAGTAGTGCCCCAATTTTAACTTCTTTCTTTTCTTCCTCTGAACCTAAATTGATAGTTTCCAACGGCTCTTTGTGAGGCTCAATAGACCTTTCCTCTTGTCTGAGTAGTCGGGAGATCTCTTCTGGAATTTCTTCGTCCTCTTCTTCTTCAGCTTCAAATATCAGGAATTCAAAGTTGGGAGAAGGCATTGGATCGTATGTTTCAATGGTGTTTAAAATAAGCAATCTGGATGACGTGATGATTCATTTTTTAGCAAAGACAGAGAAAATGCAAGTGTGTGCAGTGTATTTTCTGAAAAATGCTTGTTTTTATTTTGGGTTGTTTTTAGGATTATCATTTTCTGAAAAATGAAATGTGAAAACAACAATAAATGCGGGAATTCAGAATGACATTATTTATTCATGATTTTTCGATTCTTGAAACACAACCCTATAAAACAAAAACTTTGTCGCTTTGGGCGAAACAAAGAGGGACATTTACAGAAAGGTGAGCCCTATAAAAACATCTGTTTCACTTGGGCAAGGTGAAAGGTTAAAACAAAGATGGTAATTACTTAAGCTTATGGACGACTTTCGGGACATCGACAGCAACCCATTGGCGACGAACTCCTCTATGAATCACAAAGTCTGGAATCTTCCTTCTTGGGTTGTCTTCAGAAACAACGTTGATTTATGGCGGAGTAGGATCATTGGAGTCTTCCTCCCAAGCAGAATTGTCATAAACGAACTCTTCTGCTGTATCTCCCCTAGTGTTTTCACTCTCAAGAGGATCTCCCCATCCAGTTGCTGGATGTCCTCGTATCTGATGTGAGAGTTTTCAGGAGTGGTGTATTTGACTAGAAAATCATACTTGCCGCTTGGCTATCCTAAGGTGTCCCATATTTCTGTGGGAATAGAGGAGTCATCCTCCTCAATAACGTTGACCTCAGGGAAAGCATAGTTAATGAATTCTTGTCCTGCGACCTTTGCAAATTCATCATTGTGGTGTTGGATATCTTCGGGATGTCCCGAGTAATGATCTCATGACTTTGTGGGGACGTGGGTATTCTTTTCAATATTACTCAGCTGATAGGCACCGTCTGACTGACTCTTTTTCCCCAAGTCTTCCGTGTATGGCTTCCAGATAGGCAAGTCATCTAGGGGATCATAATAGTCGTGGTCGAAGATGTCTTTCATCAGATCGTCTTCCTCTAATAAATTGGCAGGAGCACGACATCCTTCGGGATCACAATCTCCATAGATCATCCTGACGTTTGACATCGGTATATATCTCGGGCTCTTCTTTGGAAAGAAAAATGGCATGTGCACTTCTTCCGGAGATATATAACCGTCCTTGTTGAGATAAGACTTCCACTCCTCATCCATATCGGAGGAGTCGCTCTTATTGATGGTGTGTACTTCTTGAGACACTGGTTGGAGGAAACCTCCACTATGGAAGAAATCCTGAATGGGACCAAAACTTTCGTCTCTCTTTGTAGTCTGGGTACAGGTTGAATAGAAACCAAGACCTTTCTTTGTCTTGTTATCAGTAGGAATTACAATATGTCCCCATCCTTTTGTGTCATTACTCTTGATTACCCCGAGAGCATCTTTGTATGAGGAAATCGATGTCCCTTTTTCTGGTCGATTCTCATTGCTCACCGAGAGTGCTTGGAACTGAGTTCCAATAACTTCCTCTGGTTCTACACAGGAGAAAGATGATAAGTTGCTCACGATTAAGACTTGCTCTCCGCAGACTGTGACTAACTTGTCATTCTTGACGAACTTCAGCTTCTGGTGAAGTGTCGAAGTGACTGCCCCAGCTTCGTGTATCCAAGGTCTTCTTAATAAACAACTATATGCTGCCCGGATATCCATGACCTGGAAAGTGACTTGGAAAGTGTGAGGACCAATGGTTATGGGAAGATCGACTTCGCCGATAACTGTTTTACTAGATCCGTCAAAGGCTTTGGCGATGATCTCACTGCCTCTCATCGGAGCTCCTTAGAACAATAGTCGTATCAGAGTTAATTTTGGCATAACATTCAAATATGATCATGTGTCCACCAGTACGCTGGCTAAATCATCGTCTTGGCAGTTGACCGTAATGTTAAGCTCCGTATTATGATTTTTGCCTTCTTCCGGCAGTTCTTCATCACTGATTCCTAAGTTGTTGCAGGAAGTGATGTTGGAGATGATGCTGTCAAATTGTCCTACTGTCACATCTTGTTCCATGAAGGCTTGCTCTAAGACTTTCTATAGAGCTTCCCTGTGAGATTCTGAACTAAGTAGGAGAGATAGCACAGAGATTCGAGACGGAGTTTGCAACAATTGGTCTACAATGTTGTACTCGCTTTTCTGGATGAGCTTCAGCATCTCATCATTGTTCTTTGTAAGTTATTGATTACTGGATTGACCGACTTGTTGATTTGGAACTTTCGTTTGAGGTTCCTTTTCTTTGGTAGGTTCTCCAACTCCTCTGCTGAAGATCCGACCGCTCCGGGTAACTCGACTGATGTCGGCAATGTTCACGACAGAGGGTAATTGAGTTTCCTTTCCATTTTCGATGGTCGTTACACCATATTTGTAAGGGATAGCCTTACCTGACTTGTAAGGTATGGGACCTCGCAGGTAGATAACCACAGGAGCTTTCTGATTTCTCTGACTGTTATAGGCGGCCTCAATTGGTTCCTGGTTGGGAACTTTTCTACAATCAAGAGGGATTCTTGATTCATTGAGTAAAGGTATTATGGCGCAAACGTCTTTGGTCATTCCATGATTGGAGATTACGACAGCGCTTTCGCTTTGACCAGGGAGGTAGTCTTGTATCGTGTTAATCAACCAGAACTTAAACATGGTCGAATCTCCTTTCGGTCTAACTGATTTTGGAGGGCTGCTCGTACGAGATAACATCCTTGGTTATTTTTCGTGCATACTCTACAGTGCTCATAATTGTGTGGAGGTACCCGACCACACCCGCTTTGTATGCAGTGCATCTTTACTAGATCTGCATCTGTTGAGCGGATATCACAACTTTGATGTTTATCAGTGCCATACCCCAAAATTTTCCCTCTCATTTTTCATATTATTTAACATGTGCTTTCATTGCATTCAAGTCATAGAAAAATAAAGCATTCATCTTTGCATCCAGCATAGGGCATGTGATTAGTGGTTTTCAGAGTATTGATCATCCAAGGCAAGAGAGCTAGAGTCAAGGGTTTCCCAACAAGCCTCAAAGGTTTCTTATATCATATATCATCTCATTTGATCCCATAAGTCATTGGAAGATGGGAATTCATCAAGAAGATTGGACAGTGCATCATCTCCTATCAAAAGCAGTCAAAATTAGGGTTTATGACTCAAGCAGTCTCTTGATGAAATTTTGGTTCAAACTTGATTTCAATGTCTTCTACATGATGTCAAGTATCTAAGGATGGAAGATTTCCCATTGGTTGATTTTAGAAAAGTTTCAATTGGTCAGTTGCTTGAGAATCAAGAAATTGGGGAAAAAGTCAACTGTGCAGTGGAAAAAGTCAACTCCTGACTTTTAAGGTCAAATTCATGAAATTCAAGTTACATATGTTCATTTTACAAGATTTGATCAAGAAATGATGAAGGAATCATCAAAAATCAAGAATTGCACAAACTTTCCATTTTTAGCAACTTAGGGTTTCCAAAAATGGCAAGTTTTGGACCATTTGGCACTACACTTTAGGGCATTCTTTCTCTATGATAAAAGCTCCAAACTTCAGGCCTAAGTTGAGCCAATCAAAGATCACATTCCAAGCTTCAAATCCATATCAAGAACTCTTTCATTGGATCAAAATTGAGGGAGTTATGATCAATCAAAGTTTGGTAAAATCAAGGCAAATTTCAAGTCATGGCAAGGCAAGTTCAGGCCTCCAGGCCATAATTTCATCAAACACTTGGTGTGCCAAATGTCAAGATAATTTTCTCTACCAAGGAAGTTTCAAATGAAAAACTTTCCAACATGAAAGTTGTTCATCTCTATGCCCTCTACAACTTTCATGTTTGGAGATTTTTCATTTGATCAAAGGATAAAGAGTTATGATGGTCCAAACATGGGAGTCTCACTCTGAAATTGCCATAGGCCATGATGCCATGCATGCAACAAGTTGCCAAGCCCATGAGACAGTTTGGATCCCTTGAGTTTCAAGCCATTTTCAAGTGTGTTAAAGGTCTTCTTTCACTTTGATTCCAACATCAATCATGTTCTATGATGTACCATCTTTCCATAGCCACCAAGATCATCTCATTTCATGTATTATGCTTAGAGAATTCCATCATCAAACCTCCTTATTTTCATTGAAACCATGCTGCCAAGAATAGAATGTTGACATTGTTGTTATTGATTCAGTTCACACGCATACATCAAGCACTACACACCAGCCACTCTTTTCCTATTATGAACACACATGTTTCTTACACATACATGCTACATACATCTCCATACACCAAAGAGGAAAGGTGGAAAACTTGTTCTACAAGTTTTGCTGCAGCAACACAACATCACCACCTCTCATTTCACTAAACCTCACCATGAACTAACATGATCACTCCACACCCTAATAAAACCTCAACTCGTGTCAATAACTAACCCAACTCATTCTGTTAACTCAACTCAGCTAAACCAACTCATTTAACCAACTTCCAACTGTTAACTCTTGTGGTTAACAGGTTAACTAGAGATATAAATAAAGCTTCAACATATTTTGAAAGGAGCTTCATTCATCTTCTTCATTTTAACACATTTCACAAACTCTCATTCTCAAGTTTCTCTCTGAAAATTCTCTCTGAGTTCTCTCTCTTTCTGCACGATTTCAT
Organism: Lathyrus tuberosus; assembly: GCA_022829125.1. Taxonomy (NCBI): domain Eukaryota; kingdom Viridiplantae; phylum Streptophyta; class Magnoliopsida; order Fabales; family Fabaceae; genus Lathyrus; species Lathyrus tuberosus. The sequence goes on from JALAZF010000900.1 coordinate 849,904, forward strand.
CATCATCTTCATCCATTGCTTCATATTGTAACATTCTGAGCAAGAACAAGCTGAAACAAGATTAATTCCTCCAGTGCAATCTCACTTCAGATTTGATTTTCTCTCTGTTTTCATCAAGATTCGAAGATTTAGAGCATTTATTTTGCTCTTAGAAAGATCAAGATCAAGTTCTCCTCTCTGGTTTTCTTTTGATTCAAAGTTTTTTCAGAGTTGCAGGTTTGAACTTCTTCAAACTTTGCTTGCACGGTTTCTACTTATTGTTGCTTGTTTCATGATGATTTGAGCTTAATAGAAGCAGTGTGAGTGATCTGGCTAGTTGATAGACCTCTTAGAGGTGTAGATCCAAACTTAGGGCAAAATGTTTGTGATCGTTTCTTGCTGTGTGTGCATTGTTTGGTGATTTCAATGTTAGATCCTTGTTCTCCTTAACTTCCTCTTTCGATTGGTATAATTTTTGTGAATTTCTGGAAGTATATAAGTAGTTGCAGTGGTCAGAGGTGGCCAGAGAAGATGACCGGAGGTCTTTCTTCGGCCGGTGAGGGTTTGCTAGGGTTTAATCACCAGAACATATCATAGTCGTCTGATCTATTTCATCCAACGCTTCCTAAAGTGCCAACACATTAATGATCATGTGACATGTGCGTGCCATTTTTATTGGACTCTGAATGATTGTATGTGTGTGTATGCGTGGTAATTGTGGTGTGCGTGCGTTGTAGACCATTGGATGTGCTTACCTTTTCTCATCATCTCATCATGATTTGATCTTGTGGATGTGATTGAGTCAGCATGTTTGACTGAAGTGTACCATGATTCACACACGCGCGCGCGCTCTGTTGGGCTGGACCCTATATGCTTTTCGCACCCCCATGTTCTGAGCCCAAACTCTTTTTTAACTACATATTTTACTTTCGCCACGCCCCCTGCTCCATTTCTTTTATGTTTTTAATTTCTTTTTTTGTATTGTTTGATTTTCTTTCATTAAAAATACTAACTCAGCTCTAAAAATTCTAAAAAAATTCTTATGTCATCTTGATACATAAAAATAATTTTCTATTATTTTTAATTCTGACTTTATTGATTTTAGTTCATATTTTCATATTTTCTTTTTAATTTCCTTTTAAATGATCCTCTTCATTGGTAGTTGAACTTCCCCATTTTATTTCTCTTAACTCACATACTCTTTTGCATTCATTCTTTTTGCACTTGTTAAATAACATCTGAAATCATCTAAAAACATTTTCATTTTATTTTTAAAGTCATTTTATCTTAGGTTTTGATGTGCATATGTGAGCTTTCTTTTGATGTGTCTCAATGAGACTTTGTGATACCTTTTGATCATGTTTCCTTTTGAGTTTTGCCATGAGTTTTGATACATGCCTAGCCCCTGACTTAGGTTAGTTGAGACCTATGTTCATATTTTTGTCCATGTGATTTGGTAATTGTTTGATACCTTGTATTTGAAGCAACATTTGTGCATGTTCTTTTACTTCCCTCTAACATGATTTTGATGAGGCACTTGTGCCACCTTGTCTTGTTTGCTTTATGTGAGATTATAGGGTTTGTTTAGAATATTATAGATCCTTCTTGGTTCATTTATAGGTCTTTTTGATTTGGGTTTACCTTTGATGTGTGGTGGTGCATTTTAACTTGCATTTTTGACCTAATTCCACATCTCATTTCTTCTTGTGCTCTATATGATTTGAGTTCGCATTGTGTATGCTATTTCATTCTTGCCATTTGCATATCATCAATTGTATGCTACTAGTCTATAAGCATTCATACTCATTTCATATGTCATGCATCTTTAACATGTAAATTTTTGCATCTAATTGAAGCTTGTTTCTCTCCTTTTCATTTCTTATTCATCTATTTTCTATTACTTGAATCATTTCATCCATGACTTGTATGATTGTTCATATGCATTATAAGACATTCATAAATGATGTATGTTTCTGACCTTGACATTTCATTAAGCATAAATACATGTTCATCTTGCATTTTTATTCATCTTTCATCAACTACTTTCATGGTGCATTTCTTTGATGTTTAAGGCATTGTTTGTGCAAAGTTTGATTGTGTTCGGTACCTTAACTTTAGAGGAATTTCTTAGGGGGTTAGTTCTGACTTAGAAACTTTATCAACCTTTAGGACATTTCTTCTTTAGTTCTTAACTTGTTTGATCTTTACTTGTTTTTTCTTTCTTTATGTCTTTACTTGCAAATTGTTTTTTTGCTAACATTTTCAGGGGCTAATGGTAAGTCAAGTGTGTGTGTGTGCACCCACATACAACCTCTTCTTTCACCTCTTTTAAGCTTTCAATTTGTGTTTGTGATAAGCATCTAATGCTTTCTTTGTTCAATCTCTTTCATTCCCTTTGAGTTCTTAACTTAACTTCCATCTTGGAAGTAAGTTAGAACTCACTCTTCTTCTCTTTTCTTTTAGAGTTAGGTTTCTAAACCACACTTAACTATTAGGAACATCCATGTATGATAACTTTAGGGTTTGAGTCTTAGTCCCCCTCATTAGATTTTACCTTTCTTAACCTTTGAGTTTCTCTTCTCCTCATCTCAAAACAAAAGCAAAAACACTTAATAAAGGCATAACATATATTGCATTTGAGCCTTTCATGTGAGAATAAGATAGTGAGGGGTCTTCTCTCACTTTCTTAGAATGTTTAGCATACGTCCCGTCTTGGGTCGATATGCGAGGCATTCGATCCTACGTGAAAGACTTAAATGCAATATGCGTTATACACACCAATAATCAAAAGATTTCTTTCTAAAATACAAAAACAAACAAATTCTCTTCTCATCTCCTTCATTCTATTCCTTAAGGACTCGTCATGTCCGTTCTACCTCAAACAGGTAACGCCTAAGTCTCCATACAGCGAGCTGCAACACCTAACTTCTGGGACGCGCACTCTGACGTTTCCACTAAAAAACACAAACAAAGCAACCCTTGTTGAGTCGAACTATGTTTGCTCTGATTCTTCTTCCTCGTCTGATTGAAGATACGTAGGCACGAGATGCGATATCTCGATGAGCAACCTCTCCCCGTAGTCCGTCGAACTACGTTGACTCTGACTTTCCCATTGTACTGAGGGAATACGTAGGCCTAGGACAACGATAACGTCCTATCGAGTCACTTTTTTTTCTTTTCTTCTTCGTTTCTCCGTTCTTTTCCGTTCCCGTTCCTTCTCCTTTCCAGTAGCAGTGAAGCTCCAGTCGACGACACTCTTTGATCGAACAGCAACCGTGGATCCCATCGGGTACGATGGACGCGTGGGGGTGCTGATACCTTCCTCTCACATAACCGACTCCCGAACCCAGTTCTCTTGGTCGTAAGACCATGCTCTTCCTTCCCTCAGGTTTATGCAGTGTTTCCTTTCCCTCTCTTGGGATAAATACACATTGCTGGCGACTCTGTTTCCGTGCCACTTTTGCGTTTGTACCTGGATGAAAATCCCGGGAGCGACAATCAGGATTCCTATCAGTTATGCTAATCATTTGTGTAGCTTCATCCAGATAAATTGGAAGCCACCAGTGGTCCAACAGATGTTGAAGTGTTCTTTGTACAAGCGCACACCCTTGGTCGTCTTTACAACATTTTTCACAGTCTTGATAATCATTTGAAGCCAGAAAATCGAGCCTGGCCTTCTTAGCATGTAATTCTACTAGACTGGTATTCATCAAGCGTATGTCAAAGATTTGAACCATATTAACTTGATGGTCATTTCTTTCACGGAGTCTTGGATCCATCCGAGATCCATCTGACGTTGGAGGGCCTCTTGTATAAAAGAGCATCCCTGATTATTTGTTGAGCAGATCAGACAAGTGTTATAATCGTGCTGTGGCAGATTATAATATTGACTTTTTCTCGAATTCATCACCACTATATTGACGTTCATTGCACGAATGTCATGGTTCTGAACAATGTTGGGATGTGCATGGGCCATGTTTACTTCACGAATCATGTGATCCTGAATCCAGCCCAGATCCATTTGTTATTGTAGAGCTGCTTGCACTACAGAACACCCTTGATTGTTCTTTGAGCAGATATCACACTAGTGATAATTGTGAGACGGCACATGACCGTACCCGCTCTGTCTGCAATGCATCTTCACCAGATTGGTTCCCAATAGGAGTACATCGTGAATTTGATAACTGCGGCTAGTTTTTTCCTCTATTAAATTCACTGCAGTCTTCTCATGTTGCGGCAACGGGTTTGTCTGAACATTTGGATTAGTATCTTTGAAAGATAGGACCCTATTCCTGACAAGCTTCTGTACATCAGACTTGAAGCTGAGATAATTCTCACTGCAGCCTTCTCGCCGCTACTGGTTGATACCTTCGCCTTTGCTTTCCCAGAGAGATATTATTGATATCTCGCTCTTTCTTCTTTTAGAAAGCACTACCGTATCTCTTAGTACTGCTAGATGGCTCTGCATCTTTGACCAATCGTCCTTCTCGGACCGCTTCTTCAAGGCGTACTCCATGTTCACCATTTTTGTGAATTCACTGGGCGCACTGGCGACCATCCAGTCGTAATAGAACGAGCTTAAGGTTTTCAAAAAGATCTTGGTCATCTCCTTTTCCTCAAGAGGGGGGAGATCTGAGCGGCAATTTCACGCCATCTCTGAGCATATTCTTCAAAAGTTTCTTTGTCCTTTTGTGACATTGCTCTGAGCTGATCCCTATCCGGTGCCATGTCCAAATTGTATTTATACTGCTGAACAAAGGCAACGCCGAGATCTCTGAAAGTACTGATCTTGGTGCGGTTTAAACCCATGTACCATTTGAGTGCAGCACCGGTTAAACTGTCTTGGAAGTAATGGATCAGTAGCTGTTGATTTTCTATCTGAGTTGACATTTTTCGAGCGTATATCACCAAATGACTTTAAGGGCAAGAGTTGCCTTTGTATTTTTCAAAGTAAGGCACCTTGAATTTGTGTGGTATCTTTACATTAGGGACCAGGCAGAGGTCTGCGGCGTCCTTTCCGAATAAGTCTTGACCGCGAAGGCATGCAGTTCCTTCTACATTTCCAAGAATTGTTCCTGGAACTCATTCATCCTTACGTACATGTCTTCGTTTCCATTGGAAATTGCTTGTGGAACCTGTCCTTCTGGGACAGTGTGTATCACTGACTGTGGTATAGACATTACAGCAGTGATTCTTGGCGCTTCCATGCCTTGAAGTTTGTAACCTTCATGAGTTATCGTTGTAACCCTTGCATCTTAACTTTCCCAAAGTTTGTAACCTTCGGGTCCAGCAGTTCCTGCTACGGTTTCTGGGTCTTCAGTGACCGGTGGGATATATCCTTCAGGTATAAAGTTAAGAGGCATGCCCCAGGGGCGACCTTTAGGCATGTTGTACCGAGGATGATTCTCATGTGTCTCTATTATGGGCGTAGATGTAATCTATGAGATTACAGTCTTTTGATGCCGCTGCTCCTGAGCTGCTGCCAGGGATTGCATGTCATTGTGAATTTTTTCCAAACTTTCCTTCAGAGCGTCGATTTCTTCTCTCAGCTCTCTGTTCTCTTCCTCGAGATCGTTCATTTTCTTTTGTCGATTGGCCCGAGTATTGTATGAGTGAGATAGTTTGACTCTAGAATTATGACACATACGTGAGACTCAAAGATAAGAAAAATGCGTTATATGAGAATGATGAATGATATGCAATGACATTTTTTTAATCAAAAAGAAACTTCAACAAATAGATTACAAATATCACACAGTGGGGGAGACCCCTTTTATTGAATTCGAAAGATTGCAGTATTTTACAAGGAAAAGTATAGTAGTTTACAAAGTACTGTAAGGAAATGTCTAAGCTCATGGATCCTGAGTCCTCTCTGAAGAGAGTTCAGATACTGGTTCCTGCATTTTACTTTTCTTTGATCGGGGCTCTTCAGTCGTTGTCAGGTTGTCAGTTCTTTGCCAAGTGAAAGGAGCGAGCAAATTTCTTCGATCTTGCTGACTTTCTATACCATGTTGCTCTATATCTCAATCAGAGCATCCTTCTCCTTTAACAGTTCCTGAATTTTGGTACACTTCAAATTGAGGATTCGGTATTTGTTTTTCCAAGAGCTTTTCTCACGTTGAACTTTGTTGAGAGCGACCTGGAGTTTTTCCAAGTCAGACATGAAATAAAGGACAGATTCCTTTAATGGAAAAACTTCTTGACGAGGGTAAGGCATCCTCAGCTTGAGGGCTCTAGTTTGCACCCAGTGGAGATAAGGTTCCATGGAGGTACAATTTGGTCTTCCTAGAGACTCTCTACCTTTCCTATGAATATGTTGTCAGGCATGCACTATTTCCTTCTTTAGTGCCCTGTCGTTTTCTCCTTCCTTGAAGAAAAGACCTTCTAGGTGAACATTATGTGGGATATTCTTCATCGGGTATCCGAGTTGACGGCGAGCTAAAATTGGATGATAGTTGATTCTTTATTTAGTTCCAATGAGGGGTACATTAGGGAAATCTCCACATCTGTCTATGATCTCTATCCCTTCGTAAATCCTATTGTACTAATCTATGTCAGAGTTGGTAAGAGACATAATCCTTTGTGACCAACGTAGAGTACTCTTGTGATCCCAAAAAGAAGCAGACTTGGGTAAATGGGAAATGAACCATTTGTAGAGTAAAGGTACACAACATGTGATCATTCCTCCGTTGTACAAATTCCTTAAGTGTATAGAATGATAAGCATCTACGAGCAAGTTTGGTACGGGGTTTCCTATCAAGAATATATTAACAACATTGGTATCGAAGAAGTTGCCGATGTTTGGAAAGAGGAATAACCCATATATGAGCAGAATAAAGACGTCTTCGAAAGTAGTTATGTTTCCTATACTAGTAAAGTATAGAGCTTTCTCCATCAGGAATTTAGCTGGTAAACCCTGGATTCCTCCTTTAGTGGTTATGTGAGTCCTAACTTCTGACTCATCCAAAGAGATTGCTCTTGCAATGGTTTGTTCCTTTGGAATTTCTTCCAGTCCAAAAAATGGAGCTCGGTCAGTGATAGGTAAATCAATCAGATGGGAGTACTCTTCCAGTGTTAGTTCCAGTTGGTAATCCGGGAAAGTGAAGCAGTGGTAAACTGGATCTTAGAACTGAATCAGCGTAGACAGGATTCCTTCAACTACGTTAACCCTTAACAGAGACAATAGTCCTCTGTGCTTAGCTCTAAAAGCCTCAGGATTGGTAATCATCCTTGCCAATTTCCTTAAGTCTTCTAGTTTCGGAGCCTTGAAGGTGTACTTGTGCGTCTTTCTTCTACCAAAATCCATAATGCAACCTCTGATATTTGCAATTATTGGTTTAGTTTATTTTGAAAAAAAAAATCTTGTTTGAAAAGGGTTTTTTAGATGAATGCATGAATGCAACACACAAAAACATTTGAAAACATGGGTTCAAGGGTTCAACATCACGAGCATAAAGCCATGGCTCTACCCATCCCCAAAGGTTGTACTATTTTGGTCAATTTTTGTACCTGTAGAACGGGTTCTAAGGTTCCCAAAGTCATTGACCCCTCCTAGGGATATAAACAGCAAGCTGATTCACTCGAGCGAGCTGTAATATCCTAGGATGAATCTCATTTGAGTGTAGTACTGTGTATCAACTATTCCCGATAGTCACCACACTACCAAATGGTCATATGGTTAATGTCTACTAAATCCTCAGGGTCATGGGTACCACACTGGGAAAGACAATGCTTTCACGACAATCGGTCGTTCAACATCGATACTTCCGCACGGGTACCTCGACTGATTTGTGGACTGCCAAGTTAGCTTGGCCGGGATTCACTCCCTATAAGCGTTTCCTGGATATGCCACCACTTATCTTAATGTTCTCTCAAACTTTCCATATGAGTATTAATCGCATTCCCAGTTGACAGAAAATTAAACACGGGTATCAAGTAGTAATAATTATATATATATATATATATATATATATATATATATATATATATATATAGTAGAAAGTAGAAAATGCCAGACAATCTAGACCTCTTAGGAACTCTAATCCTAAAGACTCCCCAGCAGAGTCGCCATTTTTCTATAGCGTGCGATTTTTGTCGATGACGCGACCACCTTACCGCAATGGTTGGATTTGGGTGCTACTTTCTGATTTCTTATTTATCCTATGAAGCTGGAAAGGAAAGGGAAGATATCTAAAACTAACCTTGCACGCAAGTGTTTTCTTTAACAAATGCTAAGATATTAGGGGGTCCGGGGTCAGATTATACAATGGGAAGTTATCAATTACCCAGCGTATATATGGTTATCCATAGATCGTTTCTGGCATGTTTCTCTATTATCTACTTACTGGTGTTTATCTGTTATAAATTGGGAAAGTTTCTCCTTTGGGAGTGTTGAGAGAGTATTTTTGTTTTTTTCGGGTTTTCGATGTTTTTGGTAAGGTACTGGACCTAAAGTTTTTTATTTGTGTGCTCGCTAAGATTTTGCAATCTTATGCCTACGTATTCCCGTAAAGATAACAGGGAAATCAGAGCAATCATAGTTCCTCCTATTCTATGGGAGGAAAAGATGTTTGGTGTCTTGTTTAAAGCTCAAGATTGAAGCTAAAAGTTATTTGTGTCTTGTTCAAAGCCCAAGATTGAAGCCAAGAGATACAAACAAAACCCTAATGGTATAAACTTAAACAACTTTCTCACACCAAAGAAACCTCTCACAAAAAACTCAAGAAACAAGTGACTTTTAAGGAAGTTCAAGACTTAATGAAAAGTTGTTCATGCTTTTTGTAATTTTAGGAATTAGTGTGAAAAATAAAAATAAAAGTGAAAATAAAATTATGGAAAATTTAAATTAAACATAAAAAAAGTGTTATGAATTTTTGGAATTTTTTGGTTTAAGGAAAATGTTTTTTTAATAAAATGTTGTTGAGAAAAATAAAAAGAAAATGAATTAAAAAGAAAGGGAACCAGGGGGTGTGATTTGTAAAAAACTTAATGAACTAGCTGGAGGTTGCAGCGCATGGGCCTTCAGTCTGGAGGTGCTGGAAGGAAATCAGGCCCAAGCTAGGAAACCAAAGGAGAATGGAAAGAACAAATAAAAGGGCGTCTGGGGCGAGGGGGATTCGAACCCCAGACCCCTGGGTTGTAGCGCGCTTTCTCTACCATTGGGATGGCTATACATCCATTGTATAAGCCACCCCTAATAATATATGAATCATCAGGCGAATGTAAAATGCCACTTTGAACAAACACACGTGAAAAGAATGTAACATAGTGATATATCTCTCAACCGGTCAACCACAATTTTAAGTCACTAAATGCCAAACACACTTTGGACCAATCACAAAGTTTTGCTCTCTCTCACTCATGCAACATGAAACCAAAACCAAAAGCTCATCGTGAAAACAAAATGGAACAGCAACAATGATATGGCTTATCATCATCTTGTTCAGCCATTATCTACATTAAATATCCATAAAAAATGGTGAAACAAAACACTAACTTATACTACCCGGGGCAAGGAATATTAATGGACTTCAAATAACTTAAAACAGGAACATGATCATTGTGAAAATGACCTGGAAAAGCAACATTCAGAACTAAGATCACACATCTACCATGCCAATCAAAACCAAGCAGTGTTCTCACATTGTTAAATCCAAACTAATGCATGACTGACAGTTTGAGAGTAAACTCAAACTTCAAACTTCATCATGAAAACAACAACCTTACATGCTCCAAACCAAACAACAAAACATGGTAAGTGTCACAGCAACCAGCAAACTCACGCATACATGGTATTAGCTTATGCATATGGTCAAAAATATAAAAGGCAAGAGTAATATCACACTTATCATGTCAGCATGAATCTAAACCAAACTTTTCATGTTGTTTAACAATAGTAACCTCACTTATTCCAACTCAGTACCAAGATATGAACATCATAGTATCAGGAACTGGCAGTGCCAAAAACAAACACATAAACTCCACAATATCATTCATATGGTCATTGGCTTAAGTGCAAAATAAAATAACATGATGGCAGCATGATCATGGTTTTTGAAACATGGAATAAAAGAGGATAAAGGTTACCTAGTGGAATGAGTCCACTGCACCTTCTTAAATATGAGCTTCTAAAGACTTCAAGGATTGAGCTTCTTCTTCAATCTAAGAGTTGCTGCAAAGTGTTCTCCTCTTTCTTCTTACTTGCCAAGAAAAAGTCCATAATTTACTTAGAGTGTGTATTCTGATTTTCGTGGATCTTGTTGGTGTTGAGCAGATGAGAGTGCTTCTCCTTTTATAGGCAAAGAAAACTGGTTCTTGCAAGGAAGATCCCTCAGATATCAGCTTTGTCTTGAGAAGAAAAGTGCTAGGGTTGCTGCTACTCGCATGGCTATGGCAGATTTTGGGGAAGAGAAAAATTTGTTGGTTTGTGCTCAGTGATGCAGCCTGAATGGAGGTGAGAGATTTGGTCAAACATGCTGCATAAAGTAGTTACTTTCACCTTCCCATGAATGGACTGCTGCTTCCATTTTGTTAGTCAAAGGATGATGCATGTTTTAGGTAAGTTTTGAGACCAACAAACTGACAAGTTTGGACCCTTTTCAAATGCCTTGGGTGCTGCAATATGCTCGTCCAAGTCTTGGTTCAAATTAGATGGCATGGTTTGGGGTGGAACCAAAGTCGTTTCATGGACTTTGCTACATTACAACTCTTTGTCAAGTGTGCCAATTGAAGTGATTCCTAAACTCTTTGAAAGTTGGCATGTAGTAGGACAATTTTGATGTTGTGACAAGTTAAAATAGTGCCTATGAACATGTAAAAAAACGTGACAAGGTTTGGTGATCACAAGGGAATGAAATCTGAATTTTCTAAGTATGAAGCATCATGCAACATGGCCACTTTGGAGCATGATATCTCGACAACCACATTACCAATTCTTAAGATTCTCGGCTTAATGAAAAGTAGGCATTTGATAGAGCAATATTCATGTTGAAAGTGCCTTGAGGTGAGGTTTGTAACATTGAGAAAAATTGCTCTAAACTCATGCGCATGAGTTGACAAAAAGACTTAGAAAGTTTTTCTAAGTTATTGAATTTTTACAATTTGAAACAGCCAACTTTAAAGCATCATAACTTGAGATTGATTTATCCAAATGAGGAGTTCTACACATGCTTGGAAAGCTTGAAGAACAAAGAACAACTTTCATGCCCAAATATTTTTTATTTGAGGCTTGGAACTAAGTGAAAAATTGAGTTAATTATGGATGAAAATTAGGGTGAAAATGACTAAAATTTCACTAAGTCCCAAAGGCAACTTCTACTCCAAGTCTCATAACTTAAAAACCATGAGTTTTTTGAGAAAAGGTCCTCAAATACACTTTGAAGTTCATGGAAATAGCTTCCATTTGAGCTTTGAGTCACTCAGTTTGGATGTGTGGTTTGAAAGTTATGGCCTTCCCAATTTTGCATAAGGAGTGAATATTCCACACTTAGGAAGTTTCAAGGACCAAGCATTGCCCTCTTTGCAAGAAACCTCTCAAAACTTGATCTCTCATGTCCTAACTCAACAATTAGACATGTCATGATGGACTTAGGACTTGAATGCTTCATCTTGGATCAAAATCTCAAAAGTCAAAGCCTCAGTCAAACCATAATTCCTCAAGAATACAGCCAGATGATCTCTGATGATCTTGCTTCTTCAATCTCTTCCAAGGTCTATAGATGGCCTCTAAGAATGTCTAGTGCCATATAGAATCATGTCCCAAGGCTTGGGATCATGTCTTGATCAACATCAAAGGCAATGGTTAACTTGTCTTGACAAAAACCTAGTTTGAGGTATGATGAACTTGTGGCTCATGGGACTTGTAATAGGAACCAAACACACTTGATTTCTTGTTGAATTGGACTCCTTGGATGTAGATGAACTCAAATGATTGCATTTGGAGCCTCAATTGTCTTTCTTTCCTTGAATCATATGAGAGCTTGGATTAGGAGACTTTGCCCTCCTCTTTCTGCAAGTCCTGGCTTTCACAAGAGAAACAAACTTGCAAGATGAAGTGGTTAGTTAACAATGCATAGATGATTGATCCCTACATATAAGTGCAAGATGTTATGACATCTAAGGGGTAAAATTTGGGGTACAACAGGGTGTCCCAAGCACATACATGCAAAACCCTAGCTGAGCCCAAGCTAGGAGGGTGTGATCCTCTTCAATTCCCTTACCAAACTCAATCTTTTGATGCCATGGTGAACCATATGAGGTGTCTTGAGGCATGATGAGCCTTTGTGGCTTGAGTATTTGAACATATCCTATTCTACTTGCTTTGCACAATCAAAGATGGTGATACTCTTGATACCATGCCTTGAGAAAGCCAATGATGCATATGCAATGTTTATGACCTAAAAGTACATGAAATGGGAAGCATAAGCCACTAATTAGGGTATAAATAGGAGGGAAAATTTTGGGGTGTTACACCTAGTTAAAATATTTAGAAATTTTTTTCCTTTATATTATTCAAAGAAGACAAATAAGCATAGTTGACACTCAAAATCACTAATCAGACTAAGAGGTTTCCATTAAGTACAATGGATGTGAGGGGGTGTTAATAGCTTCCCCTCACGTAACCGACTCCCGAACCCGGTTATGGTTGTGATGACCATTTTCCTTTCCTTAAAAGGTTTTCTCGATATTTTCATATTCCTTCATTGGAATAAATTAAAATTTGGTGGCGACTCTGTTCGAACAAATTTTTCCGCGTCCTTCGCAAGGATCGTATTTTTTGAGGTATAACAGATGGAGACTCCACTGGGGATTACTGCTCCATGCATGAGAGAGTCGAGCCTAACTTAGGATAATTAGTGAGGAGTGTTCCCTTAGTTTAGTTGTCTTCTTTATTTTTGGTTGTGTGTCTTCTTTTATTTAATTCTTTTATTTTCTATTATTCAATTATCTATTTTATTATTATTGTTATTATTATTATTGGGCCTCTTGATCACGGGCTATGTGATATAGGCTCTATACCCAAGCTTGAGAAAAAACATAAGCTTATGATGGTGGTTGTGTATTAGAGACTTGCGGGGAACCTTCCTCGTGAGGCCGATACGAAAACCCTGCTTATAGTAGATTCCCTGGGAGATGTTATTGTTTTAATGAGCCTTCATCATGATGATAATGTTTTCCGGTCTGAATCGTTGACTCTAAGGACCTTTAACCCATTTTATCCATGGTGGTTATGTAGTGCTAATCTACGAGACCTTTGCACTCGTTGGGTTAATACGAAAGCCCTAATCAGATGATATTCCTTGAACGTATTACTAGTTGACAGTAATGGGTTCAACCTCGATCTATGAATCTGAGAACCTTGGTTTAGAAACCTTGTGTCGAAGGTTGTGTAGTAAAAGCCCACGAAAAATATTTTTCGTTGGGACGATACGAAGACCTCACCTATAGGAGATCGTTTCAAAGGTATTATTGTCTGACGAACCTTTGTCATGGTAATAATGTCTTTGATACGGATCCATGACTCAAGGCACCTACCGTTTAGAGCCTACCCATGGGGTCCTTTGATCAATAATATCGGTTATTCACCCGTTGCTTTACTTCAATGCCATAATTTGATTGCCTATGATCCTGTGATCCTAAAACCTCTGCATACACATTTGCATATTCATATTCATAACATTCACATTTTGTTTCCAGGGAATCTAAGAATTATTGTTAACAGAAATTCAGGAATTATGGGCCCTAACACTCGAGACTCTCACACCTTCAGATTCAGGAAGACTAAACTAGGTGAATTGCGAGGGTTGGTTTCTCAAATGCCCACTATCACCAGAAGCAATTTTGGGAGAGATTAAGGCAAACTACTCCACCTTTTGAACCAAGATGTGGATTCTCGGATGCTTGTTACCTTTGCACAGTTTTATGATGCTCCACTGAGGTGTTTTACTTTCCAAGACTTTCAGCTAGCACCAACGTTGGAAGAGTTTGAGATCTTGGTGGGTATTATAATGAAGAACAAGTTGCCATTTGTAGGAGTAGATATATCTTTGAAGGATAAGGTCATAGATAAAGCCCTCCACATGGATAAGAGGGAAGTCACTGCTAATTGGAAGTCCAAAGGAGGCGTCAAAGGGTTCCTATTTACCTTTCTTTTAGGGAGAGCTGAAAGTTGGGAGGCTTGTTACGCGGCTATTGCAATGGCTATTTATGGAATCGTCTTGTTTCCTAATATGGACGTGGACGATTTCATAGACATTACTGCCATCAACATTTTTCTCACGGGAAATCCCGTACCAACCCTGTTAGCTGATGTTTACTACTATATGAGTTGGAGGCATGCTAAGAAGGGAGGAATAATTGCTTGTTGTGCTCCTCTCTTATACAAGTGGATTTGGATGCACCTTTCAAAAAAGGTCCTTTTGTGGAGCAGACTGATGTTAGTTGGGCTCAACGAATGGGATCTCTCCGATCTACAGATTTCTCTTGGTACTCTCAGGCATACGATCAGGTCATATCCAGCTATAGTGAATTCCACAAAACCCTGAATTCTATGTTATCTATGAGGCAACTCGGATACCCAATAGAAGGACCTCCTGAATAGAAGGCTTTAGAGGCTTTCATACTACATGACATGGGAACGGGAAACCCTGAATTGTTCGAGAAGCAATCAACAGAAAAGGGAAAGCTGAGTTAGGAAGAAGGAATAGCATCACAAAATAACCTTACTTCTATGGGTTAGAGAAAGGATAAAGATAATCAAAATGCCTTTTGAGGTCAGGATGTTTGATCCTTTTTCTGAGCCTAGGCCTACTCATATCCCGGTTGAGGAAGCTGAAGACCTCCAAGCCACAATAGCATGGTTGGAAAAAGAGAACGAAGGACTACTTCTAAATCTTCAAAGAGTCAACACTGAGAAGAATAACATGAAGTATGAGCTCAAACGAAAGAAGACACACCTCGGGGCAATTGAGGAATGGGTAGAAAAAGAAGAACATAAAAAGAAGAAAACAAAGGAGTGCATTGATCAAGATGACGGTCGTATAAGTGGCCTCAAGGAGCAACTAGATAGGGCTTAGACAAAGTGTGCCGAGAATATGAACTAGGTTTTTCTTGCTACAAAGAAGAATAAGCAGATAAGAGACGAACTTGGAGCAGAGATCAAAGAACCCAGTGTTGCACACCGCCATGCAATGGCAAGTGAAGAACAAGAACGTCAACTTAAAAAGGTTGCCACAAGAGTTCCTTTAGTCATGCAGACTGATTGGAATGAGAAGTGTCAAGAGGCGCATGAAGCCAAGAGGAGTGCTAACTATTGGAAAGGTCATTATGATGCTCTAGTCAAGGATAGTCAAGTATGGTTGGCAGATAGAGAAAAGGTGGTCAATGATTATAAAGCTTATGAGAAGTCTACATACTTTTTTATGGGTGACCGAGACATGTATCGTGCAAAGCTCAATGGTCTAGCAGAATTAAGCAATTGGCTAGCTAAGGATCTACCTTGGAAACTCAGAGATGCTATAGAGGCCTTAGAAGAAGACAACATTCCTCAAGCTATGAGTGACTTCCTCTCCCTTTGCCAATAGATGATGAAGAGATGCAAGGAAGATTGAAGGAGCGTGAAGCCCGCAAATCTGCAGTTTAATTATTATCATGTTTCCCTTTCCCGTTAGATTTATAGTTTTCGAGAATATTTGTTTTAGGTTTTTTATGGCTTTGTAATGGATGCTTTTTATGAATTAATGATGTGTATTGCTTTATGATTGTTTGTCCTTTACATTTCCGAATAACTAAACAATTAATTCGAAGGTTCCCTAAAAAACAAAGATGCATACCATTTGCATTCAACATACATCATAACAAAAATAAATCATTATAAATAAATAGCCATTTGTCGACTCGACACTTGTGATACAGAACTGATGGATCATTTAATGCTAGAACAAAACACGATGAAGAGAGACATGGATCAAGTGAAGGGAAAGGTGGACCAGATTCTGAATGCTGTAACAGACATGGCAAGGAAGGAAGGAATTAAACAGAATGTCGCAGTAAGGAATGTTACTCCTATCTTTCCTTCCACCTCGCATGCTCCATTGATCAACCAATTACATGAGGGTCTTCCCTGATGTTATGCTCAACCTGCTCAGTTAAGGCATCACAATCAAAGGTCAGTTCCTCAACCAAGGCTGAGGAACCAAACACATGATCAGAATCGCAGTCAAACTAGACCTTGAGTTACTCAAGAAAGAAAGCCTATTCAGTTTGAACCACTGCCATTGTCATACAGTGAACTGCTTCCGCAGCTAATGCAAAGGTCGTTGTTATTCCCTCAAAAGCTCCAGTCAGTTGTGTACTCAGGCTTACCGAAATACAACCCAAATGCAAAGTGTGGTTTCCATAAGGGGTCATCTGGGCATACTACTGAAGACTGCAAAACCCTTAAGTATAAGGTAAGCGAGCTGATCGATAACAAAGTACTGATGTTTAGAAGAAACTATTCAAAGGTAGACATTCTGATCAATAGGTTATGCAACGCCCAAAGCAAAAGATCCTCAATGCATGTGGTAATTCCTTATCCCATCATTCCAAAGGCCAATAGTTTAGTCTTGAATAATACAATGGCTTTTTATGGGAAAATAGACTTCGGAGAGCATTCCACTGATATTGATGATGATGAATACATCAATCTTTGGGTCCCAACAGGGCAACCAGCAATGCATAGAGCGCCATACCAGAAACCTTGGACCGCTCCACCTGTAAAACAGTGAGCCCATGGTCGAGGACATCAGAATCCACGTCAGAATCAGCATAGGCCTCATAAAAACCTGGAAAAAAGGAATGTTCCTCTCGATCAAATTCATATGTCATATAGTCAGCTTCTTCCGCATCTAGTCCAGAACTCACTAGTAGAGCCCAAGTCCCTAAATCCGTTTCCTGAGCCATACCCTCCTGGGTACGATCTCGACATTCGATGTGGATATCATCCTGGGTCAATGGGGCACTCAACTGAAGACTGCAAAGCTTTCCAAGCCAAAGTACAACAGTTGATTGACAAGAAGTACATATCCTTTCAAGAAGGGAATTTGGTTGTGCGTGTCAGCTTCTCACCTGAATGAGTTCAAAGACTTTGAAAGGCACCTTCTCAAGCCAATGGTTCATATGAGAAGACATCCTCGAACACTGGCAATCATTAGATGATGTTTCGTCATTTACATTTTGTAATTTCTTTCTAGTTAAACGCTACTTGTTTTTAAATATTGTTGTTTTGAATGGTAATATTAATGAAGTGACCATGCATTTTTGAATTAATCATGTCGTATTCACTCATTTTTCTTTTCTTATATAAAAAAAAGAAAAAAAAGAAAAAAAATACATAAAAATAGTTCTCCACTTCAATTCCTTTACTACATTGTTGCTTTTGCAAAGATTGGAGGGGGGTGATGAAAACAAAATACCCAAAATTGAAAAATGTATCCTTTCAAATAAAATCCTGCTGATGATGTACAGACATTGTTTTAACTCCCCAAACATTGGAGAGATAAGGAGTTAGTCCCTAGTTAACCACTTCGAGCCCTAGAAGTAGGAGTTTTCTTCGGATTTCTAAACCCTTACGCTTAATCTAGGGCATGGGTAGTGTTCAGTTAATCTGACTACACATTTGAATTCAAGATAATACATCCCATCTGTGGATCAGCTATATGCAATTCTTCGCACAAATACTGAAATGTCGAAGGAACTATACAAAATTCAAAAGCTATGGCAGTTTTTTTCAATGACCAGTGACTTGGCAGTCACAAGCCTTTCCAAAAAAGAAAAAATCAAAAAAGAAGAAAAAGCTCGCTAAGTCGAACACCCAAAGAGGCGACTTAGGCAAAAATCAGCCCAGGAAAAAGTTAGGGATCATAGGAAAATCAATCAAAAGAGGCCCTCAAATCCTCAACAGAGCAAAACAGGATTCGGTGACCATCATGGCAAAAATAAAAGGGTCATTAACATACATGACAAAAGAAAAATAAAGTGACTGCCATTTCAAGCAAATTTGGAATCCTCATTTACACTTTCACACTGTTGAACTCTCTTAGAAGGCGAATGTGTGTCAATTTAACTGAACGTAGGACTGAAGAACATCACGAAGAAGGGGCGGGCACACTTCAAATTTTGAGCCTTATATCCTTTGTTTCTATAACTGTGAACCAGGCCACGTTACAACCCTTAAAAGACCTAATTGAGGCAGGGTTTATTCTAAAAGCATACTACACCAAGGTTGCGTAAATTGACTCCTAGAGATTTGCTAATCTTCTTCTTGTTGTATCTTAGGTTTAACTCTGTCGATTCAACTCTGTCTCCAATAAATTGAATCAGGTTTAATCTTAGGTTTTTAAACTATCGCATGTTAACTTCTAGGATAGTTTCCCTTTAACTTGATCTTTAGGATCATAGGATTAGGCTAGATTTCCCTTCTTAAAACTAAAATCCTTTCTCATAAAAATACAAAAATATTTTAATTAAATATGATAGGTATCATGCGCCATGATCCTTAAGTACATAGGAAAAGATGAGCGGGGGTTTTTCCTTACCTCTTCTTAGGGTATTTCGTACGTGGGACGCCTGGACCAATTGTACGAAATACTCGTTCCTATTGTCATAGACTTTAGTGTGATGCGTATCTCTAACTTTTTTTCTCAAACAAATTCAATACACCTCATTACACCAAAACGTTTTATTAAAAGTAAAGGAAGGGGTTTTGAGTCTTCAAAATTTCTCCCCAGCCGGGTGGATGCGAGATTTCTTTCTCGTGTTCAAGCAATTGTTCACTTAAAACACATAACTATACTTTAATACTATTTCAACAAAAGACGTAATAAGGGAGTAGAATCTTTCACTTTTCACTTTCAATTACTTGGGTGCGATATATCTTTCTCATGTTCGAGTAATTGATGTCTATAAAAAACACAAACCCCCAAACCGTAGTACGAACTACGATTGCTCTGACTTTCCCATTGTACAAGGGAATACGTAGGCACAAGGGTCCCAATCCTTGGTGAGCACCCTAATAATAAAATCAACCATTTTCCCTTAAACCCTAGTTAAAACTTTTAGCAAATGTTTTCCTTTTAATTATTCAAAGAAGACAAATAAGCGTAGTTGACACTCAAAATCACTAATCAGACTAAGATGTTTTCGTTGAGTACAATAGATGTGAGGGGGTGCTAATACCTTCCCCTCACGTAACCGACTCCCAAACCCGGATATGGTTGTGATGACCATTTTCCTTTCCTTAAAAGGTTTTCTCGAAATTTTCCTATTCCTTTGTTGGAATAAATTAAAATTCGGTGGCGACTTTGTTCGAACAACTTTTTCTGCGTCCTTCGCGAGGATCGTATTTTTCGAGGTACGAGAGACAGGTACTGAGTATGCTGCTAATTTCAAAGAGCTGGTGAAATTTTGTCCACACTAAAATAATGGGGTAGCTGAAGGGTCGAAGTGTATCAAGTTAGAAAGAAGATTGCATCCTAAGATTAAGCAAGGTATTGGGTATCACGATATTCTCCAATTTCCTATGCTGGTGAATAAGTGCATAATATATGATGTGGATAGCAGAGCCAGGTCTTCTAACTATAAGAGTCTTAGTGAGAAGAAATGGAAGATTCAAAATTGTGGAAAACCATATAGTACTCCAGCTAACAACAGGAAACATAAGGCTCCAGATGAGAAAAGGCCAGGTGGGGAAGAGACTCTCGCTTCTATCAAGTCCTTTAAGTGTGGGGTCGTAGGTCATCGGGCCAATGACTGCAAGAGTTCTGAGAAGAGATGCTTCAAGTGTGGAAAGACTGGACATCTTATCGTTGATTGTAAGAGTAGCTCGCTGACTTTCTTCAACTATGGGGGACCAAGTCAAATTAGCACTCATTGCCAGAAACCCTAGAAGTTTTAGTCAGGAGGAAATTTTTTTGCTTGGACTGGATCAGAGACCACTAGCACATATATATTGATTCGAGGTACGTGCTTTATTAATGGTATTCTTCTGATTGTTATTATCAACATGGGTGCAATGCATTCGTTCATTTCTCTTGATTGTGCTGAGAGGTTGAACCTAGAATTATCTTCTATGCTTGTGAGTATGATCGTTGATACTCTATCTCTAGGTACGGTAACAACTTTACGGCTTTGTTTGAATTGTCTGCTGACTATTTACAGTAAGAAATTTGAGATAGATCTAGTTTGTCTACCATTGAATAAACTCGATGTTATCCTTGGGATGAACTGGTTAGATTTCAACCATGTTCATATAAACTATTTTGACAAGTCGGTGTCATTTCCAGAGTTTGATGCAAGTAACGATATGTTTGTGTCTGTTAAGCAAGTGGATGAATCCATTAAAAATGATGCTAAGGTATTTATGATATTAGCTTCTATGAAGGCTGAAAGCAAAGCTGTAACTGGTGAATTACTAATGGTGTTGATTTTCCAAGAGTGTTTCCAGATGATATCAGTGATTTGCCTTCAGAGCGTGAGGTTCAGTTTGTTATAAACTTAGTACCCGGTACGAGTCCTGTGTCGATGGCACCGTATAGAATGTTTGCTTCAGAGATGAGTGAGTTGAAGAAACAATTGGAAGAGTTACTTGAGAAAAAGTTTTGTTCGACCGAGTGTTTCTCCTTGGGAGGCGCCAGTGTTGCTAGTCAAGAATGAGGAAGGTAGCATGAGGTTCTGTGTTAACTATCGACAACTGAATAAAGTTACAATCAATAAAAAGTATCCTCTATGAGAATTAATGATTTGATGGATAAGTTGGTTAGTGTTTACGAGTTCAATAAGATTGATTTTTGGTTAGGTTATCATCATATTCTTGTGAAGCTAGAAGATATTCTGAAGACTGCGTTCAGAATGAGATATGGTCACTATGAGTATTCTATGATGCCATTTGGAGTGTCTAATGCGCCAGGTGTGTTTATGGAATATATGAATAGGATTTTCCATCCTTATCTAGATCAGGTTGTGGTTGTGTTCATCGATGATATTTTGATATATTCTAAGTCTGATTAAGAGCGTGAAGAGCATCTGAAAGTTGTGTTACAGACCTTGAAAGAAAAGAAGTTGTATGCAAAGTTGTCCAAGCATGAGTTCTGGTTGAGTGAAGTGAGTTTCCTTAGGAATGTGATCTTTTAGCGGGGGTATATCAGTTGATCTGTCGAAGGTTGATGTTGTGTTACAATGGGAAACTCTGAAGTCTGTTAGTGAGATTAAAAGTTTTCTGGGTTTGGTTGGTTGCTACAGAAGGTTTATTGAGGGTTTTTCAAAGTTAGCATTACTTTGACTCAGTTAACTAGAAAGGGTCAAGCTTATGTATGGGATGTTCAGTGCGAAGAGAGTTTTCAAGAACTTAAGAGGAAGTTGACGTCTACTCTAGTTTTGATTTTGCCAAGTCCAAGTGAATATTTTGTGGTGTATTGTGATGCTTCGAAGATTGGTCTAAGTGGTGTGTTGATGTAAAATGGCCAGGTTGTGGCTTATGCTTCGAGACAGTTGAAAGTTCATTAGAGGAATTATCCTACACATGATCTAAAGTTGGCAGTCGCGGTGTTTATGTTGAAAAGTTTGAGGCATTATCTATTTGGTTCTAGGTTTGAAGTGTTTAATGACCACAAGTGTTTGAAGTACTTGTTCAATTAGAAAGAGTTGAATATGAGGCAAGGGATTTGGCTTGAATTTCTAAAGGATTATGATTTTGGTTTGAGTTACCATAATGGTAAAGCCAATGTCATAGCTAATGCTTTGAGCAGAAAGTCGTTACATATATCGATGCTTATGGTTCGAGAATTGGAGTTAATCGAGCAATTCCGAGATCTGAGTTTGTTGTGTGAAAGGACTCTTAACAGTGTGAAGTTGGGTGTGTTGAAGTTGACTAGTGGTATTCTCCAAGAAATCAGAACAGGCCACAAATTAGATTTGGGATTGATTGATTGGCTAGTGTTACTAAATCAAGGTAAAGGAGGTGATTTCAGAATGGATGAGAATTGTGTTATGCATTCTTGTGATAGAGTTTATGTACCGGATGTCCCATAACTTAAGAAGGGTATTCTTAAGGAAGGTCGTAGAAGTGGTCTAAGTATTCATCCCGGTGCCACTAAGATGTATAAAGATTTGAAGAAGATGTTTTGCTGGCCAGGAATGAAGAATGATATAGCTGAGTTCATTTATGCGTGTTTGACTTGCCAGAAGTTAAAAATTGAACATCAAAAACTGTTGGGTCTGATGCAACTGTTGAGCACTCTTGAGTGGAAATGCGATAGTATTTCCATGTATTTTGTCAGGAGTTTACCGAGGGCGACGAAAGTATGTGATTCCATATGGGTTATTGTTAATAGACTAACTAAATCAGCTCATCTCATTTCGATTAAGATCAGTAATACTTTGCAGAAGTTAGCTGAGTTATATATTGAGAAGGTTGTTATTTTGCAATGTATTCCTTCGAGTATTATTTCTAGAAGAGATATGAGATTCACATTGAGGTTCTGGGGGAGTTTATAGGAAGCCATGGGTACTAAGCAGAAGTTGAGTTATGCTTATCATCCCCAGAAAGACGGTCAGACAGAGAGGACTGTCTAGTCTTTGGAGGATTTCTTGAGAGCTTATGTTTTGGAGTAGTGAGGTAACTAGGACAGTTATTACTGTTGATTGAGTTCACATACAACAAAAAATTTCATTCTAGTATTGGAATGGCACCGTTTGAGGCTTTGTATGGTAGAAGGTGTATGAAACCTTTGTGTTGGCATGATTCCGGTGAAAGTATTGTGCTTGGACCTGAGATTGTTCAACAGACTACCAAGAAGATCAAGATGATCCAATACAAAATGAAAGCTTCACAGAGTCGCAAGAAGATTTATCATGATAAAAAGATAAAAGCACTTGAGTTCCAAGAGGAATATCATGTGTTCCAGCGAGTCACTCTTGTGACATGTGTTGGTCGTGCTTTAAAATCTCGAAAGCTCACATCGCAGTTCATTGGTCCATTTCAGAACCTCCACAGAGTAGGATAAGTGACCTTTACAATTACACTACCGCCATTTATTTCGAATCTTCATGATGTCTTTCATGTGTCTTGGTTGAGGAAGTATGTTCCTGATATGTCTCATGTGATTCAAGTGGACGATGTGTATCTTACAGAGAACTTGACCGTTGAGACATCTCCCTTGAGAGTAGAGTATCGCGAAGTGAAGCACTTTAGAGGCAAGGAGATTGTGTTGATGAAGGTTGTTTGGGGAGGACCTGGTGGTGGAAGCATGACGTGTGAGCTGGTGATTCATATGAGATAGACGTATTTGACTCTGTTTCCTGCACGTAATTTTCGAGGGAGAAAATTCTCTAAGTGAGGGAGAGTTGTAATACACCAAAATTTGATTAATTTATTTAATCAAATTATTCGTGTTTTTATTTAATTATTTGGTATGTGATACGCTTTTAATTCAATATATTATGACCTTTATGTGTATGTGGTATATGGTGGGGTGCAATGAGAGTATTGGTGGGTTGGAAGAATGATTAGAATAATTAGAAATAATAGTTGTTTTTAATTAATTAAAATAAATAGAAATAGAAGATTTTGGTAGAAAATAGAAGCTATGAAAAAATAAGGAAAGTGATGAGAATTATAAGAGGATTTAGGCCAAAGTGTAATTAATAAAAGGTTAAATTAGGTTTTTAGAGATAAAAAGGGATTAATTGAGCTTTTGAGGAGAGAGTATGTGAAGTTAGAGTTTCTGGAGAAAATAGGCTAGGGCTTGAAGAGGGGAGGACTCAAACCAGCAACCTTAATCAAATTCAAAATTTGCTACTAGGAATCTGAAGTAAGGGGGAGTGCTTCTATATTGGTGTTTTGCATGAAAGGGTAGAAGAGGAACCCTTACTCTCCTTTAGGAATTGTGTGATATCTATTATGACTTTGTGTTGTTGTATGCTAATCCAAAAATTAATGATTGAATGTGTTATTATCTGATTTTTGTGAGCAAATTCATATGTGAGTAATTATGTTTATGTCTATATGTTATATGCCATTGTTGAAGTTTTGAAGGTTTGAACTATAAACATGAATTCCATGAAATTGAAGAATAAATTGTGTAAATGTGTGATTTACCATGTTCTGATGATAATATTATAAGTGGTATAATTTTCTGGATGTGTTGGGATGAATGGGAAGCCAAAAATTGGAGTTTCAAGTGAACTCCCATGGATGTTGCGTATTTCTGCAACCTGGTGCCGGGTGACAAGCGTCACCTAGACGACGGGTTGACCGTTACGCACCTTGAGCAGCTGACGAGCATCACCGCTGTGACGGGGAGACCGTCATGGTCTATAGGCTGGGTTTTACAAGTCGAACGTCATTGGAATGACAGGATGGGGATTTTAAGTGGAAGACAAACATCACCTAAGCGACATGCTACCTGTCATGCTGTCAAAAAGGACGATTTTGTCCCAGTTCATGTAGTTCGAGTTGTTGGTTCCGAATATTAATAGTGTAAATCCGGATATTGGAATTTGGAATTTTTTTTGGAAAAAACAAGGTGGCTCATTTATGAAGTAATTTTCTTGTTAATAAGTGCGTTCGAATGTTAACTTATGGACATCGCGAAAGGTATTTTCGAATTTTATAAGGGTGACTTTTCATCATGTAGGGTGGAAAGAACAATCCCCTTAAAATATGTCTATTTCTCATATGTTTCTTGAATCACATTTCTTTTTTGACAATAATTATACAATGCATATCTATGTTATGTATTTTTCCTATTCAAATTCAAATTTTAAAAATATATAAATTGATTATCAAATGTAAAATTTAAATAATTGTAGAAATCACAAATATTATTAAAAACAAATAAATAAATTAAATTATGTTAAATATTATACAATAAAAAATATTTTTTTATTGGAAAAAAATTTATTCATATCATTAATAAGAAATTTTTGAATACATATTGGAATATCGATTCAATTTTGAAAACTAGTAAGAGATGGAACCACTTGTGCCTACGCATGATCAACTTCATTAGTTTGTCTCTTAACAAAATTTACATGAGAGTTCAAAAATAAAGAGCTAGTAACCATATACATTTCTTGATAATGTTTCCAAACTCTTACAAGTTAATCAGTACTTGGTCATTCACATGATTTGTTACGCTATTAGAATTTACCTTAAAGTCCACTCAATTCAAGTCGAGCTCATCCACTCGTTTGACGTCTGCTAGAAGGCATAAAGCCTCCCTGATATTGACCTCGGTAATAGGTGACACTCACTCCATCCAAGCTACCACAAGTTTCCCCTCTTCATCTCGTACACAAACACATATCCTTACCTTATTATAAGTCGTTGAGAATGATGCATATATATTGCATTTAAGACAACCTAATGAAGGTTTTCTCTAAGTATAATGAATAGGGGTTTTATCTTGGTTAATACTTCTCGATTGGAGTTTTTGTGCATTTCTCCATCCCAAAAACATGTAATAGGCATAACCACAAATTGTTTCAGTGAACCTTCTATGCGGTTCCAAATATGATTGTTTCTACCCTTCCAAAGACTCCATAATATGGATGAGAATAATTCTTGGTGGTCTTGATGTAATTATTTAAAAATAGAGAAACTATTGATGTAAATGTGGAGCTATGTGCTTGCATCATCACCTCACCAAGAAGCTATAAAATTCCAGTGTCATATCTCCAATTGTGTCCAATGAGGATGATGATGAAAAGGCGAACTAGTCTTTTACGTTCTTGCTTTAATGCTTTTATGTGTTTTTCCTTTCCTTTAAAAATTTTTGTCTTGTAATCCAGTTGTTTCAATTAAATAAAAATGTTTGTTTTCCCTTTCTAAATGTTTGACTATGTCAAAATGTGCTTGTATATTTAAATTTTTGTCTTGAATTTTTACCTGCCTTTTTTATTATGACAAATGAGGAGAAGCATACTCTCAGGAGGAATGAAGTATACTCTCTACTCATGTGAGGGGGAGTTTAAACACTCCAAATTTATCTACCTCTTTTTTATTTTACCACATCCCTGAGAGTTGTGTTGTCATAATAAAAAAAGGTGAGAAAATGAAACTATGTTCTTGCTGGTCTAATGAAAAAGTTATCAAAGCTAAGCAGGATACGCCTAGACTTGATGACATCATGGTTTTGATGATGGAAACACCTGAAGATGTAACATCCTTTAAAGTGACTTTGATGACAACAACGCACAAATATCATGGACATGAGAATAATGAGTGAATCTATTTGAAGGATGTAATTGAATAGTTGATCAAGAAAAGGAGACTTGGTAGATAAACCATATAAAACATAAAAAGAAACAAGAGGTGTGGGGGTTATCCCTCGAAAAGATATTTTTCAGAGTGAATATCCACACACAAAGTGTTCCCTTCACCGAGGGAATACACCGACCTGGAAGAAAATTGAGCCAGTGGAAGGAACCAACAAGGGAAGAGATATTAGAAAATAGGGATATTATACGAAACAGAAGTGACCCTTTATAGCCTCCAAATCCAAAGGACACCACTTTACTTCATATATCGCATCAAGGTTTTCCCCACCAAACATGCCATCTAAGGGAACTCACCAAGATAGGGCCCTGAGCTGTCCATTTTAGGACTTTGATATAGTGAGAAGATATGAGGTATCCCCAATGAGATATTTATGTGAGTAATAACGACAACTGTGACCAATTTTGACATCTCATGAATATTTATTAACGAGAAGAGCTCATGTGATATTATGTACGTCGATTTGTTCACTAAGTTGGAATTGAAAAGATGACTCTATCACCTTACATTAGAACATTATTTTGGTATTCATACTAGTGCTGGACGACTTTCACACACGTCCAACTTATGGTATTCAATTGTGAAGGGGTGATTCCCAGTTGAGTAAAAACTTTAACTTCAAAATTATTGAAAGGAAGCATAA
Source organism: Lathyrus tuberosus (assembly GCA_022829125.1). Lineage (NCBI taxonomy): Eukaryota > Viridiplantae > Streptophyta > Magnoliopsida > Fabales > Fabaceae > Lathyrus > Lathyrus tuberosus. The sequence goes on from JALAZF010000900.1 coordinate 876,840, forward strand.
CCCCCATTAGGGAGAAAAACACACATAAATAGGTAGTTTGCACATATCATAACGAATACAAATACACTTTCCTTTTTTCGAGGAGCGTCACCTGCTAATATGACGATAGTCCCACATCTAGATATGAAAATTCCATTTTATCCTCATCTGAGTAGAAAGACCCAATTCACAGGACCTCGTTATCTAATCAGGAACCATCCTCAACATCAGGACGAAAACCGAGAGCTGGTAGTTACACCTTCTACATCATGTTATCTTTATTAATCAAAGACAATAATGGATCTCGCAAGTCAAACATCTGGAACATTCCTCTAACCGACATATCACTTCATCCTCAGTAACCTTACGTTTGAGTGCACATCCTAAGCTCTTAGCAATGCTCTACGTCGAATGATCATCCATGAGATTTTCTATAGAAATAGGGTTAGTCATCTTGATTTCCCCAAAGTTAAATCTACCCTTAACTTGTTTCATATCTATACTAGTGAGATAAGACTCCATATCACCCGGAATAACCACCACATGTTAAGTGATAAAATCGTCGTCATCAACTTCTACATCAGTAATGTCTATTAGAGGAATACCTAAATCTAGGTTTTGTGGGTTTGCCATATTCGAACATGATTAAAATCTCATAAATAAACAAAGAAAGGAAAAATAGATACCTTGTGTTTCAATGTTGGTGCCTGGAGAACTCAATTGAAAATGCAAGATAGTTCAAGAAAAGCAATCCAAATTCTAGAAGTCTCAACAACAAGAAAATGACTTGCCAACAAAGCTTTCTTTTTTATTGCACCTGAAAAATGAAGAAGAATCCGAAAAGTGAAAAATTAATTCATAGTTCCCGCTTATAGGCACAATAAGTATCCATATCAATGGTCGTGAGTTACTAGAAGGACAAAATCCACAACCAAGAGTCCAGATGGATTCTTGAAGCAATAACTACACTTATGTTCACTCAAGTGGGCCTATGCGTATCGATTACCTAACTTACTCAGGTTGGCATACATGGAAGTCATCATTACCACAATATTTCGTCTACATAAAGCATATTAAATGCGCATCTTTCCCATGGCAGCTACTCTGCCTTAGCGCTACTAAAAAATTCATCCTCGCCAGCCCATGTTCTCAATGAATAGTTTCTCTTAACAATTCATATGTACGGGGGCGATTTCATTTTTTTTTTTGCATATGTCAATAATCTTCGCTTCAAATTGATAGTAATAACTTATGAGGCAATTGTTCTGGGCTATACAATGGCCCTAAAAAACCGGCCTATTCCATAGGTCCAATTCAGTAAGGGAACACCAATAATTAATGATCATGTGGATCTTCATATACAGACTTTATATACAACTCCCCCCTCTTTTCATCCACGACATTATATGCATACAATGGTTTTTTGCGCTCTACACTGGACAAATCAGAGATATTTATAATTGTTTCCTCTATATATGTGTGACTGTGAGTCACACTCAGGTACATTTTCTCTCATATATGCAAAGTTTCACCTCATTTCACCTCATTTATACATTAACTTGAAGGGTATTGTGAACATTTTACAATTACTTCATTCTAATCACAAAAGAACCATAATCGTCGCACAAAAGACTTCACCACGGTGGTGAGCATCATCCTAACATCTTTTTATTATAGATAAATTTTTTTTTTTATGTTTAGAATTTTACGAGAACTTATTTAAAAGACATGGATGTTATTTTAAATTCATTTGTTATAAATTAACTAAAAGAATAGTTTTGATATTTAATAAGTTAAATGTTAATTATTAAAATTTGTAACATAATAAAAATTACATAGTTAAAAAAATTCTTACAAATTTAACACTAAAAATTCTTACAAATTTAACTGAGTGTCAATTTAAAAAGATTTACAATATCAAAGCCATTGATAAATATAGAGTTAAGTTGAATTCAGATGGGGCGAGAGACCATCGTGGTGTCGGAGGATGTGGTGGCATAATTAGAGAAAATGAAGGAGAATGGCAAGGTGGCTACACAAAGAACTTAGGCCTTTGTCAAGTGTATAAAGTTGAACTTTGGGGAGTGCTTGAAGGCCTAGAGTTAGCCATTAACATGGGATTCAAGAATATTGATATTTGTGTAGATTCTCATCAAGTTTTTGAAGACATCAATAACAATTATTCATTTGATGGATCGGGAAGCGAGCTCATTAAGAGAATTAAGGATTTATTCCAGGATGATAGAGATATCAATCTTACTCATGTTTTCCGGGAAACAAATCTCTGTGCGGATATTCTTGCCAAAAGAGGGATGTACACTAAGGACTGCGTTTTTTATGAGTCGTGTCCATTCTTTGCTCAAAAGACCTATGAGGAGGATTGTGCGGGTTCTTTCAGGGTTAGATTGATTGATGTCAGTTAGTTTTTTCGTTTTTTCTAGGGCTTAGCCCCTCCTTGTAATAAAAATAAAAAGCCATTGATAAATATAACTTTTGAAGAAAAAACATCAAATATTTTTAATGATCTAGCAAATGTAATTGATTGATATATATATATATATATATATATATATATATATATATATATATATATATATATATATATATATATATCAACTAAATTCATCTTAAAAATAATAGTTATAAGAAATTATGAAAATAAATTTAAATTTTTATTGATTTTCAAGTATTATAATATTCAATAAAAATCGTAGAAAAAGATAAAATACTTCATAAGATTAATATCCATATATACTAACTGTATTTAACTCAATTTATCATTTGATTTTTATTTTTGTAAAAAAAAAAAAATTTAATGGTGATGCACTGACAATGTAAAAACGTTTTAAGGATGAGAATCATACAAGTATTTTAAAATTTACAGTGTGACTTACCGGGATGCATCATCGTCATTTGTTGACAGTTTAAAATTAATTTACACTGTCAGTGCATTACTTATTTTCTCAAAAAAAAATCGGCTTCGCTTTTATTTTTAACAAAAATATGTAATTTTATAAAAATCTGTTTTAAAAAAAATTGTAACAAACTGGCAACATCAGTGACTCACAATTTTTAAATTTATTGTTTTAGTAAATTAAAAATTAAATTACATTACAAAAGTATATTATATATTTTTTGCATGATAAAAATTCAAAAAAATTTAAAACAAGAAAATTCGGTCATAGTTAGGGGTGTACGCGGGTTGGGTTGGACCGGATTTGGCCTAACCCGTTATCCAACCCGTTCAAACTTCAATGGGTTGGATTCATCAACTAACCCGCAATTTCATTGTTAAAACCGACCGACCCGACCCGACCCGTTCATTTATGAGTTGGGTTGGGTTGGGTTCGCGGGTTGTGTTTTAAATTAAAAAAAAATTATGATTTTTTGTCGATTTAAAAAAAAATAACACAACTCAATACAATCATACTCATTTATAACACTCAAATTTGATGAAACACATTATATAATATCTAATAAAATTCATCAACATGACATAACACTTGATGTTAATATAAAATTTTACAAGTCCCGTTATTTCCATTAAATATGTAAGTTAGAAATGATTCAAAAATATAAGAAACACATTTAATATTAGAATTACGTAAACTCATTCGTCTAGTAATATTATTAGTGGAGAATAATTTTTAAAAAAAATTATGGTTATTAGTGAGATATTAGTTTTATATTTTTATTTAAAATTAAAATTAAAATAATAAAAAATTACTAAAGTCACATCAATGAGTTGGGTTAATGGGTATGTGGGTTGCAAACCTCAAACCCGATATCCGACCCAAAACTATACGGATTGTTATGAGTTGGGTTAGATATACCCGTAAATGAATAGATTTGGATAATTTATACGTTTGATTGGTTTGGGTCAATGGGTTTGTGGATCGACCCACACTCATGAACAACCCCAGCCATAGTCCAATTTTGCCGGAGTTGAGATATGGCTAAATGTTCTGCATGTTTCAAAATTCGTTAACTATTTTTAAGTGTCGGTCAAAAAACATATAATGTTTTTTTCACAAATAATTTATTTTAATTAACATATCTAATATAAATTAAAAGGATATTCCGATATTTTTCCAGTTTTCTGATGGGGTGAAACAGATTTTCATAATCAATTATGAGATTGCTGGGTCAATATGAAAAACTTAGTATTTGGGCCGTTTCTTAGGTCCGTATTGGTGGAGATTTTTACCTGCTATCCCCATTTTTAAATCTGACACTCCTTTATTTTCATAATGATTTAAATAATTTTTTTATTATTTACCTTTAAAAAATAAAATTTTATCAAAAAAATAATTATCATGAAAAATCTGAAAAATCTAAAAATATGATAGTTATAATAAAAAATCAAGTATGAAAATTTTAATATTGAGCAAAAATACAATTTTACTTGATTTTTAAAAAACCAACACGAGTTTTCATCAAAATTTTAAAAAAATACAATTAAAAAACCTTACATTTTTACCAAACGTTGTAATATACAGAAATTATGCTTGGAATATGCACATTCCTATGTATTTCTTTATCCAATATTTTTTTAACAAAAATAACATAATACACATGTGTTTTCTAAATTCAAATTTAAAATAAAGGTAATATTAACTTGTGTCATAAAACAACGAACAAAATAATGCCCTCTCCTTCTATTAATATACATAAACTATTTTCTTCTAAATTAATGATATTCAAACACCTATAAATTTTCAATATTCATTTAACACTTAATTTTTATTTTTTTCTCTCCCACCATTTTTCCATTTCTTCTCTCTCTAAATATTAAAATCTAAAGAGGATAATGAGTGCAAATAAAATGCATAAAGTGTCAAATTCATAAACCATGAACTAAAAAAAAGCATAAACCATGAGGTCCCAATGGCACTATGTAGCAACATATCAAAGCAAAACTCAACGTGTGTTAAACAAATTTTAAATTTATTTTCCCCCATAACCACAAATGTTCTTTTTCATTCTACTCTTTTTCTAGGTCAAATTAATAAATAAAACTTTATCGAGTGTTTCGATACGCTTGTTTAGAATTTAGCAACACCTCAATCTCAAATGCATTATTAAAAAGTCCAAAACCGAAAGCTTCTTTTTCTTTACCACTCACTCCTCACTTTTTTTCATCTTCAAACTCAACTCAATTTCACCACTTTACTTTTTCTCTACACCCATTAACCTTATCTGACATTCCACTCTTAATTCCCTTCCACACGTGCAAAACACCTCTCACGTGCCAACCTTTAACCTAAAAGATGTCTAAACATAGTTACATGTTATTTCTCTTTAATTTCTTCTTTTATCATTTTTACACTTTTCACCTCTCTTATGAAATGTGAGTAATTAATATTACACATCTTTATAGACCTTAATATAGATATTTCTTATCATGCTTTCTCTGTTGTGTCTCAGAGTTTCTCTGATTGAGATATTAATACTCCTCAGTTTCACAGGAATATATGTATGTCAAATTATTAATACTATAATAATATAATAATAATAAATTTAATAGTCTTTTTCAATGCTAAAAACACATTTGTTCACAAACCGGTCAATGTTTTAATTTTTTATTCACAGTGGTCATGTTCTTGTCACAAGAAAAAAAAGTAAAAGTTGAATCTGAAGAGTGAAGTGAAAATGTTAATACTTAAAGTAGGGAAAGACAAATGTTTCTGGTCCTTAGAAGTATATAGAAGAAGCTTTGAAAGAAACATTTCTTACATTTCGCTTTCATGGAATAATTCAATTATGTATATATCTTTGTTCTTTTCATATCAAACTTTATCAAAATTATTAAAATTCTGAATATTTTATTCTTAATTTCTTTGTCTGTTTCTGTTTCTGAATAACTGACAATTCATAAATACGGCAAGTATAGCCTTATAATTTACAAACTCTCTTGCTTGAATAAAACACTATGATAATGATGATAGCAATCTTTTTATATAAATCATTGTACTATACACTACACTTCTAAGAAAGTACTTATTTATAATTAGTAGTGATCTTTTGTTAAATATCATTCAATCATCTTATCATAAGGCTTTGAAATTTGAATTGAAATGCTAATTATTTTACCAATAATATTTGTAATTCCAAAAAAACTTATAAAAAGCTGGAGTCCCGTTAACACAACTCAATTGATAGTTTTTATAGAGACATCAGGTGCCGAGCACAAATTCGAACCGGTATTCATCCTTATTAAGATGGATTGGAGCCACTCGACTATTTAATAAAAAAGACTTAGAAAAGTGACTTTAAGCCAGCCTGTGTGTTACATATATTCTCATGGGTTCTCAGCTTTTTACACAATGAATAAAATGGTAGTAACAAACACTTTTATGATCATTAACTCTTTCTCTCTCTTGTGGTAGCATAGCATTAACTAATGTAACTGAAGCATGCAGATATCAAAATCAGCAAAAGGAGATGATGTATTTGAACCAAACAGACAGGAAAGAAAAATAAACCATCGCAATAAGGTATGGAGCAATAAATATTGCACCAATGAAAGTGAGAAAAACTAAACCAAAAACAGAAGTTTTGAACTTGAACATTTAAAGTTTTGCTTTAGTTTGAATCTTTAATATTCTTAGTTCTTACTACTACTACTACCAAATCTCAACTATTGCGAACAAAAATAATAATATTGGCACTAAGTTATATGTACACAGAATCACACACGCACGCACAAACACATGTTTCCATCAATATGATCATCCAGCTCCTCCGTGACTCAAAACTTGATCAACTTCAATTTTCAACCATAGATATAAAATGAAAACAAACAAGTAAATATAAAAAAAGAAAAAAAAAAAGAAAATAGCTAATTAAGATTAATTGATTTTTTTTTCAGAAACTAACTAACTAATTAGCAAGTGGATGGAGGCATGAGATTCAAACCCAAATCAAAATCAAAATCATCTTTCTGATCCAAAACCAAACGAGTCTTGTTGGTTTCCAAATTAGTTGGATTATTAGATCCACATTCAGGGTGCACTCTTTTCTTGGACTGTAGTGATACTCCAAAAAGCTTTGTCTTGCTGCAGTTATTACTGTTGTGTCCTTCCACCATTGTTATAGAGCTTCTTGATGTGGTTGTTGGAGAGTTCACATTCACATTTGCACCATGATGATGATGAGATTGAGTTTGATGTTGAAACTGAGTCACGTGTTTAGGGTTGGTAGAGTTGTTGTTATTACTGTAATACCCCAAAAGCTGGTTCATTGGTCTTTGCATCATTGAACCATTACCACCACCATTAATAGGATTAGGATTTGAAGAAGCTTGTGGCAGTAAATGAGAAGAAGAGTAAGAGTTACTTGGAGCCACAGGCTTAACATGATTCTGAACAAAGTAGATTATATCATTGTAAAGCTTCTTCATGTGAGCTAACTCAGACATTAACATGTTGTTACTTCTTCTTAGTCTTTCATTGTCTTCAGAAAGAGCGGTAACAGAAGTGTTGTAGTATGTCGATGTAGTTGTTGCTGCTGTTGCTGTTGTTGTTGTTCCTCCATTGATGAACGACGGCGAAGTTAATGGCGGAGAATCACATGACCAATTGTTGAGTTGTTCGTCGGAGTAGTCATTAGGTGGAGAAATGCTTACTCTAGTGTTCGAAAACGGAAAGAAACTGGAAGGAACATTGGGGTGCTGGTGGTGGTGTTGATGGTGAAGGTTCATGATTCCGGTTTGTTGCGGCTGCGTTGTTTTTCTTCTATGAATCTCACATAGCAAATGCTTTTCTCCTTTCTTGAAATATTCATTCGCAAACTCCCATCTATCGGGTACAATCTTTCGAAAACCCTAGAAAATATGAAAAGAAAAATCATTTAGTTTGTTATGATAGTAGAAAAATGAAGACTAGTTAGTAACATTACAATAAAATAATTTGAGATTTTGTTATAAGTTTGTTAGTTAGTTACATAGGTGTTGAGTTGGCGGACGAAGCTGGAGAAGTTGTTGTGTTTGAAGTAATTTGGGAGAAGGTCTCTTGCGAATTCCGGAGGCCGCCAAACGACGAAGGTGGAGTCGTCTTCGCCCCAAGAAACTATGTGATCTGTGGAGGGATCGTCGACGAGCTGGTATGTTTTGGTGAGGAATGGTGCCGGGACTGATTTGTGTGAGTCTAGAGAGAGTAAAATGCCTTCACAGTTGTCTAGTAGAAGAGCCATTTTCAGTGATGAAGATGATTCAATCACAAGAGAGAGTGAGAGTGAGAGATAGAGAGAGAGTTTTGAGAGAGAATGAGAACGAATGAGAATGGTGGGAGGATAAAACTTAAAGGAGAGAGGGGTAGAACGAATAGTACTAGCTTTTTTGTTACTGTGTAATGCACTAATGCCTTTTGTTTTTCTTTTTGCATTTTTTTTTTGTTGTTGTATTTTTTTTAATAAAGATTAATGTTTATAAGTTGGAAACTTGGAAGGATATTGTCTGGTGGGGCATTAAATTTTAGTTTCTCTTGTCTTATACATTGAGATAGCAAACTTCCTGAGTAAATAATGGAAGCAAAAGAGATGCACTTATTTGTTTTAAATACATGGGGAATATTTTTATTTGATAGAATCATATTAAGATAAACAATTTTACTCATTTTAACTTGGTTACATTTTTGTAAGAAAAAAAGTTACATGATACTATTAATAATCATAATCATGTATAGACAATATCATTTATTGAAGATACAATAAGAATATGAATGAAGTCTTTTTCCATTAACTAACCGGTTACATGGATCAAATTATACTTTAATGTTTCAGAAAACATTATGTTAAATTTTAAAATCTTTTTAATAATTTTTTTATAGCGTTCAAAATCTTCTTTTATTTTTAGTTGTTTGACTCATTTCTATCACGTCTATTCTTTTTACAATATAATTTATAAAATTTCTCTCTACATTCTAAAACCATTTAACTTATTTTTCATAATATTTTTGTTTATAGGTGTTATTTCAACATTCTCTAATATTATCATTTTAAATTTTATTTTAACTAATTTTAAGACATTTTTACTATGCTTACTTTACTCTCCTATTAATTATTAATTTCTAATTATTTTGTTGTGTACAACATCATAAGTTTTATTTCTGTCAAAAAAAACAACATCATAAGTTTTATCATTATCTAATAAAGTTTTCCTTTCAGCTTAGGTGATCGATCATTGTTGGAATTAACCCAAAATCTATGGGAATTCCGACCCTATCTTGATATACAAGAAGGGTTCTTAGCGGAGCAATACCAAAGAAAAGAAGAAAATAGAGAAAGAAAGGAAATTAGGATTCTAAGAGAATTTGGAGAAGAATGTTGTTACCCACAAACTGTGGGATTTTTCTCTTTCTATTCACTTGCAACTGCAAACCGTGAATTACAATGTGTTGTGATTATTTACAAAAATAAGGTTTACTCCCTATTTATAGATTTAGGTTTACTTGTTCTCCAAGTCAAAGCCCAAAACTATAAAAGCCCAAAATACCTATTTTGGAACTATATCAAATCAAATCTAAATCAGATATGTGTGAAACAACTGTTTCGACACACTCTTGCTTCGACACTTCGACACAAGAAATTACAATTTAAGACACCACCTAATTCATTGTGTCTAAGCTGTCTACATTCATCATGGCTCTTAGTCTTCTGAAAACTTTGACCTGCACTCCCTTTGTCATGATATCTGCAATCTTATCCTCAGTTCTGCAGTGTTCCAAGTTCATCTTCCCTTCTGCTACCTGCTCTCGAAGATAATGGAACCTCATTTCGATGTGTTTGCTTCGACCGTGTGCCATTGGATTCTTCGCCAAGTTGATAGCTGACATGCGGTCGATCTTCATGGTAATTGCTCCATGACTCTTCCCTGTAATCTCTTCGACCAAGTTCACCATCCAGGTTGCTTGACATGCACAAAGAGAAGCAACTATATATTCTGCTTCGTATGATGACAATGCTACTACTGGCTCCTTTCTCGAACTCCAAACAGCTGGTGCACCACCTAACATAAACACATATCCATCTGTGGATTTTCTATCCTCAACATCACTACACCAGCTAGAGTCGGTGTATCCCACTAACTTGCATTCTTTCCCTTCATCAGCTGCAGGAAACAAAATGTTGTAGTCGAGAGTTCCTTTCAGATACCTCAGTATCCTCTTCCTTGCTGCTAGGTGTGATACCTTTGGCTTCTGCATGAATTTACTTACCATACCCACACTGTATGCTAAACCAGGCCTTGTGTGACAAAGGTATCTAAGTGGCCCAATGAGTCTTCTGTATTGGGTTGGGTCGACATCATCTTTGAAATTCTGGTATCAGTCGTGTGATGTTAAGGTGCGATGTCACAATAACACACTCTGCACAATGGATAAAATAAACAGCAGAATAACACACCAAATTCTTCACCCAGTTCGGTTTAACTACCTACGTCTGGGGGCTACCAAGCCAGGGATGAAATTCACTACTTGTAGAATTAATTTACAGACTCAACAACCCAGTTGACTATCTCCTAAACTTAATTCCTACTAGTGACTTTCTACCTAAGAAACCACTTAGATATGAGAACGCTACTCAATCCCTAAAAACAATACTCAAGGAACACCCTCTTTGAGCAACCTTGATCTTACTTCACAACTTTGATCAAGTTATAACTCTCTATTACTTCACAACTTCTAAGAGAGGACAGAAAATGACTCACCAATTCGACCTAGAATGGTGTATACAAAACTCGTACAAAATACTCAAGACACTCAGCCTATGCTCTTGATCTTCTCTCTGTATTTCTGTACCTTTTCCTTTGGTCTTGAGCGCTTTAAATAGCCACCTGAATTGGGCTTGGACTGCTACAATATCTGACTTGATTTGTTATTTAAAACTGAATATCCAAAACAGATTTTCTCCTAAAATCTTTTCAAATCTTCAACCTTTTAAATCTCCTACAAATCTGCACTAGATCTCCTATGCAGCGAAGAATATCTAACTCAAGATATTCGCATCCAATGAGACAGCTGCTCTCCACAATTCCAGCTAACACGCAAACCCTAACAACATCACAAAACTTGATGTTATTAATTCTGCAGATCTAATGTCACAACATCGCATATGACATCAGACATCCAAACTTCAGCAATTTAAACACTTAACACAACCCAGTGTTAAGACTTAATGTTGCAACATCACCACCTTGACATCAACATTGAACATACTTTGTTTTACCAAAATTCCAGCCAATCCAAGAAACTAACAATCTCCCCCTTTGGCTAATTTTGGCTAACACAATCTCTGCACCTTCAGAGACTACAGCAGTGGAAAAACTTCAATGATTTTGAAACTCCAAGCAGCATCTTCAATACATAAAAACTTCACTATGCTGCAGCAACAAAACAGCTCTGCAGCAACAAAACAGCTACAATCTACAACCAGCTGCACATATTTCAACATCAGCAGCAATGAGCACTCCCCAACAATGCAAAGCATTTCAGCAATTTCTCCCCCTTAATATCTGCACTACTATAGCTAACATATTCCTTTGACAGCACAACAACTCTTTTGACAGCATTTGACATCTTAGATACTCTTGGCTTTCTTGGCTACTTCTCCCCCTTTTTAGCCACAATTAGACAATCTTCAATCAAAAGCCCTATTAACTACAGTTAGTACACCCTAGCTCTCATTGTTAGCCTCATAGTTAGCAACCAGGCAAAACAAATCATAGAATAGAAAAACATAAAAGGTGCATATAACAGCACAAAATTCAAATTACATAACCAATCACATTAAGTGCTGAAACAAAGACAGAAAATAAAACTAAAACTACTAATTAAGAGAATCATTAAAAGCTTTAATCATCTGAGCTGAGATCATCATCTTCTTCATCTTCTTTTGGACTGTCATTATCAGACTCATCTTTCTTATCAGCAACTACTTTCTCACTTTCTTTTTCTTTCATCTTCAGAGTCATAAGTAATTTTTTAAACTTGTCCTTCCTTTCAATGTTTACTTTGATGACTTCATCTAGTTCTTTACATGAGTATGATTAGTAGATGTTGAGGCAAATGCCTTGACATTATCAGCAACATGTTTTCCTTTAAACATCTTTTGATGAAAAGATAATTCAGGCTTCCTTCTACACACACTATCATCCTGGTGAAGAATCCCAGGATGCTGAGACAGTATTATCCCACAAATGAGGGATGGAAATGCAATAGGCAATTTCACAGCTCTTGTTGCAGCGTGCTTGATAGTCTGATTATAGATGTAAGAGCCATAATCAATTAGTCTCTTTGTTCCAATGGCATAAACTAATTTGCCCAACCCAGCAGAAACAGAGGTCTTGTGGTTAGTAGGAACCCAGTTAACCGCACCTATTCTATGAAGAAGGGCATATTTCACACTTAATAAACTTGCTGATAACTTTCCTTTTGAAGGCCAAACTTCTACCTGACCAACTGTGATTTCTTTGCAGATAACATTATTAGAAACTCCTAATTCTCCATAATCTTCCTCACTTCTTCCTAAGTAGGCATTGATCACCTTAGGAGAGAACCAGACACACTTACCCTTGACAGTAACTCTTCTGAAGGTTAGGCTTTTGCTGTCATCAATAGACTTAGGGATATTCACTATAAATTCTCTGACCAGTCTATCATAGCAACTAGTCAATCCTGACACAGTCCTTATGAGACCAGCAAACTTAATTAGATCTACAATTCCAGTAGACTCTAAGTCATCTGCTACTAGCTCTCTTTCCAGAGCTATCCTTCTTTGGCTCACACAATTCCACATGGATGCACTTCTGGCACAGTGAATTGAGATGTTATCAGGCACTTGATCAGCAGCTCTGTTCATCGCAGGGTTGATGTCTTGAACATCACACGCTGAATCTGATTCTTCCCTGATTCTCCTCTTCTTGCCAAACCTGGCAACTTTGCTCCACGACTTGGGAGAGTCTGCAACTGAAGTCCTTTTCTTGACCATATTTTCATTAGGAAGTGACTCTACTCCTTTCCCTTTCCTATCCTCCCTTCTTCTTGCATTACCAATGATATCACTATCAGATGAGTCCTCAACATCTATAACCTCAACCTGATCCTTCCCTTTACTCCTATGACTTTCATTCCTAGGGGAAGATGTTCTGACATCAAAGATAACATCAGTATCTTTATGAACTTCTTCTTTACTACCACCTTCAGCGTCTTGAATCACAGACAAGGCTATTCTTTGAAGATTTGTGTCCTCACTTTGAGAGTCCACCTGTTCAGCAGGCATTTGCCTTAAAGGGACAGAAATCCCTTTCACACGTATTCCCTTCTCAAGAATTTTGGTGGCAATCTGCTCCAAATGCATGTCCACATCATACTTCTCCTCAACAGCTTGAGAGGATGATGACCTAGTTTCAGTTTTATTCGACTTGGCTGAAGGTTTAGAGTTACCTGAATCTGGAAGTGCCATGGGAATATGTTCTTTGTCAACAAGTTTTTTTTCCGAAGAAACCCTTGTTCGTACATGCGCAGGTCTTTGAGAATCAGAGTTCTTGGATGGGGAAGACATCGTTCCTTTGTAACAGACTAGGTTTAGAGACGATTTTTCTATTCTGTTGAGATTAATGGAGATGAACCGTTGAGACGATAACGCTTTGATGAATCTTGATATAAAATCAATATGGTAAGGCGCCTGATTTTGAGTACCTCTTAAAGACCAATCACTCATTTTCTCCCTCCATAAAGACTTTCCTTTTAAAAATTTAAAAGAATTCACATCAGAACTTATTAACTCTGAGTGACCTTTCAGCATCCTGATGTCATAGTCTGATGTTATAAAATTAACTTGAACATCATTAGTTGAATTAACTTCAAGGGAAATCCACTGATAGCAGTTATCTTTGGTTCTGGCACCCTTCATAACAACTTGATTATGCTCACCAGATACCACACACTCATCTTTAGTGTAATTAACTTTGTAACCTTCATCATATAACTGACTTATGCTAATCAGATTAGCCTTCAAACCTTGGATAAGGATCACACTATCAAGAGTAAGACCATCAAGATTCTTCACTCTTCCACTTCCTTCTACTACTCCTTTTTCTCCATTGCCAAACACAACCTTATTTGCATGGCAAGGATTGAACTCCACCAACTGCTCCTTTGATCCAGTCATGTGCATTGAACATTCACTGTCAAAGTACCATGCATCCATGGCAAAATGTCCATCTGAGGTATGAGCCAATAGACACGTGTCCTGAACTTTAGGAACCCATTGTTTAGCAACTTTGGGTCTGACCTCCTTCTGTCTGGTTTGAGGAACAGAATTTGGATAACCATGGAGCTTGAAGCACGAGGACTGCATATGTCCAACCCTGCCACAATAGAAGCATCTTACTCTGTCATCTCTAAAGTGGTTATATCTTTTGCCACTTTGATGATAATGTTGTGGCTGCCACCCATAATGTTGTCTCCTTCTTCCATAGTTGGATTGTCTTCTTCTGTACTGAGGATGTTGTCTCCTATGGTGATGAGGCTTCCTTCTTCCATAGTGATGAGGCACAGCATTCTTGTATCCATATCCATACCAGTTTTCCTGATGTTGAGACATCTGATGAGACATGTTCTGTTTGAACCTTGCAGCTTGCATGCTCTTGTGATGTTGGGGAGGCATATACTGACTAGCTCCTTGAGGCTGCATCTTCCTCTGATGGGGACCTTTCTTTTTCTCAACATTATGAGGCTGAACAACCTTCTTAGGGGTAGGATCCTGTCCCTTTGTTTGAGACATTGGTTAGGACACCTCCTCCTTTGTTCCTGAAGTGCTTGCTTCAGCAGAAACCTTTTTCTCAGCCACAAATCCTATACCTGACTTATCACCAGCAACCTTTTCTGTCTGAAAGATCTTATCAAGTGTGTCTGTACCACAGCTCAGCATCCTAACAGATTTGGTCATATGATCAAGATGAGCTTTGACCAGTGAGACTTCGTTTTCCAAATCAGCTTTAGTAGTCTTAAGCTGAGCAATCTGTTCCTTTTGACTCTTGTTTTCTTGACAGATTTCAGCACTCTTTAGGCAAAGCTCTTGATAAGTAGAAGTTAGTTCCTCAAAGGTTATTTCTCCATCACTAGAATCATCATTAGAGACAACAGTTCCTGTCAAAGCTCTAACATGCTTTGCTGACTCACCTTCACTTTCACTATCAGAGTCAGACCAGGAAACTGTCATGCCCTTCTTCTGCTTTTTCAAGAAGGTGGGACACTATTTCTTGACATGTCCACACCCTTCACACTCAAAGCACTGAACTCCTTTATCTTGGGCAGTTTTATCTTCATCCTTCTCTTTTGACTTGCTGATGTCAGAAAATATGTTCTTGACATTAGGCCTGGAGTTATTGTCCATCCTCTTGAACACTTTGTTGAACTGTCTTCCCAACATAACTATGGCCTGAGATAGATCCTCCTGGGATTCAAAACTATTTCCTTTTTCTTTTTGATCATTTGACACCAAGGCTATACTCTTTGGCTTCTTTTCTGGTTCTTCCTC
Source organism: Lathyrus tuberosus (assembly GCA_022829125.1). Classification (NCBI taxonomy): domain Eukaryota; kingdom Viridiplantae; phylum Streptophyta; class Magnoliopsida; order Fabales; family Fabaceae; genus Lathyrus; species Lathyrus tuberosus. The sequence goes on from JALAZF010000900.1 coordinate 892,356, forward strand.
ATTCAACCCAAGCTCAAAAGTTTGAAGAGATCCAATGAGCTCGTCAACTCCCATCTTGCTGATGTCTTGTGATTCTTCAATGGCAGTTACCTTCATCTTATACTTCTTAGGAAGGGACCTAAGGATCTTCCTTACAAGCTTTTCATCTGACATTTTTTCACCAAGAGCACTGGATGCATTAGCCAGCTCCAGAACATTCATGTGGAAGTCATGAATAGTCTCATCTTCCTTCATCTTCAGGCTTTCAAATTTTGATGTTAGAATCTGAAGTCTTGACATTTTAACTCTAGATGTACCTTCATGAGTGGCCTTCAAAATATCCCACGCTTCCTTAGCAACTTCACAGGTATTGATTAACCTGAAAATATTCTTATCCACTTCATTGAAAATTGCATTTAGAGCTTTGGAATTACCAAGGGCAAGCTCATCTTCTTCCTTGGTCCATTCTTCTTCAGGCTTTGGCTTTGAGGTGCCTTCTTTATCTTTGCCAGCATCATCTTTCTCACACACAACAGGTGCTTTCCACTCTTTAATAATAGCCTTCCATGCCCTGCTGTCCAAGGATTTTAAGAAAGTAGTCATCCTTGGCTTCCAATAGTCATAATTGGATCCATCCAAAATAGGGGGTCTGTTGACGAATCCTCCAACTTCTTTGTCCATCTTTACACCAAAAAGTAACTTCCCTATATCTCACCCAGAGACAGACATGATGCCTGCTCTGATACCAATTGAAATTCTGGTATCAGTCGTGTGATGTTAAGGTGTGATGTCACAACAACACACTCTGCACAATGGACAAAATAAACAGCAGAATAACACACCAAATTGTTCACCCAGATCGGTCTAACTACCTACGTCTAGGGGCTACCAAGCCAGGGATGAAATTCCCTACTTGTAGAATTAATTTACAGACTCAACAACCCAGTTGACTATCTCCTAAACTTAATTCCTACTAGTGACTCTCTACCTAAGAAACCACTTAGATATGAGAACACTACTCAATCCCTAAAAATAATACTCAAGGAACACCCTCTTTGAGCAACCTTGATCTTACGTCACAGCTTTGATCAAGTTATAACTCTCTATTACTTCACAGCTTCTAAGAGAGGACAGAAAATGACTCACCAATTCGACCTAGAATGGTGTATATAAAACTCGTACAAAATACTCAAGACACTCAGCCTATGCTCTTGATCTTCTCTCTGTATTTCTGTACCTTTTCCTTTGGTCTTGAGCGCTTTAAATAGCCACCTGAATTGGGCTTGGACTGCTACAATATCTGACTTGATTTTTTATTTAAAACTGAATATCCAAAACAGATTTTCTCCTAAAATCTTTTCAAATCTTCAACCTTTTAAATCTCCTACAAATCTGCACCAGATCTCCTATGCAGCGAAGAATATCTAACCCAAGATATTCGCATCCAATGAGACAGCTGCTCTCCACAATTCCAGCTAACACGCAAACCCTAACAACATCACAAAACCTGATGTTATTAACTTTGCAGATCTTATGTAACAACATCGCATGTGACATCAGACATCCAAACTTCAGCAATTTAAACACTTAACACAGCCCAGTGTTAAGACTCAATGTTGCAACATCACCACCTTGACATCAACATTGAACATACTTTTTTTTACCAAAATTCCAACCAATCCAAGAAACTAACAATCTTCATCTGAATCCTTTGACAGTTGCAGTCTGGTCTTAACTAGAGTCGAAGTTGGGTTGCAATCTTGCATCTCAAATCTCTTGAGTATTTCGCATGCATATCTTCTTTGGTGCATCATGAAACCTCTACTAGTCTTGTAGAATTCGATGCTAAGGAAATATGAGATATTTCCCAAGTATGACATTTCAAACTCCTCACTTAGGTCATGTTTGAAATCTTCGATCTCCTTCTTGCAACTCCCTGTTATCAACAAATCATCAACATAGAGGCATAGTATAAGCAATTCATTATTGCTTCTCCTTACATACACTCCATGCTCAGTCGTACACTTCACAAATTCCTTCTCCCTTAAGAAGCTGTAAATTTTCTTATTCCAAGATCTTGGAGCTTGCTTAAGTCCATACAGGGCTTTATGCAGCCTGTACACCTTTCATTCTTCGCCTCGTTTCACATACCCAGCTGGTTGTGCGACATAAACTTCTTCATCTAAGGGGCCATTAAGGAACGCACACTTCACCTCCGTCTGATATGTGTGCCAATTGTTCATATTTGCTAGACCAACAACCAACCTGATTGTTTCGATCCTAGCAACAGGTGCGAACACTTCATCAAAGTCAATTCCTTCCTTCTGAAGAAATCCTTTCGCCACAAGTCTCGCCTTGTGTCGAGTTACTTCTCCTCTATGTTTTACCTTCACCTTGTAAACCCATTTCACATCAATTGCCTTCTTGCCTTGAGGCAATTCAACAAGTGACCATGTGTTGTTGACTTCGATGGACTCTAACTTCTTATTCATTGCTTTCACCCACTTCGAATCTTTCAATGCCTCAGCTGCATTGACGGGTTCGACCTCTGCGTAGAAAGCATAATGTACCAGTTCACCCTCTTCATCGACCACGTCATCTGATGTAATTACACATTCTTACAACCTTGCAGGCATGTGTCTTGTTCGTCGAGGTCTGCTTGGGCCTGCTTCATCTCTGACTTGTTCCTGTCGAACTTCTCTTTCGACTTCAGTGACTGGTTCTTCACAAGAGATTCTCACCGAATCCTTCTTGACATTCTCAGTCTAATCCCATTCTTTAAGCTCATCTATGATCACGTACCTGCTGATCACTACCTGCTTATTCACTGGATCGAACAGTTTATAACCTCCAGTCGAATGATATCCTATCAAGATCATCTGATTCGACTTGTCATCAAGCTTCATTCTCAACTGATCTGGCACATGTCTATGTGCTATAGATTCAAACATCTTCAAGTGACTGAGGCTAGGCTTGACACCAGACCAACATTCTTCTGGTGTGATTCCTTCAAGCTTCTTCATCGGACATATGTTCAAAATATATGTTACTGTCAAAGTCGCTTCTCCCCATAGTTCTTTGGGTAAATGCTTTCCATTCAACATACTTCTCACCATGTTCATAAAGGTTCTGTTCTTTTGTTCTGCAATGCCATTTTGCTGTGGAGTGTAAGGTGGCACCACCTCATGCACAATCCATTCCTTTTCACATAATGCATCGAACTCTTTCGAAACATACTCTCCACCACCATCAGTCCTCAGAATTTTCAACTTTCGACCACTCTTTCTTTCAACCATAGATTTGAATCTGGAAAATACCTCGATCACATCACTTTTCTTCTTGATGAGGTAAGTCCACAACTTTCGACTGTAATCATCTATGAACGTGACAAAGTATCTGTTGCCACCAATCGAATCCACCTGGATTGGACCACATACATCAGAGTATATGACTTCCATAATTGCCTTCGACTTCCTTCCTACATCCTTGTTGAAGCTATTCTTGTGTTGTTTCGACTGAACACACTCTTCACAGACTTCACTTGGAATGTCGATTTCTGTTAATCCTGAAACCATATTTCTTCTCTTTAGCTCTCTGATGTCATTGAAGTTGAGATGGCCAAGTCGAAAATGCCATAACCACTCATCTCTGCTGGCTGCAGTTGCTAGACACTTGTGCTCCATCACCTTGAGTTCAATCTTGAAGGTCCTATTCTGAGACATTGGAGCCTTCAAGATCAACCTACCACCTGCGTCGAGGACTCTCATCATCTTGTCTTCGATAACTACCTTGTAGTTCTTTTCGACCAGCTGCCCTATACCGAGCAAATTACTCTTCATGCCCGGTATGTACAACACATTGGAAATTATTAACCTCTTGCCATCTTTCCTCATAATCAGAACATCACCAACACCTTCAGCTGCTAGAGTGTTGTCATTTGCAAACTTCACCGTGTTCTTCGACGAGGGCTTTATGTTAACAAACCAATATTTCCTTCCAGTCATGTGTGATGAGCATCCTGAGTACAAGTACCACTGATCTTGGAATCTTTCTTCATCTCTTGTTGCGACCATCAGCAACGGCTCTTCTTCTTCATGTTTCGCCATCTTTGCATCAGTTTCTTGATTTTTCTTCTTTTCTGGACAGTCACTAAAATAGTGGCCATACTTCTGACAATTGAAACATTGAATGTGACTCTTGTCAGATTTTCGACCACCACATATTCCTCTACCTGCAGCACCGCCTCTTTGGTTGCCTTGGTTCCAGGGTTTTCTCTGATTCGACCAGTTTCCTCCTCTACCTTTGTTGCCATTCCCGCTTCCTTTGCTTTTTCTTTCCTTTTCTGACTGCGCCTACAAAGCCATATCGCTCTTCGACTTTCCTGCAGCTCTTTCAGCCATCCTTTGTTCATGAGACTCAAGCGTCCCTTGAAGCTCTTCCTTCGTCAATACTGATAAGTCTTTCGACTCTTCTATGGCTACTACCACGTGGTCGAACTTTGGAGCCAATGACCTCAAGATCTTTGCAACAACTGATCTTGATGTCAACACCTCTCCACATACCTTGATTTGATTCACCAGTTTATAACTCTGGTGAAGAAATCGGTTATACTCTCATTGTCTTCCATCTGAAGCAACTCATAGGTTCTCTTGTGAGTTTGTAACCTCGCCTCTTTCACCTTCTCTACGCCTCAAAACGACTTTTCAAGAATCTTCCACGCTTCCTTCGCTGACTCTACATCACTAACCTTTTCAAAGTTATCTGGATCTACACACTGATGGATTATAAAGAGAGCTTTATAATCTTTCTTCTTCAACTCTTTGTGTGTAGCCTTTTCTTGATCCGTCGCGTTCTCCGCAAGCGGTGTTACTCCTTCCTTCACAAGATCCCAAAGATCTTGATAACAGAAAACCATATTCATCTGCTTGCACCAATTCTCATAATTATCTTTCTTGAGATTCGGAAGACTCGCTGGAAAGTGTCCGTTCGGATGATTCATTGTCATCACGATTTTCCTTCCTTGAATCGCAACCGGAGCTCTAGATACCAGATGTTGGAATTAACCCAAAACCTATGGGAATTCCGACCCTATCTTGATAAACAAGAAGGGTTCTTAGTGCAGCAATACCAAAGAAAAGAAGAAAATAGATAAAGAAAGGAAATTAGAATTCTAAGAGAATTTGGAGAAGAAAGTTGTTACCCACAAACTGTGAGAATTTTCTCTTTCTATTCACTTGCAACTGCAAACCTTGAATTACAATGTGTTGTGATTATTTACAAAAATAAGGGTTATTTCCTATTTATAGATTTAGGTTTACTTGTTCTTCAAGCCAAATCCCAAAACTATAAAAGCTCAAAATACCTATTTTGGAACTATATCAAATCAAATCTAAATCAGATATGTGTGAAACAACTGTTTCGACACACAATTGCTTCGACACAAGAAATTATAATTTAACAATCATTTGGTATCACATTTTCTATTATCAAATAATTTTTTCATTTTTGACATTTTTTACATTTTTGATTAATATTTAAGACAATTAATTTTATCATAAAAAATTAGCGACAAAGTTGCTCATTTTTGGTTTATTCCTCCGTAATGATTAAATACTAGGGTATTAGGTGTATATGTATATGTATATTCCTTTTATAATATAATATTTAACCATTTGTAGACTATGGAATATTTAATTAGTAACACTTGCACCAACAAATAAAAATGTACATTCACATGAAAAAATTTCAAGTATGTTTGTTCATCTTGGATTATAGAATATACTTCCCCTACCTAGAAGCTACCTATACAAATAGACATTGAAGTTTGAAACATGCGATTTTTCAATGAAAAAAGAAGGAAGAAAAGGGAAAAGGTGAAACTAGAAATGCAAGAATCAACGGATGGAAGAAATGTCGTCACGAAAAAACAGTCTTTAATATTCATTCCCATCACGTAATTCGATGCTATGCTAGAAACGTGCAATAGGTAGAGAGATTCGAAATAAGAGAGTATGGTTTGGTTGGTGACAATATAGAACAAAAGGAAAGCTACAAAGTGAAGAAAAAGAAAAGAAATAGACACCTTCTTCTTCTTCTTCACAATTGACATTTCAACCTTTTTGTTTCTCAAAAAATAAGAAATTATGGATCACTTTTTACGAGAGATGATGTAACAATAATGAGTAATTAGCAACCGTTAACAAGTGTTTGACTGATTACTAAGAATGGAAACAAAGTTTAGTTGAGGAAGGAAGGGTTGAAGGGTCAATTTGTAAGAGAAGAAAAAGACAAAGATGTGTTTGTGATTTTAAGTGGGTGTGCGCAGGATGAATGTCAGAATTCAGAAAACTCCTCACTCTGTATCACAAACACAAACACACACGTAGAATGAGGGAAGAGAGAGAGGGAGTCACGGGTTTGTCTTGAAACCCTCTTATTTCACAGTCCTAGACAGACAGACACATATTCCCTCAACTGCCTACTATATTTGATTCTAAGCTATCACTTTTAAACATTTTCATCTCTTGGTAATACCAAAACTAACTAATTCAAATATCTATAATTACCTTTCTCATTTTTCTATACTTAAATGTTTTGTGAACATTTATACACTTTAGATACATATAAAATTTTAATAATATATATATATATATATATATATATATATATATATATATATATATATAGGGAGTAATACAATAAATATGATATATTAGTGATATGATAAAAATAGAAAGATAAAAAAAATGTGATGTTGAAATATTGTTTAAAAGTTATTGATGTTTAGATATAATCACTTGTTTTCCAAATTAAAAAATATTCTTTGTTACCTCTATTTTATGTTTTTAATGTAATATTAATTTTTTTTATTTAAACTTTGTTTCTAGATCAGTGTATACTCCACGGTCTTCACAGATATCCTTCCAATCATAAATGTTTTATTTGATGGTTCACCATGTGTATCCAGAACTTTTGCAGAAGAAGTGGAATCTACTCCTTTGATCTTGTTTTTCTCTGCTTCAAGAAATTTATCAATAGCCTTGCTTATATTAGTTCCCTTGTTAGTGGAACGAATCTTTGTATTCTCATAATTTTGACTCATGATGAACAAACTAAACACTTGAGGGATATGAGAAAGAGCAATTTTCTAAGAGAAAGATAAGAATAATCGAAAGTTGTTCTTGCTTGTTATGAATGACCGGATAAATAGAGAGTTTGAACAATGCAAAATCAGCCTTATTTCACGTGCACCGTAGAGAATATGAGAGAAATACATTGTTGGTCTCCTTGCACGCCTCACAAACTTTGATTACTAAAGGCTATCACATATACAAACACCAAAGGCACCCCTTAACTTTTCAAGCTGGACCACATCTAATGCCTTAGTGAAAATATCAGCCAACTATTTTTCAGTTGCCACATGATCAAGAGTTACAAGTTTATCTTCAACAAGCTCCCTAATGAAATGATGATGAATGTCAATGTGATAGGTTCTACTATGTTGAACATGATTATTTGAAATATTGATAGCACTCAAGTTGTCACAGAACAATTTCAAGACACCTTGTCCCACATTGCACTCCTTCAACATTTGTTTCATCCAGAGCAATTGAGTGTAATTGATCCCTACAACAAAATATTTAGATTCAACATTAGATAATGAGGTAAAATTTTGTTTCTTGCTGAACCAATATATTAAGTTGTTTCCAAGGAAGAAGCATCCACCATATGTTCTCTTTCTATCATCTATACTTCTAGACCAATCAATATCACAATACCTTACAAGAACTGGGTTAGTGTCATGTGAGTAGAGAATACCATAATCACATGCCTCATTGATATACCTCAAGATTATGTTCACATGAGAAAGATGAGTGGTCTTGGGTTTTGCTTGACATATAGCACATACACCTATAGAAAATGTGATGTCAGGTCTGCTTGCTATGAGGTAGAGCAGACTTCCAATCATGATTCTGTATAAGCTTTGATCAACAACAACTCCATTTTCATCTTTGGTCACTTTCACATGAGTAGCAACATGAGTTCCTTTGTGGCTAGCATTGTCAAGGCCAAACTTCATTATACTCTTAGAATACTTGCTTTGAAAGACAAAAATATTGTCTTCCATTTGCTTAACTTGAAGACCAAGAAAATAAGTGAGTTTTCCTATAAGATTCATCTCAAATTCAGACTTCATTTGTTGGACAAAATGTTTAACCATCAAGTCTGACATCCTACCAAATACAATGTCATCAACATAAATATGTGATACCATGAATTTTCCTCCATCTATCTTCACAAATATAGCTTTATCTATTCCTCCTCATTTGTAGCCATTGTTGACCAGAAACTTTATTAATCTTCCATACCATGCTCTTGGAGCTTGCTTTAGATCATAAAGAGCTTTCACTATTACAGAAAACCCATTTAACAACAGTTGTGAAAGAATTATAATCACGCTGGCACATGCGTTGTTATGTAGAGTGTTATTGTAAAATGATACTTACTATGATGGCCCATTAACTGTTGTAATAACCTGGAAATAATGATTCTTCATCTTCCTCATTCATTTTTTATTATATTCTTATTTAAGATGGGGCATTGGAAATCAAAACATTAAATAAACTAATATAGGCCCTAATGTTATTTACATAAGAAGTGGTAATCTGTGTTTAAGGAATAATGGGCTCTAAGATGCCACACCATGATGTTCCGATAAATTTTCGTTATGTATAAAACATTACTAAAATAACCTGTCACAAAACATTAAATAATTATGATATAAAAACATTCATTGATGATGCATGTACATGGTAACGATGACAAAATTTAGATTAGAAATTTTAGTACACAAACATCAAACTGGACCAGATTACGAATAAATTAAGTTTGAAGTAGAAGAAAATAGAACTGACATGCTTATTTCCCAGACTGCTACCCAAAAAAGACACACGGTCTGCTTTGATGTCATTGTTCCATTCAATCCCTGAATAGCTTCCTCAACATTCTTTCTGTTACATAAACAACTTGAAGGTATTAAAACATAGTGTATATGGCAAGTGAGGCATAAATAACACACTACTGATGATATTGGCAATACAACAAGTGTTACCTAACACAAACTTGAACATCATGCCTACTAGATTTCTTGCAAAACTTTGCAGAACCCTGTTCTATATACCTGTAACTTCCACAAGAGAAATCAAAATTCTATCTATGATAACCAACAAATGTCATATCATAGCCAATAAAATCAGATTTCCATGGTATGTATTACGAATTGGTAAATTATACCAAAGTACAGCCCAACAGATAATCATAACATATAGTATATGAAACATGTACTCTCATACTGACTTGAGCACATACAACATAAGCAAAGAAAAAAAGAATGAAGATGTTGAAGAATACCGTACTTCAAAGCTGAGGAATCAAATGAAGAAAGAGGGTGAATATTTGAGCATATACAACATAAACCAAGATAAAAGGAATGAAGATGTTGAATAGTACCATACTGAGAAAGATGAAGATTTGAGCTCCAAATGAATGGATACAAAGAAAGTAAAGATTATGTCACCGCTATCGTCTCTGGCTCGCTTGTTTGCCTAGGGCGTCTTATTAAAGAAATACAGATTAAGTTTTGTTTTTAATTTATCAGTAAACCCTTAAATCTCGGTTGTGTAACGCAACCGTAATGGAAATGTAAGTCCTCTAACAACTGTTGACTTTCTTCACCGTTGTAAAATCATTTATAATTTATTTTTTAAATAATTTACTTAAGTGACATAAGAATATAACAACGGTTGGTTAAACTAATCGTTGTAAAATCATTTACATTTTATTTTTTAAATAATGGACTTAATTGACACAAATGTATAACAACAGTTGTTTCAACTAACCGTTGTAAAATAATTTACATTTTATTTTTTAAATAAAGGACTTAAGTGACACACGCTTAATGTACTCTAAAAAATGGAAAAAATGAAGTTGTTGAGAATCGAAGTTTGTCACGCACACATCATTTATTACTACGGCTTTTATAGACAACCGTCATTAAATCACTGTTTATAAATCCAGCTACTCACTGTGCGCAAAAATTTAATATATTACAACGGTATATTTTTCTTCCGTTGTAAACCTGGCGTTGTTGTTTGCACGTTTTGTAGTAGTGTTTCTTTAACTTGTACACACATGGTATGGAAAATTGGGATCAATGAACCCTTTTGGTTGCTCTACATAGACTTCTTCATTAAGATAACCACTTAGAAAAACACTTTTAACATCCATTTGATACAACCTGATCATGCATGAAATTCCTAACACTAGTCTAATTAACTCAATCTAGAAACTGGAGAAAAGGTCTCATCAAAATCCAGTCCTTCTATTTGAGTGAACCCTTGAGCCACTAACCTTGCCTTGTTTCTAGTCACATTACCATTTTCATCATATTTTTTCTTGAAAATCCACTTAGTACAAATGAAATTCATATATTCGGGTCTAGAAACTAACTCTCATACCTCATTCCTTATGAATTGGCATAGTTCTTCTTGCATAGCATTTATCCATAATTCATCGGTTAGTGCTTCTTTGACATTCTTGCGTTCAATTATGGAGATGAAGCATGAGTTGGCAATCATATTTCTGGATCTGGTTATGACTCCTTCATTCTTATTTCCTATAACATTATCAATAAGACGATCCTTCTAAATTTTAATGGATGTTCCTTTGTTGATAGTGGTTTCTTCAGAATTTGTAATTTCAATCTCAATGTCAGACCCCTTATCTAGGACATCTTCTGAAACATCTGTCTATTGTGGGGAAACATCATCTTCATTATCAACCACATTTTTCTCTTTAGGATTATCATCAACAACAACATTTATTGATTTCATCATTTACTTGGTATGGGTGTTGTAGACCTTGTAGGCCCTATTATTGATAGAGTATCCAAGGAATATTCTGACTTCACTCATTGGATCCATCTTTCTCCTTTGTTCACGGCCATCCAAGATGTAACACTTACTCCTAAAGACACTAAAGTACTTAAAATTTGGTTTTCTTCCTTTCCAAAGCTCATACAGTGTGATTTTGGTTCCATGTATGATAATCACTCAATTGTGAATGTAACAACCAGTGTTCATGGCTTTAACCCAAAAATGATAAAGAAAATTCTTGGCATGCAACATGACTCTTAGCACCTTCTTGTAAGGTTCTATTGTTACATTCTACCACTCCATTTTGTTAAGGTGTGATAGGTGCTGAGAATTAATGACCGGTCCCTTCAGCAGAGCCAAATTCAGAAAACTTGGAGCTCTCAAACTTCTTGACATAGTCATTTCTTATCTTTACAATTTTACTTCCCTTCTCCTTTTGGATACGAAGTCATATATCTTTGAACACATCAAAAGTATCAGATTTTTCTCTAATGAAGTTAGCCCGTGTGTATATTGAAAAATCATCCACACAAGCAAACATGTGTCTCTTTCCACCAACACTTTCCACTTGCATAAGCCCCGTGAAGTCCATTTGAAGTAACCCAAGAACTTTTGAGATGGCCAGATGATGGATCTTCTTGTGGGACATCTTGGTATGCTTACCTATTTAGAAATCCCCACGGATCTGCCTTCTTCATTCTTCAGATTTGGCAAACCTCTAATGGCTTCAACAAATTTAACTTTTTTCATGCCTTTAAGATTAACATGACCAAGTTCTTGGTTCCATAGCTTGGTCTCATCAACTTTAGATAACATACAATATGAGGGCTGAGATATCCACATATAACAGTTGTATTTGGACCTTAACCCCTTCATGAGAACTTCTTGATCCTTGCTAGTGACAATACATTCAGACTCTCTAAAGTTTACATTCAATCCTTGATCACACAATTGGATTTTGATGGTCAAGTTAGAAGTTAAACCTTCAACTAGCAACACAACATTAAGACAAGGAAGACAAGGAGTAACTATTTTACCTATTACCTTTATTATTCCCTTTGCTCCATCACTAAAAGTGACATAACTATTAGAGTAAGATTTCAACTCCTCAAGATATGTCTTTTCTCCAGTCATGTTCCTAGAACACCCACTATCAAAATATCAATCTTCTCTTGAGGAAACTCTAAGAGATGTATGAACTACGAAAATATTGATAACTACTTTGGGTTTCGACTCCTTCTTTGCTTGAACTTTCTCACCATTTTTTCTCTCCAGTCTTGGTTGATGATGACATTATGTCATTGTATGATTTCAGTCGAAGAAACGGATCAAAACAAGTTAAAGATGAGCAAAAATGAAGAATAAAGACCAAAGAATGAAGAAAAAATAGCTAAGTGTGAAGAAATAGGGACTAAGTGAAAATTAGGTGAAAATGGAGCAAAAGCGTGTACCTACTAAAATAATCACGCGTAACATCGCGCAACATCGCACGTGCGATATGGATGTATAAGTTTCATGGCACACGATACAGGTAATCAAGCGCACATTGATCCCTTTTCTGGGCTTTTCTGACTCGTTCTGATCCATTTTAAAGGTTTTTTAAAGAGGATTTTGACACTTTTTCAAAGGTTACAAATTTTTGGCACAACAAGTACGAGTTTTACAGCCCCAGAAGTGAGTTTTGAGAGCATTAGAATCCATTCTAGGCCAATCCTTCTAGGGATCTCATATCCAATTCTTCTTGATTAATTTTGGTATTGTAATTTGAATTATGAGTTGCTAAATCTCTCTAGGTTAGGTTCTGTTTGATGAACCTATTTCAATTTGTTGGGACACATATTTGATTTGACATTGCATGAGTAATTTAATCTATAATTCTATTCAATTGCTTTTTGTTCCTAATGCTTTTTATGTGAGATACTCTTTTAATCTGATTTTGGGCACATAGGGAATACTGACCATTAGTTTCTTTGTTGGACCTAAGGCAGTTGTTGTGCTTACGCTGGTTGAATAGGAATAGGAGACCCCGAGTAGTGACTAGTAAATTAACGCTCTGTTGCATTGCCTAATCCTACTTACGCTGGTGGACTAGGAATATGAAACTCCGAGTAGTGATTAGTGAGCTATATCGCAAGAGAATGGTTATAGAAGTTTTGTTAATTCGCAGTGGGATTATAGTGACAATATCATTCATGTAATGCATCAAACATCAACAATAGAGAAATAAGAGATTATATACACAACCTGACCGATTTCTTATTATTGTCTGAAGATTTTCTTTTTTTTTTCGCATTCAAACTCGACCCCTCCCCCAATTTACTACTTTCTACGTATTGCACAATTTCATAATGTTAAATACCAATCCCTATGGAATCGATCTTTTTATTACTACGTCATTATCGGTACACTTGTCGAGAAGTCTTTAATTTTTTGGTGTCGTTGATGGGGACTGTTGATAATTTCAACAAGGCGACGCTCGTGCAACGTCTAATTTTGTTTTTTTTAAATTTAATTTAATTTTTATTTTTGTTTTTATTTGTAATTTTGTTTTTGTAATTAGTTATTTTTGTTTTTTCTTAAAATTTCTTTCCTATTCTTTCTCTTTTTAGCTTTATTTTTGTTTAAATTTTTTTCTAGTGCAATGCTACTAAGGTATTATTCTTTTTGTTATGTATGCAAGGTCAAGACAGTCATGCAAGATGACCTATATACTACCTTGGAAAAGTTTGAAGCTTATTCAAAGGAGCCTGCAACAACAATGCTCATTCTGGAAATGCTAGAAATTATTCAGAGCCTGAACCTTACATCAACACTGATCATTCATGGGAAGAGGATTCATCATCTCAACTTGAAAAAACTCTGACTCAGTTTATAAATATGACTCAACTCAATTTTGAGAAACTCAACAGACATTAAGAGACTATGCTAAGCAACAGGGAAACATCCTTCGAGAAGTTAGAGATTCAACTTGGTCAAATATCCAGCCAATTAGCATTAAAACTGAGATCTAGTAGGGATTTCTATGAAAATATATTAGATAATCCTAGAGATGCAGAAATTGAAAGAGAAGTCAAACAATAATGTGAGGTATTCAATGAAGGAGGAGTTGAAGAAACCTTGACTCAGTTCATAAAGATTACTCAAATCAATTTCCGGAAAATCAATAGGCAGAAAGAAACCTTGCAAAGGGACATGGAAACATCCTTCGAGAACTTAGCTATGCAACTTGGTCTAGTATCTCGCCAATTAGTATTAAAACTGAGCTCTAGTGGGGAGTTTGATGGGGAAATTTTATATAGTCCTAGTGTCGTACCTCGAAAAATGCGATCCTTGTGATGGACACGGAAAAACTTGTTTGAACAGAGTTGCCACCGAACTTTGTTAAAGAAAGTGGGTGGTTTTTTTATTAGGGTGCTCGCCAAGGATTGAGGCCCTTGTGCCTACGTATTCCCTCGTGCAATGAGAAAGTCCGAGCAATCGTAGTTTGGCACTACGATTTTTTGGTGTGTTTTATAGATGTCAATCGCTCAAACACGAGAAAGATATCTCGTACCCAAACAATTGAAAGAGAGGAATGGAACACTCCACACCCCTCAGTTTCATCTTTAGTGAAATATTGTTAAGATATGATTAGATATTTTAAGGAAATAGTCGTTTGAACATGAGAAAGACATCTCGCATCCAAACAATTGAGGAGAAATTTTGAAGACTCAAAACCCCTCCTTTATTTTAATAAAAAGTGTTTTGATTTTGATAATGTATCTTGAAATTGTTTGAGAAAATACTTGATGTATGATTCGAGGTTTGAAATTGTGATGGCAATTGCAAAAGGCAACCAACTTACGAGAGAAGAAACCACTTGACGTTGGATTAAGAGTTTGCGTTTGGGTTGATGGCGATTGTAAAAGGCAACCGACTTATAGAGTGTTTGAAAATGGTTGATGGTGAGGCCAAAGGCACTCGAGTTACATGTTTAGAGAAAATGCCACTTGACGTTGGATCAAGAGTTGAGAAAGAGGTTTGGTCGATTCCTAGTCCCTAAGGGTGCTCCTAGTAAAGGAAACCACAACCAAAGAAAATGTGAGAAAGAATCATTACACGTCATGGGAATGGGGGTACATTTTGATGAATGGGGACAAGTGAAAGTAAATAAAAGGTTCTCGTTGTAAGGAGGCCCAAGAGGAAGCCACGGGACTCGGAAGCAACCGAAATCGAAGGCAACCGAATTTAGCTCTATTGTTAATCACCATATAAGAAGTCGAGCAAACACTTTATGCGTTCATATGGATTTTGAAAGTTAAATTGGATTTCAACTCCGAATTCGTAATGCAATAATAGACAAAAACAACCACTATTCTAGCAATATCACAATTTTTTACATCAACTCAAAGTAATTAAAAAATAAAAAGCTAAATACAACACACACACACGTTATAAATAAACATTAATATATATAAATAACTTAAACAGTGAATATGTATATGTAGAACCGAAGAAAAAAAACTAACAGTATATTAATATTTACAAAACTAAGGACATAAGGTGTATATATATATATATATATATATATATATATATATATATATATATATATATATATGTATATATATATATATATATATATATATGTGTGTGTGTGTGTGTGTGTGTAACTAAACAAAAAGAAAAAAAAAACAATAGTATAAATTTAATTATATAAATGAAAACAAACCAAAAGCATACGTAAAACTATCACACTCACACATAAATAAATATATATATATATATATATATATATATATATATATATATATATACACACACACACACACACACACACACACACACACACGCACACAAAAGAAAGAAATGTATAACCAGAAAGTGTATATATAAAAATAATTGAAAATCAGAAAGCATGTAAATTCTAGTTTTGAAATAGAATTTGTTAATGGAAATGCGTATCCATACTGGTTTATTGAAATGTGAATTATACAGGTTTATGGAAATGTGAATTATACAGGTTTCTGCATAAAAAAAATGGTTAAAATGGGATTTTTAAAAAAAATCTTCAAAATTATACGTAGACAAAAGACAGCGCTTTTGAGAAAAAAGCGCTGTCTAAAGGTATAGGAAAAAGCACTTTTAAGGAAAAAGCGCTCTCTAAAGGTATATAAAAAAAATCTAAAATTTTATACGTATGCATTAGACAGCGCTTTCAAAAGCGCTGTCTAAAGTCCCCCTTTAGAGAGCGCTTTTAAAGAAAAAACGCTCTCTAAAGGTATATAAAAAAAATCATTATACGTATACATTAGACAACGCTTCTGAAAGCGCTGCCTAAAGTCCCCCTTTATAGAGTGCTTTTGAAGAAAAAAGCGATCTCTAAAGTATATAAAAAAATTCTTTAAAATTTTAAACGTATACATTAGACAGCGCTTTCAAAAGCGCTGTCTAAAGTCTCCCTTTTAGACAGCGCTTTTTTATAAATAAAAAAACGCTGTCTTTACCTACGACAGCGCAGCCTTAGACAGCGCTTTTAAGCGCTGTCATAGGCCAAAAAAAGCGTCATCTTTTCCCTTGTTTAGCGTAGTGGTATGTGTATACAATGGAAGAACAAATCAATTTATATGCATATAATAATCGAAATAACATGTGATTGTATAAAAGAAATAACATGTGAGAACAACAAACCCTGTATGTTTCAAGAGTAGATCTACCACTCCTCTTTTTCTTTTCTTTTTTTCCCCCTTTGATATTTCTTGGCTTCTCCTTCTTATAGCCTCAAGATTATGCCACAAATGGAATTGGACAAAACCATTTACTGACATTATGAACTTTGTCCACCAAGTTTTAATCCCCTTTTCAATTTTGGTTGATCTTGTCATGAAGTTGTCTTTGAAAGTTTGATGATCTTGTCATGTGAATGTTTTGGAAAGTTTGATGATCTTGTCATGTGAATGTTTTGGAAATTTTGATGATTTTGTCATGTGAATGTTTTGGAAAGTGTTGACAATAACAATAATCATAACTAATGACAAACTAAAATAAAATCTAATACTAAAATAATAAGAAAGAAAAAATAAAAATGCAATTTATTTTGATTTTTTGTGAAAAATATAATTAACGGTAAAAAGAGAAAAATGTACTAAAAAAGGGAAAACTGAGATTCGAACCCAGGACCTTATGCTTGAATATCCTTGAATTCTCAGTTCGCCACCAAATGGGCTATCTTTTTTATTTAAAATAAAATATGAATAAAACCCATATAATAGTAAAATGTCCGGACAAAATTGGGGTTTGACACACAGAGAAAAGGAAATTGAAAGAAAATTCAAACAGGAATGTGAGGTAGTTGATGGAGGAGGAATTGAAAAAAAGAAAGAAGAAGAAGAAAAGTGTACTCCATATGATAAAGAAATAGAAGCAAGAATAGAAGAAGCAGAGGTGAAAATTATATGAGGGAAAAGAACAAGAATGAAATATGAAGATTATGTAGTTTTGGATGAATCTCCAAATTCAATAATTCGTTTAGACGTAGATATCCAACTATAAGATCTTCAACAAAAGAATAGTCTTACACCTAGCAACAAGGCTGATAAAAGAGGAGAAATAGATGAAGTATTGGATGAGATTTATGCCTTGTTCGATAATATCAAGGTAAAGAGAATATGGAAGAAAACTGAAAGCACCTTTGGTTTGACAAAATTTTGGTAAAACAATTGTAATGATAAAGATGAAGAAATCTGGCCCTGAACAAAGATGTCGAAGAAGATGTCTTAACATGACATCCTGAAGTACTGCACTAATTTAGCAGGTTTTAAATCTGTAACAAAACTGCCCAAGATTTGATGCGCTTTATAGGAATGGATCAAAGACCAGAAATAAAAAGCCCAAGGCAGCAGAAGACTCTATAAATAGAAGACTTAGACCTAGGATTAGATATGCCTTTTGTAACCTAGTTCTCTTGCGTAAGAAACAAGGGTTTAGGGTTTTGAGAGTCGTTCGCTCTCTAGGTTGTAAGTCTCCCTTTGTATCAGTTGATGCATTATGGCAATTATAGGTGTCACACAGATCTATAAGCCTTGAGGTATTGGATTGTGTATTGTTCTTGGATAAAGCTTTTAAGTAAATCCGAGTTAGCGTGTTTGTCAAGTATGCTTGACAGAATTCTGTATTGACAGGGATGATGTAGAAATCACAGTTGGTGATTAAGGGAAGTGAGTGGGGTATCTCGTATAAAAAAGGTTATTCTTTGATAAAGTGTTCATTGGGTAGACGTTAGGATAAAGTTGTAAACGAGGGAGTTTAGCTTTGTAACAATTCTACATATAGTGGAGCCTTCTTCCTGGATTGGTATCCCCCAGATTTAGGTGAGTTGCACCGAACTGGGTTAACAATTGTTGTGTTCTTTATCATTCTGCAGATTTACTTTTCTGTTAGGGTTCATGATAAACATGTTGGATCAGATGTCGTAACATCTGTGATTTTGCAGTTCTGATGTTCAAGGTATCAGTCTGTTGTGGTTCCTCTGTGTTTAAATGTTTATGCAGAACAATGTCGTGACATGTGTTAGGACATCTGCATTGCCAGAAATTCAATTGGTATCAGAGCAGACATCCTATCTGTTTCTGGATGAGATCTTTGGGAGATACTTCCTGACATTTAAACAAGGAGGAGTTTTGACGATCAGATCAATCAACTCAGACATACTCAAGGGTATTAATGGATGGGATGGATGTTCTGGATCGAAGGTAACAACACGGAGGTTGTTCATGTTACTGAGGAGGTTCTACAACAACTACAGGAGAAGTGGCTAGTTCTCTTGTTGGGGTGTCTTATAAGATGTTTCGACATCTTATTAGAGCAAGCAGGATCTATTCCTTGGTGGTTCCACTGCATGTGTTTCTGATGGAAGAGCTCTAGAATTATGGGATTCTGGAGTTGTTGTTGAAGACAGATGGTGGAAGATCTTAATCTTCGGCCTCTATATGTGAAGATATCTGCATTCTTTTATTCCAAAATCGGGAGCGATGGAATGAAGGGAATTATTGGAAGATATCTGGTATGGTGACTTAGTACTTGGAAGCTTGGTTCCATGGTACATTGTGGAGTCAGTTGAAGAAGAGAGGAGTTGAGTTTAAGTTTATCAAGTTCTTGCTCTGGGAGTTTGATAAATTATTGATCGGCTAGGTGGTCAAAGATACTTGAGAATTTTCTCAAGTCCACTCATAAAGGCGTCTCAGTCGTGCATCTGGAGTCTTCTAGTTATTCTTCTGACTAGAAGGTGTTTCTATGAAACACAACCTGAAGAAAGTGAAGGTGGTTTATTTTCACAATCCAAAACAACAAGGAAGGATTCATCTCTCTTAACCCTAAGGGTGGATCTAATCTGATTAGAGTTGTCAGAATTGTTAAGGTAAATAGGATTTATTCAGAGAAAATCTTAGTTACTTGAGTCAAGGGTGGCAGCCTTAGTATCTCTACACTATTTGTCAAAGAAGATACTTGCAAAAGATTGAATACTTGATGAGTGTTCATGAAGTGATCTGGTGGAGCTTAGCTACAACAGTGAAGAAGGGTTACTGGACAAGGATTAAAGATCAATTGCTATTTGTGGAATTCACATGTATTTAATTGATTATCCTTGAAAGTCAAGATTGCTGATGTTCAATAAGATGTTGGAACATCTCATCATCAGAGTTTGTGCAGAATCATGGGAGGGGTACTGCATACGCTTTAGCATCTGTTTTAGTCTTGGGTGTTGACCTAAGAATGAGCTTTAGTCTGGTATGACAGAAGCATGGAATCTCTGGAGATTTTCCTGGCAAGAAATTGGTCTGGACTTTGGTGCTGTTGAAGATGAAGATGAAGACATCATAATCTTGATGGTTACTTCTTGGATCAATTTATTTTTGATCTAGGAGGAATGAAGTGCTGGTGATGGCACAACTTGGATCAGTTTATTTTTTATCTGGGTACTTGGGAGAATGAGATCTTGCTCAGTTTGAAGGTCAAGGTACAGTCTATTCTACTAAGGAAAATGGCATTCCTTGGAATGGCTATGGTGTAGTCTAGGACTACTTTATCTTCTGAAGATTCAGACGTGGCAGGTGTGAAGTCTTTGGAGTTTCAAAGCAGGATGGAGGTTGTCTACTCAAACTTGGTTAACTAATCAAGTCTATGAGAGCATAGAACTCTTGTTCTGTAATAGGGAAGATGTTCTTCTAAGTGGCAGAAGGAGGAGCTGAATTCAGCAGTTGGATGTCGTATCAGAATGTTCTGACATCTAGCTTAACATCAGAATCTCAGCTGGTGATGTGGCACATCAGCTTAAGATAAGGTGATCTACATGATAATGGAAGTTATGGATGCTTCAAAAAGGTCTATCTCATACAGTTTGCGGGAACTGTGGTTTGAGAAGATGTTACATGTCTAAGAGGCTTGTTGGATCCAAGATGTCTTGCTATGGAGCAAGTAGTTTATGTGACTTGAAGATCTGATTTCATTGGTGGATCAGTGTATCTTGTGGGAGTTCTAAAGAAGAATGAGATCAGTCAAACAGTGGCATTTGGTTGATCTTTACTGTGTATTCAAGCAGGATGCTTGAAACTGATTGCTCTTGTGCAGAAGGGTAGTTAGTTGAAAAAGTAAGGAGGTTCTAGTTCTCTTGGAACTTGTAGTAGAAGTTCTAGGTTGAGGATAGAAGATTACCTTCTTTTTATGAATGAGAGTTTATTTCTCTCTGGGTCTCTGAAGTTCTCTTTGTTCAAGCTGGTGGCGCAGTGTTGTTTGAAGATCCTCAGTTTGGATTACTATACAGATAGTAAGTCCAGTGGTGGAACATATCAAGAACCATGGTGTGTGGTGTCTGTGATGTGTGAAGGATGTTTTAACTGATGTTGGAACATTATCTGGGTTGGTTATCCTTGGTGGAGGATTCCTAAGTTATGGTCTAGGAACTTGTTGGCTACATCATGTCTAAGGAGTATCTATCTTGTCATATGGGAGAATGATGGAGTGGAAGAACTGCCTTGGGAGGATGGTGTGGAGAAGACTGAAGTGGATCATGTGTTGATTGCATGGAAGTTTGAATATGGATATTCACCAGTTGATCAGAAGTATTCCAAGTTATCATATGGGAGAATGATGAAGGAATGACTGTCTTGGATTGTTGGGTGTCTATCTATTGATTGAACTTGCTAATGTCAGATAAAAAGCTTGTGGAGGGGATATCGTCCCTATTGGCAAGTCATGCTAAAGGGAAGTGGATCAGTTTGACAGTTGTGAAGTTCTAAAGCATGTATACGGTATCTAACACCGTTGGAAGAAAACAAACTAAGAGGTATGGTATCTCTTTGAGGAATGTGGATTATTCCAGATCAATTGGATTTTATCTTAGGGAGCAAGGAGATCTATACATGAGAATTCAAGAGGAATTCGTTTGGTGTATGGATAGTTTCTGAAAGAGGGGGATCAATGGAGTTTGATCTTAATCTAAGAGTTTGTTAATTTAGGATGGTGATTCTAATGAGTCTTCACAGGAAGCATGATGGTGTTCATGTGTGAGTGATTATTGGTTCTTGTCAGAAGAAGCAATAAGTGGAGTTGATGATTGTGTTTACCAGGTAGGTTGGACAGAGGGTGCGCTCTTGAAGACATGAAGATGCGTTTTATGTTTTCCACTCATCATCATGGTGTTCTTTGAAGGAGCACTGGTTATCTTAGATAGGGGGAGTTGCTCCTTGATCTAAGATATATTACTGAAGGGGTGCAGTTCAGGTTCCAGTTTGTGTTGTGCGTCAAGCAAGCTGTGATTATGTTTCCATCCTGGGAGGATGAGATGTTAAGAAGGATGTCTTGACATTAGTGTACTGTTGCAAGTTGGGGGAAACTTGACAGTGCAATTTACATGGTTCTTAATGGATACTTACGAATTATTGGTTAGGTCTGGGAGAATTTATTTTTCCCTAAAGAATGTGATCTTAAGACTGTGAAGGTGTTGATCAACACAAAAGTTCGCCTTGGGAGACAATGTCTGACATAATGTCAGAACATTGTTAAGGACATGTAATAAAAGTAACTGGTCTTGTGGTCGGTGAAGAACATGCGTGTTCATCGTAACTTACATTATTTTTGGACGGTTTCCTTCAAAGAAGAAACAGTCAAAGCTTTCTTAACTGGTGCACATTGATATTGGTGAAGTTACTTCCTTGGATTAATGAGGTCATTGAATTAACTATTTCTATTTTCAAAGGCTCGTTACATTCGAAGGAAATTTCTTGGGTATTTAAGGGATTCCTTGGATCAGGTTGTCTCAATCTGTGGTGGTGTGCTCAAAATGTCTTTTGTTCAAGTCTGGATTAGTGTTGGTTGGGTATGGGAATGCCTTGGCTACCTTTGTCAATTTTTGGCTAAAAAGGCTGAGTATGAGTCATGGGAAAAGGGAATATGTGTGTTGGTCTTGCAGTTGTTTTGCAAGAACATCGAACAAGGTGTTGTCTTTATCATCTTGTATATGTTTCTCTTGTGTCTTGTGACTTGAGTTAAGAATCAAGTTGTGTCTTGTGACCTAAGTTACATGCTTTATATACTCAGATTCACGAAGACTACAATTGATCTGTAGAGGGGGAGTGTGTTTGAAAGGAGTGTCCAAGATTTTGGTGTTTCAGACTTTCTTTGTGTCTCATTAAGAGTCTCAACTTCTTGACCTTTTTCAACTTCACTCACCCTGGGAAGAGGAAGGTTGTGTTATCTTCCTCCTCATGTACACCAACATGAATCCAACATGCTCAGTATTCCAATCATAACTGCCATGCAAACTAAAAGGAGTTTTAGCCAAAATTTGTCAAAAGGGGAGATTGAAAACACCTTTGGTTTGACATAATTTTGGTAACAATTGTAATGATAAAGATGTAGAAATCTGGCCCTGAACAAAGATGTCGAAGAAGATGTCTTAACATGACATCCTGAAGTACTGCACTGATTTAGCAGGTTTTAAATCTATAACAAATCTGCCCAAGATTTGATGCGCTTTATAGGAATGGATCGAAGACCAGAAATAAAAAGCCCAAGGCAGAAGAAGACTCTATAAATAGAAGACTTAGACCTAGGATTAGATATGCCTTTTGTAACCTAGTTCTCTTGCGTAAGAAACAAGGGTTTAGGGTTTTGAGAGTCGTTGGCTCTCTAGGTTGTAAGTCTCCCTTTGTATCAGTTGATGCATTGTGGCAGATATAGGTGTCACACAGATCCATAAGCCTTGAGGTATTCAATTGTGTATTGTTCTTGGATGAAGCTTTTAAGCAAATCCGAGTTAGTGTGTTTTTCAAGTATGCTTGACAGGGATGATGTAGAAATCACAGTTGGTGATTAAGGGAAGTGAGTGGGGTATCTCGTATCAAAGAGGTTGTTCTTTGATAAAGTCTTCATTGGGTAGATGTTAGGATAAAGTTGTAAACGGGGGAGTTTAGCTTTGTAACAGTTCTACATATAGTGGAGTCTTTTTCCTATATTGGTATCCCCCAGATGTAGGTGAGTTGCACCGAACTGGGTTAACAATTGTTGTGTTCTTTATCATTCTGCAGATTTACTTTTCTATTAGGGTTCATGATAAACATGCTGGATCAGATGTCGTAACATCTGTGATTTTGCTGTTCTGATGTTCAAGGTGTCAGTCTGCTGTTGTTCCTCTGTGTTTAAATGTTTATGCAGAACAATGTCGTGACATGTGTTAGGACATCTGCTGTCTGCATTGCCAGAATTTCAAAAACCCTTGAATTCTTGAAAGTAATGGAATTCCTACAAAACAAAAGGAAGAAGAAGGATGATGTGTTTTTCTTATCATATATGCCGCCCTAACACAAAAATCAAAAGGTCAAGCTTAGGACCTTAAAGAAGCACTTAATGGGAGGCAACCCATCAAATAAGTTTTTATTTCATTTGCAAAAGTTAATTTTTAGTTTATTTCAATTAATCGTTTTTGTTTTGTAGCATGTCACATTTGGGAACAGTAGGACAAAGACTTGAGAAAGGGATTGAAAGAAGAAAGAGAGACTAAAAACTCTCTCTAATCTTATTATTTATTTTATAATCTCTTTGCACTTTCTAGTGTTGTTATTGTTATTTCAGGGAATGGGTCCAAAGCGAAGCCACTCCTCTCGAGCATCATCATCAATCATACGAGGGATGAGTGGACCAAACAGAACCAAGACTTCAACAATGCCATGCAAGACATGCAAGACTTTTTCCGCTCTAATGACATGTTAAATTGGAGTTTTTTGAAGTTGTATTAATTTCTGGGATTCCCTTTTACGTCCAACAAGTCAATCTCTCAAGTCAATCTAGAGTGCTAGCTACAATACTTGGTTCCCCTTTGTACAAATAAAGGTATGCTTGTCTTTAATAAACAAGTTTGTTGTTGCTATTTCTTTTAGATTTACAAATTTGAAACCTTAGCCTTGAACAAATGAACCAAAAGGAACTTGTTCATAAGGAAACCAACTTACAAGTTGAAGGCAAAGGATGAGAAAAGAATCAAAGGACTTGTACTCAACCTTCAAATACCTCAACTAGTATGGTTTTAGCCAAATAAATTCCATTGTTCACTATTCTTTCTTATTGAGTATATCCATGCATCATTGTTTTATCAGGTTTGATCTATTTTCAATTAAATTTATGTGGTTTGACTGATGCACACTGAGGTAGTTGTTTGTTTACAACTTTGAGCCTTTTTAACCACCATGTAGTATAGGTATATCCTTTGCTAACCACTTTGAGCTTAGCCTTTCTTTCGGTGACTTAGCCTTAATTTTTAGTCATATAACTTGAAAGAGCTTATCTTACCACCCTTTCTTTGGAGTTAAGTAGAATTGTAGTTCTTAAAAGGTATGAAAAATATTAAGTTTGGGGTTGCTCTTGGAAGTGAGAAATTTTTAAGTTTGGGGTTGGGTACTAGATAAAATTGGTCAAAAATTCAATATTTTGAGAAAATAAGAAGTGGAAAAAGAGACTTCTTCACAAAAAAAAGATTGAAACAGTGCATGATAAGGACCACAAAAGTAAAATCTCTAGAACCATCAGGAAGGAACAAATAGGTATGATAATAGAAGGAAAACTAGGCACCTAACTCCAAAGGTTTAAACCTACTTTCCCAAAAATATCCTACCCGAACATCAACCAAGATACAACCGAAAAACACCTCAAATTTGCGTATTCTGATTTATTTTATGAATTATATTAGAACATGATAAATCTAAGTATAAACTATTTTGTATGTTGATTGCGAGATTACCTTATCCATTGAGTGAGTTAAGGTGAAATGAGAGACAACTTGAGTACTCGTCAAAGTTTGAGGACGTTTTTCGAATATGCCAGATAGAAGTTGGAAGCTAGAATGATGGTCAGGTAAAGAAAAAGAATTATATGGTGATGTTTAATTGTTGTGAAACTTGTTT
This sequence comes from Lathyrus tuberosus, assembly GCA_022829125.1. Classification (NCBI taxonomy): domain Eukaryota; kingdom Viridiplantae; phylum Streptophyta; class Magnoliopsida; order Fabales; family Fabaceae; genus Lathyrus; species Lathyrus tuberosus. Next base: position 917,701 of record JALAZF010000900.1, read on the forward strand.
TCTGTTGAAATATGAAGTTGTAGGCAAGTTACTTGAGGACAAACAACGATTCAATTTTGGGGATGTGATGATATTCTGTTATTGCATGATTTCGGTCAAAGAAACAGATCAAGCAAGTTAAAGAGGAGAAAAAGTAAATAAAAAAGACCAATGAATGAGGAAAAAATAACTAAGTGTGAAGATATAGGGACTTAGTGAAAATCAGGTGAAAAGGGGAGCAAAAGTATACAACTACTAGAATAATCACACCAAGCATCGCGCGTGCAATAGGGATGTAAGAGCCATATCGCGTGCGTGATACAGGTCAACATGTGCGTGATGACCCATTTTTCTGGGCTTTTCTGACGCGTTCTGATCCATTATAAAGATTTTTTAAAGGGAATTTTGTCCTTTTTCCAAGGGTTACAAATTTTGGCAAAACACGTATGAGTTTTACAGCACCATAAGTGATTTTTGAGAGCATCTGAAGCCATTGAAGGCCAGTCCTTCAAGGGATCTCATATGCAATTCTTCTTGATTAATTTTGGTATTGTAATTTGAATTATGAGTAGCTAAATTTATCTAGGTTAGGTTGTGTTTAATGAACCTATTTCAATATTGTTAGGATACATGTTTGATTTGACATTGCATGGGTAATTTAATCTGTAATTCTATTAAATTGCTTCTTGTTCGTAATGATTTTTATGTGAGGTACTCTTTTAATCTAATTTTGGGAATATAGGGAATACTGACCATTAGTCTATGTGTTAGACCTAAGGCAATTGTTGTGATTACACTGGTTTAATTAGAATAGAAGACCCCGAGTAGTGGCTAGTGAGTGAATTAATGCTATGTTTCATTGTCATATCCTGCTTACGCTGGTGGACTAGAGATAGGAAACTCCGAGTAATGATTAGTGAGCTATATCGCAAGGGATTGGTTATAGCGGTTTTGTTAATTTGCCATGGGATTATACTAATAATATCATTCATGTAATGCATCGAACATCAACAATAGAGAAATATGGGATTCTATACCCAACTTGACTGCTTTCTTATTATTGTCTAAACATTTTCTTTTATTTTCACATTTAAACCCCCCCCCCCCCCCAATTTACTACTTTCTACGCATTGCACAATTTTTTCTTGTGAAATAACAGTCCTTGTAGATTCGATGTTTTTATTACTGCGACATTATCAGTACACTTATCGATAAGTCATAAGTTGACTATAGGACTGAGGATCACCATTCAGTTTGTAATAATAAGGCCTTATATGCCCATACCGCAGTGATAACATCTCCAAGACAAGTTCTTGTGCCTTTTATGATGTTGAACACGATGCTGGGACTTGTGGTCTAACATCAGAAACTCAGTTTTCTTTTCAGGAAGGACAAACTTCTTAGAGGGGATTTTGTTTTTCTTGTTCATGCTGGATTAAAAACTTATTCCCTTCAGATTTTCATACATCTTTCTAACTTCCAATATCTCATCTAGCATATTTGAACCATTGTTCAACATACACACATATTTTTTTATATTTTCATGTTTTGAATTTAGTAAAGCTACTTCTTCTTCTAGACCTGTGATGTTTGAGACAAGCTTCTCCTTTTCCTTTTGAAACACTCATATGGGTTTCTTTTGTTTCTCCACTATTAAGCAAGCTTCCTCCTACTTGGTGTGCAAAAGCCTATATGTTGGAGCTAATTCTTCTCCAATCATGTTTTCATCTTTTGACTCATTTTCAGACACATATCTCCCAGTGAAAGCCATCACTATGTTAGTTGTTTCTCCTTCACTATCAGAATCTGACCAAGTGATTGAAAACAACTTTTTCTATTTCTTTAGGAAGGTATGCCATTCAACTTTGAAGTGAGCAAATCCTTCACATTCAAAACATTTTGGTCCTTTGCCTTTCTTAGAATTTTCTTCATCTTTGTTATTGTTCTGAGGATATATGTCTGACATCTTGTCTTGAATATTTGTCCCTCATCTTCTGTCCAACCTTCTCAAAGATTTATTGAACTTTCTTCCAAAAAAAGATATAACATCTGAAAAGGTTTCTCCAGTACTCTTATCACCTTGATCTTCCTTCTCTTGAGTATTGGACACAAAAGTTACACCTTTATTTTTCTTTTTTGATCTTCCATTTATAGAAACTTCAAAGGTTTGAAGGGAGCTAATGAGTTCATCAACATTCAAGGTGCTTAAGTTTTGGGCTTCTTCAATAGCTATTACCTTCATGTAAAATTTCTGAGGTAAAGATTTGAGAATCTTTCTAACAGCTTTTCTTCTGATATCTTTTCTCCCAAAGCAAAACAATTGTTGGCTATATCATGCACTCTAATGTTGAAATCAGATATAGATTCATCTTCCATCATCCTCAGATTTTCAAACTTAGTTGTGAGGAGTTATAACCTTGACATCCTAACCATAGATATGCATTCATGAGAAGTCTTGAGAATCTCTTAAGTTTTTTTTAGCTATAGTACAAGTGTTGATTATTATGAATATGTTCTTGTCAACACCATTGAATATAGCTTTGAAAGTTTTGTCATTTCCAAGAGCTTCATCATCTTCATCTTTGGACCAATCAGATTCAAGCTTTAAGCTTGTTGAACCATCTTGAGAAGTGATCACAAGATGTTTCCAACCTTTAACCACAACCTTCCAAGTTTTGTTGTCCATGGATTTGAGAAAAGCAACCATCTTGGCTTTCCAATAGTCATAATTTATGCCATCCAAAACAGGTGGCCTGTTGACTGAACCTTCATCCTTAGTGTTGTCCATTTGAACACAAAATATCTTCCCTGGAGCTCACCCAAAAAAAAAATAGGGTGCCTTCTCTGATTCCAATTGAAATTCTGTTCCTGAGGGGATAGATGTTGGACACGATGTTGGGACAAATAGTCCAACTTTTTAAACCAGTATGACAACAATATAACAACAACAATAATAATACAATCTAGAAAGCAATAAAATAACATAAGAGATTGGTAATCCATTTTTGCATAAACAACACCTACGTCTGGAGGGAACTCTACCCAAGAAAGGTACTTTACTACTTTGAATTAGTACAATTAGTCTTATATGAATACCAACCCCATGATGTTCAATGCCTATTCCTAATCCTAATGAACTTCTACTTATGACTCCCCTTATATATGAGAACCCCTTTCATTTTCTCTCAATCACTAATCCTAAGTGATCAACTTCAATAAAAACTATATTGAATGTTGAATTTACAACTCAACTAAGACAAGTCAACAACCATGCCAAGTTACTAAAGCAATAATGTGGTGTATACAAATACGATCCAACACTAATCCTTATGATATGAGTGATATCATTAGTTTCGAATACAAGTAAAAAAGACTAAAAAAACCTATCACAAAGAACTTAGTCTTAGGCACAAAACTTGTCCTCAAACAGGAGATTTGAGTCTCCTTAAATAGCAATGCATTATGGACTTTTTTCCTTTAGATTTGTGATTTAATTTTGTCTAGAATAATAGCTGAATCTGTTGGATTTGATTGGCTCCATAAATATCTCCAACAAAAAACTATGATTTGTTATTTTTCAAATTCAAATTTAAATCTCCATTTAAATCTGATTTGATCTTTAATAGCTGTCAAACAAATCACACAAACATTATTACACAATCTGCAACAAAACTGATTGAATCTCAATAAGAAATTTCGCATCTAATAACATCCATCATGCTTGCTGATAATGGCCAGATGTTGCAAAACACACATGTTGGAACATCGTGTTCCACATGTTGTATCAGAAAATCCAAATTAACTCTCTTCTTATAAATATTCTTTGTAGAGTAAATATTGGATTAAATCTAAACTAGAACAACCTTCTGGAGTGGCTAGCTACAAAGGGGGAAGGGGGAGTTGAATATTTTCCATTTTAATACTAGTTTTCTTTGTGTGTGTGTGTGTGTGTGCGCGTGCACGCGCACTTTGCCATTGTGGGATTTTTATTAATTTATTCATACACCTATGGTGTGTTTTATAATACCTTGAGTCTTTGTGATGGAGCTTTGATATCTATGATCGTACCCGAGACTCATCGTTACCTTTCATAATTAAAAAAGAAAAATATAGTTTAGTGAAAGTTCATCCTTCCTTTAGTCCAACGGTTATAATACATTATGATCATTTTGTTTTTATAAAAGGGACTTGAATTTAAAATAACCAACTGGCTATGCTACTGCTTGTTGGCCACCAATGTTTTTAACTTTGTCCAGACCAACCACTTCTACCTGCTTGGCCAAGACAACTTGCTTTACCCCTAGGGGTTGGATAGTCATGTCTTTCATCTTCCTGATCAAGGAGGCCACATTGATTTCCATGCTATAGCTTTGCCTTCATTATGGTTCTGTTGCAGTGTCTTGTAAATTGTTTTCACTCTAGAAAGGTTGGCCCAAATCGTCACTGACTCGTCATGCATGTTGTGGTACTTAAATTTAAGGTGAATAGGGGAAGCCACTGCATCCACCGTCAACGCGAAGGGCCGAACTAGGATGTAGTTGTAGACACTTCTACAAGGGACTACCAGAAATTAGGAATCAATGGTTCTAGTGTCCCTCCCTTATCCTAAGGTGACCACGAGCTTCATATATCCCTAAGGACTAGTTATTGTTCCAATAAAGGCCTATACGTTTAACCCTTCGTAGGGCCAAAACTTTTCCTTCTTCAGTCTCATCTTCTCAAAGAGATCTGAGTACTTGATGTCATAGGAACTTTCGTCATCAGTCAAAACTCAAGAGACGTCAAAGTTGGAAATATTGGCCGTGTTTACTAAAGGAAAAATTTCATTCAGGATCACCCCAATCTTCTCGCTATCTTAAAATCCTAGGATTAGCCTTTTTGGGTTAGCGGATGAAGTGCTTCTGCCCTTCTTACTGACGACCATCAACTCAACAATCTTCTTCTTCATGGTGCTCTTGAAGGGTTGCTCTCCCTCGGGGCGCCTACTGTAATGGAATGATATATTGGTGCTTCCCCATGTTCTCTTTATCTTCTTCACTACTGATATCTTTGCTTTTTCTTTAGCCAAATCTTCAACAATTTTCTTAGGAGATTGTTTTCTCTTTGAAAAGTATTTTTCAACCCTTTTGATGTCTTTGGTATACTCGAACAGTCACCCCTTCCTGATCAACCCTTCAATTTCATCCTTCAGTTGGATGTAATCGTTGGTATTGTAGCCATGACTCTTGTGGAAACGATAGTATTTGGACTTATCAGTCTTGGAAGACTCCCTGACTAAATATTTGTTCCTTATCCTGGCCTCTTTAAACTATGTGTTTGCAGACTCCTTCAAGAGTCTCCTTCGTGAATTGTTAAAGGGAATATAAGCATCAAACCTTAGGTGAGGTATGCGCTCACTTTATTCTTTGGATCACCCGAGATCCTTCTCTTATGGCCGGCTAGATTTTGCGCCTCATGGTACTCGACCAACCCATTAGGCTAAAAGTTTTTTCTCATAGTTGGTGTAGGGTTACACCCTACTCAACAAATCCCTAAGATTGTGGGCCTCTCTACACCCTAAGCTTTCCCGGAAAACATAGTACAGTTTGAGGAACTTCTCAAACATCTAACACTTAAGGCTCTCATTTTAGCCTTGAACAACTACGACCACCTTGGTGAATCAGTCAATGTATCCGTGCAGGGTTTCTTTTTTTCCCTGTGATTCGGCTAAGCACAACCATGGTGGTCGGTTTCCTCTTCATGGCGATAAAATGGGCGGTGAAAGCTTCCCACGAGGTATACCAAGAGTTTATGATTCCATCCGGAAGGGATTTGTACCAGGCCATAATTGATTTAATTAGGGTTATTACAAAGAGCTTGAACTTCACGGCTATGTCAGTATGTTAGTAGTCTAGTCAGTCGTCTACAAGATCGATATGTTCATTTGGATTTCAAGTCCTGTTATAGATCTAGAGCTTCTGTGGCTTCTCCAATTACTTTGCAATTTTTATATCTAGGATGTGAGAGAACAATGTGTTTTCTTCCATGTATGGATGAAAGCATATTCTTTATAACTTCCCCTCCTCTTAGGGTGGCGAACCTCAATAGGATTATGACTACCCCTTTCTCCTTTGGGAACAGAAGAATGAGTATGGTGCTTGTGTCGTCGGTGGATTGGTAACTTCTAGACCTCTTATGGATTCCTTGTTGGTTAAAGAATTATGGTTTTATGCTAGGCTGCCTCATACACAATGTTGTTCTATTAATTGGCATTATGTAAAATTTCTTCAATCAGAGCTATCCTCTTCACCAATGCCTAGGAGTTTTGTTGTTGCACCAATTTATATATTTTTTTCACCAGGTCTTTGGCTCCTTGTAAACCAACAATATTAGCCTACAATATTTGAAAACCAGGAAACATTTCACGCTCATACATTGTAGGCATCAATGGAGGTTTGAATGAAGTTTTTCCTAGGTGAAATTATGGCGTAGATCCAAGGAATGAAGGAGGTTGAAACGCTACTTAATCACTCCGAGGTCGGACAAGATTTTCCACCAGAGAAACATATGGAACGATTGTCAGGACTTGATTTTCCATCCATTGAGAAGGAAACAAAGGATTTCTGGCAACTTCAATGGCATCAACAACTTATCGTTGGACAACAAAGCGAGTATTTTTGGAATCTGCCATCGTCGATGATCTGATGGAGGATTTGAAATAGAGGAGTTTGAATCTGAATCTAGAAGACGAGAGAAAGAAATTGAGATTATCACTTCAATCAAAAGAGTTTTGGATTTCTATCTGAGGAGATTCAATTGAATCAAGAGAAGTTAGATTATGGAGAATTGTAGGAATCAAGAGTTTATTCCCATATACGGAGCCAATATTTTGTACTAGAACTAACGTTAACCAGAAAGAGTGGATTCACAACGTGTTATAGTGGTTTATGGCTTCCGATATGGTGGAGATAGGGATGCCCTACAAGGTTAGGACTCCGACTCCTATGTTAGTAAGATAGTGAAAAGTAAAGTTTGAATGGAAAATGGTTTGAATACATGTGAAGTGGCACATTATCCTCTTGAAATAGAGGAAATGGTTGATAATTGCACGTTTGTGGAATGACGTGAGATGCAGTCAGTCATTGAATTAATATAACTGATTAACATGACATTCTTGTGATAGATATTCTGCGACACAAATAAAAATAGTCTACCTGTTTCGCATTTAGTAACTTACTGCTTCATAATTTGGCCTTCTTCTTTTGAGCCTTGCGAACGACCCAAAAGAAAGACCATTCAAATCATATCAAAATCAGAATCCGACCACATATCCAAATTTCTTTTAATATATGATCTTGTAAGACAAAAGATTGGGCTCTAGAAGCCCCAAACGCATACGAGGCAACCTCTACCACCAAGTAAGATCTCAACCCTCAAACATAGTAGGTTAAAAGGTCACCCTTCATTGAAGATCCCCAGAGAAAGTACTTAAATTAAACACAATGTCTTTGACCTCCCTTTAAACCTTTTATCAAAACAAATAGCTACCTCCACCATGTGAATTGGTTGGCTTAATCTTATGCCACAAATTAGTTTGGTGATACCCATGCAAGGTCTAAGTAGAAGAAGTTCACTTTATGAATCATTTAATTTAGAAGAAGGTGCATTACATCAACAACTGTAAACACCCTTTTCATGTATAACCTCTTGATAATGCCTCTACCTCGACTAACAACCCCTCTAAGCAATTTCACTCTAAACACTTGTCTCTAAATATCCGAAGGGAACAACCACCCATGATATTTATTATCGTGGCATGAAAGGAAACATATTCTAGTCTTATGAATATTCAATTCGAGACTCAATCTTGAACCCGTCTCTTGAATGATATCAAAGGTTTTCGTCATCGTCTCTAAATCCCTAATGATGATCTGATCACCAAAATATCAAGTATGCAGAAGATGCTTACAATTGTCTCTAATATTATGAATAAAAAGGTGTAGCACAAGAGCAAAAAAGAGTGGCCTCAACTGCTCGCCTTATTGCACTTCAATTTCTGACACAATATGTTCATCCCCAAGGTTCAATCTCAGCGTCTAAACATAAAGAAACTCAAGCAATGCAAAAATAGATGAATATTTAGATACTGCTAATAAGTCTACCATGTTAAAAAAATTCGAGAAATCCACGTCACTTGCTCAAATAATCATTTCCACGTCATTTGCTCAATACCATGCTTATAACGTAAAAAATGACTTCAAAATGTACGAATTATAAAGTGTAACTATTTCGACTCAATTGTATATCAATGTGTTTCTAAGAATTTTTCAATGATGAATTTTGCATAAACTCTCACAATTACAGTGCGACTGTGTTTTTTCAATTGACTCAATACCAAATATTATTTAAAGTCTAATAAAAACCATTCCACGTTAGACGAAGTCTATTTTAAATACAATTTAGTGTTGGATGGATAGAGATATCTCAAAACTTAATTTAAATCATATTAATTATCTTATTATCCTAAATTTAACATGAAAAATTATAACCTTTTACTCAAAGGTGTCAACTTCAATCATCATCAATATTTTAAGAAATTTTCAAGAATCAATGTATGTTATGAACAACTATTTTGGTGCTGAGTGGAATAAAAACCAGTTACCCTAAAAGTTGCTAATAACTCTAAAACTAACATTTCCATTCATTTTCTTGACGATAATTACATTCACCAATCACATATTTATAACATTGGCATAACCTAATTACTTACTATCTAGATCCTTCTAAAGAGTAGTGACCTCACCACCATGTATCATTATCATGGGCTTTATACAACTTGAGCTTATTAATTACTATATTTAGATAATTACATTCCACTAATATTGGCAAAAAAATCCATTTCCTCAAGATGAAACTTGAGAGTCTATGAGGAAGGTCAACTCAAAAAAATGTATAGCCTATAATGCAGGTCGGTCCAGGAAGTATGCCAAACCTAGAAGGTAGGTCGGCCCACAAAGTATGCTCAGTCTAGAAATCATGTGGACATAGAAAGTGTGCCCAATTTAGAAGGCAGGTTGGCCCAAAATTATGTCCAGTCTAAAAGGCAGGTCAGCCTAGGAAGTATGCTCAACATGTAAGGTATGTCGGGCCATAAAGTATGCTCAGTATAAAAAGCATGTTGACATAGAAAGTGTGCCAGTTCAGAAGGTAGACTAGCCTAGAAAGTTTGCCCTGTTTAGAAGTTAGGTCAGCCCATAAAGTATGCCTAACCCGTAAGGTAGGTCGACCGATAAATTTTGCCCACTCCAAATAGGAGGTTGACATAGAAAGTATGCCTAACCCAAAAGGTAGGTCAGCCCGTAAAGTTTTCCCAGTCCAGAAGGTGGTTCGGCCAAGGTTATGTATCCAGTCCAAAAGGTAATTCAGTCCAAAGGATGTACCCAACCTGGTACTCCCAAACCTCAATACCTATTTTTTTCCTCTATCCCATGGCATCTTCAGAGAAGGTGGTGCATTTGTACCACAAACTAAGATCGACATCGGAGAACAAAATGTAAGCCAACCATTGTCGATATCAAAGGAAACACATAAGACATGGTAGAGTCTTAAGGAAGTACACCACAAATTAAAGACTAAGAGGAACAATTGTGAATGAAGTCGAAGTTTTGGTGTTTCTACAATGGATGCAATGCATGTAACCTTGAACAATCCAACTGGATCAAAGATGAGAGGGTCTACATCAATGAGACTGGGAGAACAACCAAAGTTGTTGTGAATAAACACGACGACCTTAACTTATTTTTCCATCACTTTAGTCTGAGTGCCAACATTGACATGTCTTCCGGTGTCGGTGAAGTAGTATGGTTGAGAAAATGGTCGCGTACAGGTTGTTGAACAATGTCTCTACGAAACCAAGTTCGAAAAGGGAATAAAATTTGAATCACAAGGAAGAAGATGGGTATTGGTTGGAAATAGATTTGGTAGAAGTTCAATTTTCTAATTCTCTTCAATTAATTATATATTTAATTTCTCATCATCTTCAAAAACAAAGAAATGGATTTCATTAGTGATTGTGACAATTTTTGGAGTCGTCAACTCACTGAAAAAATCAGAAATGGTGGATAAATCGCCTCTATTATTGACAATGTGTTATGGTTTTTCAATTTTGTTCTTACCATTCACGATGATGCATGGAGCGTTTGTTGGTTGTTGTTGAAAATATCTATATGACACAGATTTTTTGGTCATGGAATTGGGAATTGTTGGTTGGAAAATGGAATTAGGGATTGTTGGTTTTGAAAGTGGAAATGGAGGTTGTTGGTAGGGGAATGGATGTAGTGTTGTGAGAATCTCATTATTGATCTGATGTGAGGTAGCGAGGATGAAACTGAGGAGTGGAAATTTAAAGAGGTTGTTGTTGGTGGAAAGAATTATAGACAATATGTTGATTATCGCGGTGGGAAAAAATCTGAGATTAAACTATTGATTAACTTAACTCACAAAAGTAAGAGTCGCCACCGCTCTTTATTGTTTCCAAAGGAATGGGAAAAGAACGAATAAAACCCACAAAAGTTTTATAACAAAACTAATAAAACAAAAAGATAAGAGTACGGGGGTTGGTTATGCAAAGGGAAGGTGTTAGCACCCCTCACATCTATAGTACTTTACAAGAACCTCTTGAAAATATGCGTTTGGCTTTAAAAGGGCGTTGTTTGCGAAAGATTAGGGAGATGAGGAGAGAAACATTTTTTAGATTTTTGTTTGACAAGACTTCCTGAGCCTCGTGCCTACATACCAACAAAGTGTAATGGAGGATCAAAACCTCATAGTTCGTGGTAAAAATAACAAAAAGTGTTTATTTTGATTGATTTTAATTGAATAGACATTTTGTCATATTCGAGCTGAAAATCAACTTACTACCCACAATTAATGAGGAAGGAGCATTTGCAGCATCTTGAGATGGAGGACTTTTGCTTGGATTGAAATCAACAAGTTTATCACTCAACATCTAAGTGGAAAATGTCATCACTTCTCTACATTATTATAGAAGTATAGGAGTTGCATCACTACAAGAACACAACTAATAACTATCCTTAAGAACATGTTTAAAAGGAAAATATGCACAAAGGCACAAAAGATTTGAATGAGTTTTGTGTTTTTTAAGTATTTTGAAATTGTTTTGATATGCTTAAGATGAATTAGCATTTATTTAAGAAAAAGCTTTTGAAAATCACTTGACAAAGTCAATGTTTATTGAGAAAGTGTTCCAAGTTTGAAAACAACAAGGTTTTGAAAAAGGAAGAAGAGTTTGAAAACTAAAGAAGGGGAAGAGATGAAGATACTATCTTAATGCATAAAGTAAATAGCAAGAAATAAAAGGTCTTATTGTAAGGTAGCCCAAGAGGAAGCCTTTGTGTGTGAATGTGAACTAACTAGGATATAGCCAGCATCTGACATAAGTCAAGCAAATATTTCATTCCCTTTGGATTGACCACAAGCAACAAGTAAGCACATAATAAGACAAACATATGATGAAAGAAGAGCTTAAGCCATAAGATCAAAGCTATGTATCAGAGCCAACTCTTCAAGGTCTCAAGTATCAGATGAATGATCCAAGGTCTCAAAAAAATCCAATAGCATAGGGAAAATTAACCAAAGTCCATAAGTCCAACTCTAATTCAAGCTAAGGATATTGACCATTATTCCAAAGATTAGATAACCAAGTTTTTTTAGGGTTTTTCCTTTATTAATTTCTTTGAAAGCAAAAGAAAGTCCAAGTAGACAAAGGAAAAAGAAGCATAAACAGAAACAATATGAAATGTAATGCTAAAAATAAAGGCATAAAAGTAAAGAGTAAGAAATTAAATGACAAGAAAATTAAATGGCAAGAAAATTAAATGACATAACGTAAAGTTGGCACAATAATAATATTAGTATTGATGTTAGAGTTAATGAATCGATTCAGGACAACTTTAGCACCATGTTAAGCAATTATAGCACAATCTATTAGGAAGATCATACTATGGGAGGCCGGTCAATAACAATTTATGTACCATACATGTTAGAGATATGATAGAAACCATACTCCTAAAACATGTAGCACAAGTAAAAACCAAGGAGAGATCAAGCACTAAGGCAATGAGATTGGTCCATTACATCAATCATTCTTCATGATAACTTAGGAAAAATTTATGCATCAATCCAAAGTACCTCAAATGATCCATGATCAATTGGAAGGTAGATTTGAAATGATGAAAGTTCATCAAGAATCAATCCAAACTTCATGAACAAGATGGACACTAAATCATCCAATTAATCAAGAGAAAAAGAAAGAGAAAAGAAGGAGAAAAAGATGAAGAGAAATGAAACCAAATTGAACCACGACTTGAGATTCATCTATCATCAATTTCAATCACTTCTCTTGGTGGATTAAGGTATTAACCTATCATCAACCCAAAGCACAAAAAATGATTCAACTAATCATTTAATGGTAGATTTGAATTGATGAAGATTCAACCAACCTCATCAACACCCAAAGTCCATTGAGATTGAGGAAGATTTTGATCAATCAAGCCCTAATTCAAGTTAACAGAAGTCAAACAATATTAAAAATGCAAATAAATAAATAAAATAAAGTATTAAATGATTTTTAAAATGATTTAAATGGAAAATAAAAAGAAAATTCAAATGAAGCATCAAAACCTCAAATAAATCATCAAGAAAATTATGGAAAGTCAGAAAAACTCCAAGGATCAAGATCTCAAAAGATTGGATTCAAAATTTTTGAAAATGATTAAAATAAAAAAGTTGAAGCTTAATTAAAAATAAAATAAAAAGAAATTAGCAAAAAAAATACTAAAATTGATTTTAAAAATCCAAAAATAAAAAACAAATGATTTAGAAAATATTTTTATGAAATTATGAAAAAAAAAGTTGGAGTGAAAAAGCAATTAGGAGCTATTTTTTATGAATTTTAAAAGAAAATGAAATAAAAAAGAATTTAAAAGAAAAAAGAAAAAATGCAATGAATAGGAAGGCACGACGCAACCTGATTGGTCAGGAAATTCAAATTTCCCACCCTTGCGCGCGAACGCTTTCATCTTCAACCTTCGTTCAATTGATTTTGCAGGTCATGGATTCAGAGATTTTAAGCTATCAAACCACATGGTTTAGCTTCGTCTCATGTCATTATCCATGTCTCTCTTCATCACAGCAATTTATTTGCTCTGCTAAGAGAGAATTTGCATAAACACAATAAACCTTATCTTGCTTCAAAGTAAAATTAAATTCCAAATATAAAAGATAAATTCCAGTTAGCTTAGGGGAAACACTCAATGGAACAAGATGAAGTGGATGGTAACTTGTTTGAGTGAAAAAGAAATTCGTATCTACCTTTCCCAATTGAGTTTCAAAACTTGAAAATGGTGGAATCACCTTAGTGCTTAGAGGTCAAGGCAAGCTTCTATAATGGTTTATACAGGTTCAGAAGGTTACGATGAAGAGTTCTAGGCGAAGAAACTAGGTTGAAATTGAGAGAAAAAGTGAAAACGAACTTCTGGTTTTTTGAAGGTTTTGGGTTCAAGTGTGACAGTTTTTCTTGGCTATTTAAGCTCGGATTCCAGTGTAGAACGAATCTCTATTTATAGGTGAATTGAGTGAGGTCATTGCTCATGTGAAATAGAGTCCCAATCGTGTGAACCAAACTTGGAAAATTCTAGATCCAAGTGTGTGAAAAGTTGGGCATGAGATGTGTGATTCTTTGCCATTTCAGGTCGTTTCAAGTTGTACCAGACGCGTTTTACCATCACAAACAAGTGTGCACATGATTTGGTGGCCCCACGTGAAATTTTCACATGCTTTCTAAAATTATAGGTCACGATGTAAACAGAATTCAGGTCACCTTGTTCCAACTGAGGCCAAATGTAATTCCCTCGTGCATTTTTTAATTTTCTTTGAGCCAAATGTTCCTTTCATGGCAAAGAAGAAATGCAAAAAGAACCAACTCCATTGGATGCTTGATGAGAAAATGGAAAACTTGGAAAGTTGAGGAAAAACCCCTAAAAATTAGGTTTGGCATTAGGTCAAACAGGTCATGACCTAGTTTTGTGCACAAATGCCCTTCAAGATTTGGGGTCCTTGGAGCATAAATTGATGTTTGAACTATAAATGAAAGTTGTAGAGGACATCAAAAGGGATATTTTGCAAAAATAACCGCCCATAAAAGTTGGAAACTGAAGGAGTTATGATCTTTAGAACATAGGCATGCATACTTGAGTTTTAGGTCAAATTTCACTAAGTCCACAAAGTGACCTCTAATGTTTCCAAAATTTTGATGATCTTCCAAGAATAACTGGTTCTTGAATTGTAAAGAGAAGGATATGTCAAGAAGAGTCATTTTCCCAAGGAAACACTAAAAATGTTGAAAAATGAGTGAGTTATGAGGTTTTGAACTTGGACTTAAAATGTTGACTTTTTAGGTCAAAGCACTTTGAACAATCTAGCAACTTTGGACTTTTTTTTTTCATTTTAAGGCACATTGATGATCATATGAACTTCAAATTATTGATTCTTGATTGTACTTTAATGAATCTTGCAATGGCTTGAAGAGACTTGTTGATGAAGGCATGGAAATAAACACATGAACCTTTGAAGTATCTTGTAAACCAAGCAACCAAACTTTGAGCTATCTTTGATCAAGTGAATTTGAATGATGCCTGGGACCCTATGCTTTGAGATTAGAGGTCATGCTTTGATGAATATCCTTTGAAAATCACTGGTTGACCACACTTTGACTTGAGGAACTCAAACCCTAACTGAGGAGACAATCACTTGATGCTCTAGTTTCCAAACCCTACCTTACCAAAGAAACAAAAGGGACAAGGCATATTTTTTGTATTTTGATTAATGATTAATGAACATAAACAATATAAAAGCAAAAAGTAACAAAAGAGTGCTTGGTGACCCCCTACACAAGGGTAAAACCCTAGAGATAATAACTAGGAGGATCCATGTTTGTGATTGTAATGAAATGCAGATGAATATGGTAGGTGGCATCTTAGGGGTAAAAATTATGGTATGACAGATGCTCCTATTTAAGTTTCTTCTATCTGGAGATATGAAGAATGGAAATCTTTGTTTCGACGGGATCGAAGAGACTTAAATACAGAAGACCCGATTTTTAGCTCTATTTTTTCAAAAATTACGGAGATATACATCCATAAAGTCCAATGTATTATTTCTTATAAGTAAAAGGTGTGTCTGGAGATGAATCTCCGGACCCACCCAATCCACTGTTCACACATAACTAGTGTGTTATGTAGTACTGAAATGCTAGAAGCACAAAAAATTGTCCAAAAATTTACCATTAAATTTTATGGAATTATGCGGTGTATTACATATAAAAAACGAGTTACATTGTTATATTAACACTAAAATGTATTAAAAGATATGTCACTATCTAAATCTATTGGTGGTTCCTTCTTTGACTTTTCCTTATTTGTTTCTCTTTAAATATCGCTCAATTTGGTGAACTCTTCCATGCTTTCCAGAAAGTGATCTGACCAAGTTTCATCATATTGTGTGAAATGTGTCGTTAACTCTGGTGATGTATTTGGTATAAGATGTACCATCTCCGAGAAGAGAATCCATTTTTTAAATAGAGTTGGACCACTAAGACAAAGAACAAGAGCATTGAGAATTGCATCGTAATTTTCTTTGTTTTCGTACAACTTTGTGTTTGATTCCCAATGCGTCTTCTCTTGTATGAGATGACGGCAGATAAATTAGTCATCGTGGACTCCTTTACCAAGAAAACCTAAAACAACTCGAAAACCACAATTGTCGTCACCCTTAACATTTACAAGTTCATTCTCCTCTGGAACAAGTTGACATACAATGGGATGATCAACTTGCTTATCAATTAAGGCATGGTTATGTATATCAGTAATCACATTAAATTTCCATGTTTCATCCGCCATATGGTATCCGCGTAATTTAAACAGATACTCACATTTTCTCGATCCCGTGTCATCTTGTTTCAACTTCCTAATCCGTGGTTGGTACGTGCCACTTCTTTTGCATCTCATTGTTACAAATGCTTTTCTTTTATCGGAATAACTATTGGACCTTTCAATTACAACGCCAAACCCTACTTTCCCGACCTCCATGTAAATCCATTGTAGCATACGTTCACGAACCATAAACTCTTGTTTATTCGTAAATTGTGCACAAACATTTACCTCGACAATAACCGGTTGAGCACCCAGTTTAACATAATCATTCACTTCATCTAGTTTAGTATCATGTTTCACTTCAATCGGTTTAACATTCACACTCACAATAGCTTTGGGAAACATATCCTGGTTCACCATATCTAATACAACAAATAACATACAATAAATTTTAAAACTCAAACTATCAGAACAATCCAGATATGCATATCCAGACCACACCAAACTTTGTTGGAGATGCATATTCGGACTCAACGCTCTTTTTTCCAGCTCAAAAATCAAATTAATGCAAGAATGAGGGATGAAATGAATGAACTTTACCTACAATTCCAACTTCTTTTGCTCCATTTGGTATGAAATACAAGACTGATGTTTTGGTGTTGAAATGTTGATTGAGAATGAAAGAAACTTTTTTTAATTGTTTTGAAAATGGAGTGTTGTTTAAACATGTAGAAGAAGATCATGCAAGATGGTGTTATATCCAATTTCCCGCTTGACATTTTCGGATATACATCTCTAGAAATATCACAGAGTCATTAATTAAATCAGCTTAGTGAATAAAATCACCATAAAAGAGTATGGGGGATATTTCGGATATGCATCTCCGGATACATCCAAATATCATACAAATATGCATTTTCGGATCATATGTTGTTCAATACAGGGTGGTTCTCCGGAAAATGAAGATTGGTATAATTTTTAGTGCGTCCGAAAATGCATCTCTAAACGTATTAAGGGTATTTTTGAATTTTCAGATATGTAAAATGCACATATAATGATGTAACGCGTATTTCTCATATATTATTTTTTTATTACAAAAAATCTAGAACTTAGGTTTTAAGATTATATATATATATATATATATAGTTATATTATTATTATTATTATTATTATTATTATTATATTATTATTATTATTTAGAAATATCTATCTAAATAGTAACGACAAATTATTGTAGATACATAATTTGTCAAAGTTAAAATAGTAAGTCCAATTATTACATTAGTGTAATAGTTGCATTTCTAGTAGTATAAATACTACCTTTAGCTAATGTAAAAATACACCAAAATTTACTTTGAAAGCACAAGTAAAGCATTCTCCCTTCTTCAATATTTACATTTAAGTTTAATAGTTACAATTAGTTTAGTAACTTATATTAGTTCATAAATATTAACAAATATTCAAAATCAGTTTTTTTTCAACACATTATCAACACGATCGTTTCAATTGGAAGTTATTACTACACTAGGTATATCTTTTAAACTTATCTCTTTAATCTCATTATTGCTATAATTTTTATTATTTACCATGATTATAGAAAACTGACAATTAGTCAAGTGATTTATAACTAGAATGACTTTTATCGTTATTTTTACTTTACCCCTTATTATAGAAAACTGGCAACTTGTAAAGTGCTATATAATAAGTGTGTCTTTTATATTTTGTGTGGAGGTTTAAAACCCCATATGCAGTTACTAACTTTTATATTCAATTACTAACTTTTATATTTAATGGAGGTTTAAAACCTTATATGCAGTTACTAACTTTTATATTTAATAAAGGTTTAAAACCCCATATGCAAGTACTAACTTTTATATTCAGTTACTAACTTTTATATTTAATGGAGGTTTAAGACTCTATATGCAGTTACTAACTTTTATTTCAGTTACTAACTTTTATATTCAGTTACTTACTTTTATATTTAATGCAGGTTTTAAACCTTTGACGTCCGAAGAATCCTAGTCGACCAGGGGAGCTCGGTCGACCTCATGTATTCTCATTTGTTCGGGACCCTTCAGCTGGACGAGAGGCATTTGACCCCGTATGTCGGGTCAGACCTACAGGGGTTCAATGGAACCACCACCAGACCATGGGGTTACGTGGAGCTGATGGTTACGTTCGGGGCCGAAGACACCGCCCGACAGGTGAAGATCCGTTTCCTGGTGGTTGAATGCCCATCCCTGTACAACTACATCCTCGGGAGGACCACCCTTGCTGAACTCACGGCGGTCCCCTCGACGGTCCACCTCAAAATGAAGTACTACACGAGGAGGGGACGAGTAGTGACGATGCACGGGGACATCGACGCGGCCAGAAGATGCTTCGACGCCGCCGTCAAGGGCCTAAGTTCCATTGGTCCCAAACCTAAGGTCGTGGCCAAACCACCCCCGGACGTCGGACAGGTACCTCTCCCGCGCGTCAACGCGGTCGACCTCGACAGCAGGTTCTCCGTCGAGCCCGACGAAAACAGAGTCGAAGACCCCGACCACCAGGCGGAAAACAACGGGCAGCCCTCCACCCAGCGCGCCCCATCCCAGATGGAGACTTCGAGCTCTTGGCCCTCGGAGACGACCCAGATCACAACGTGAAGATCGGCGTCGGGATCCCCGACCTAGCCAAAGAGCAGCTGAAAGCATGTCTGAGGGAGAATGCCGACCTCTTCGCGTGGAGCGCATCCGAGATGCCTGGCCTCGACCCCGAGGTGGCTTGCCATCAGCTCGCAGTAGATCCGGCCGCTAGGGCCATAGCACAACGTAGGCGTAAGCAGTCTCCCGAGAAAGCGGAGGCTGCTGAGAAAACTGTAAAAGACCTCCTAGAGGCAAATTTTATTTCGGAAGCCAAATACACGACATGGCTGTCCAACGTTGTACTTGTTAAGAAAAATAATGGAAAATGGAGAATGTGCGTTGATTATACTGATCTCAACCGGGCTTGCCCGAAAGACTGTTATCCCTTGCCTAGCATCGACCAACTGGTCGACAATTCTGCAGGTTACAAACTGCTGTCTTTCATGGATGCCTATTCAGGATACAACCAAATTCCCATGGACAAGGTCGACAAGCAACACACGGCCTTCATGACCGCGTCGGGCAACTACTATTATAACGTAATGCCCTTCGGTCTGAAGAATGCCGGTGCGACCTACCAACGGATGATGAACAAGGTCTTCCGGACTGAAATCGGCGACATGCTCGAAGTTTACATGGACGACATGATCGTCAAGTCTGCAGAAGAAGTCAACCACGCCGCGCACCTCAAGAAGGTGTTCGACACGGCGAGGAGGTGCCGCATGAGGTTTAACCCCGACAAATGCACCTTCGGCGTTTGGGCAGGGAAGTTCCTTGGATTTTACCTCACCAGAACGAGGAATCGAGGCAAACCCCGACAAGTGTAGGGCCTTCTCTGAGCTCCCCACTCCAGACTCGAAGAAGTCGATACAATCTTTGAACGGGATGCTCACCGCCCTTTCCCGGTTCGTCGCCAAATCCGCACAGTACGCACTCCCCTTTTTCAAACTTCTCCGGCAAAAAGCGGAGTTTGAGTGGAGCGAGGAATGCGAACAAGCACTCGCACACTTGAAACAAGTCCTATCGCAACCCCCGGTCCTCTCGCGACCCGAGAACGGGGAAACACTCTTCTTATATCTTGCGATCACGAGCGAAGCGGTCAGCGCCGTCCTCATTCGGGAAACCCCGGACGGACAGAAGCCAGTTTACTTCACGAGCAAAGCTCTCCAAGGCCCTGAGCTCAAGTATCAGCAGATCGAGAAAGTTGCACTGGGCCTCGTCACCGCGGCCAGAAGACTACGCCACTACTTCCTCGCCCATACCGTCATCGTGAAGACCGACCAGCCTATCAGGCAGCTCCTCGGACGACCGGATATGGCGGGGAGGATGCTCGGGTGGTCACTCGAGCTGGCCGAATTCGACATCCGATATGAAGGGAGGAAAGCCCTGAAGGCACAGGTACTGGCCGACTTTGTAGCAGAGATTACCTTCCCAGAACCCTCGACCAACGAGTCGCAAAAGTGGACAATCTATGTCGACGGAGCATCCAGCCCGAAGGGAAGCGGGGCGGGAATCATCCTCGAAAACGAGGAAGGCATCCTCGTCGAGGTGTCCCTCGAACTGTCCTTCCCGACTTCGAACAACCAAGCCGAATACGAGGCCTTCCTCGCGGGACTCAGGCTGGCCGAGGACCTTGGCGCCAAAGAGGTCAAACTTTTCACCGATTCTCAGCTCGTAGCCTCGCAAGTCCGAGGAGAGTACCAAGCCAAGAACGGCAGTCACATAGAATACTTGGCCTTGGTAAAAGAGAAGATGAAAAAGTTCACCTCGACGGAAGTAACTCACATCCCCCGGGAGCATAATGCCCGAGCGGACGTCCTGTCAAAATTAGCGAGCACGAAAAAGAAAGGTGGGAACAAGTCACTCATACAAGAAGTGCTTTCCCGCCCAAGTATCGACAAACCGGCCACGGGTTCGGACATCAACGCCATAGGGGACAGCAGCTGCTGGATGACCCCAGTATACGAATACCTCATGACAGGCAAACTGCCCGAAGATCCCAAAGAGGCAGGAATGGTCAAGAGACGGGCGTGCTCATACACTACAGTCGAGGATAAGCTATACCGGCGAGGATTCTCTATTCCCCTCCTCAAATGTGTCGAGGATACCAAGGTCCCCGGCATACTCCAGGAGATCCATGAGGGAATCAATGCGCAGCACCTCGGCGGACGGTCGCTTACTCGCAAAGCACTCCGGGCAGGATATTACTGGCCCACCATGCAACAAGACGCCAGGGAGCACGTCAAGAAGTGCGATAAATGCCAATGGCACGGGGACATGCACCTCGTTCCTCCCAGCGAGCTCACGTCGCTATCCTCCCCGTGGTCGTTCGCATGGTGGGGGATGGATATCCTCGGACCTTTCGTCCAGGGGTCGTATCAAAACAAATACCTCATCGTCGGGGTAGATTACTTCACGAAGTGGATTAAAGCAGAAGCATTGGCCAAAATCACTGCCTTCAACATACTACGCTTCTACAAAAGAAATATCCTCGCCCGGTTCGGAGTGCCTCAAGCCATCGTCACCGACAACGGAACCCAGTTCACCGACAGGAACTTCCAAGACATCGTCACAAAACTAGGAACGAAGCAGCACTTCACGTCGGTCGAGCACCCTCAAACTAACGGACAGGCTAAGGCCGCGAACAGAGTGATCCTTCGAGGATTAAGACGACGACTGGGCGACGCGAAACAACGGTGGGTCGAGGAGCTACACAGCGTCCTCTGGGCCTACCGAACAACCCCACACTCCACGGCCGGGGAGACCCCTTTCCGTTTGACCTATGGAACGGAGGCAGTGATCCCCGTGGAGATCAGGGAACCCTCGAGGAGGACGGAAGCCCCCCTCGACGGGGACGCGAACGATGAAGGCTTGAGGGAGGAACTCGACTTCGTCGAGGAAACACGCTCGGGCGCTTCTCTCCGAGAGGCGTCACTTAAACAAAAAATAACACTACGCTATAACGACAAAGTTATCAAACGTGAGTTTCAGGTAGGCACCCTCGTCCTGCGCAGGAACCAGAAGGACTCGCGAGAAGGCAAACTCGCCGCGAACTGGGAGGGCCCGTACCGCGTCCGCGAAAAAAATGGGGACAGGAGCCTACTTCCTCGAAAACCTGCACGGGGAAGAACTTGCTCGACCATGGAACGCTGAAAAGCTAAAACAATATTACAGTTAAACACTGCCCGCGGCTTACTAGCACCGCGATTACGGGGACGCTCTAGGGTACAAGCGCGACACCCCTATAAGAACACGACGATCAGAGACCGCGTTGTGTGTGCGCGAGGACCTCTGATCCGGCGGGGATACCTCGACCGAGGCCCACCGTCGTCGTACCAACCGGGCATAATACCCAGCTCGCGATGGGAAGTTCATGCCACGAGGCTAGGACGTCAATCGAACTCTTAGCCTCGTTGAAGGTCGGAGTACACCTCCGGCCGCCCGACCAGCTCTCCACGCGGTCAGGGACTATCAAGGTCGAGCAAATCCTAAAGCCTTATTACTTAGGCAAAAATAAAGTATAACAAACACCACATCACACACAAGCAAAATTAACAAAGAGGTATTATAAAGTACGAATATCGGGCAAAACCCTTAGTCCAAAAAGTTACAAATATAAGCCCACAAGCGGGGCAAAAATAACCGTTGTGCAAATAGTACATAAAATAAGCCCACAAGCCGGGCAAAAACAAAGTGGCACGCAGGCCAAGAAAAACATAATCCTATACAGCATCCTCGGCAGCAGTCTCGGTCGCGTCTGGCCCGCCTCTACCATTGCCATGTCCGCCTTGGCCGAGCGAAACTATCTGGCCATCCACCACCTCAGCGTCGGGGTCAATCCCTTCGGTGACGAGGCCGGGGTTGAGAACCCGAAGCTGCGCCACGGCACTTCGGAACCCTATGCCCGCAGTTTCAAGAGCATCGTCCTCTGATAGCCGGAGATCTTGGTCGAGCTTCCGGAGTTGGGCCACAAACGCTGCTCGAGTGGTTAGGAGCATGTCCTTCTCGGTTTCCCCTTCGGCCGGTCGTACATCATCTTCCAACTCAGCAATCCTTTCCTTAAGCCACTTCTCCTCCGCCTCCAGCTCGGCGATTCGGGCAAGGTGACCTGTCTCCCTTTCCTCGGCTTTCTTAAGCTTGTCCTCGACCTGCTGCTGCTGCTCGCTTTGTTCCTTGTTCAGGTCTTGGAACTCTTTCAATTCCTTGCGCATACCGACCATCTCAGCGCCCAAGATCTCCAGCTTTTCCTGCAAGCGGGTAAGTTCAGCGGCAGGGCGGGTCTCGTCATTAAGGATGATAGCGGTCGAGCAGAGGCGCATGACGGCCGACAGATCCTCAAAAATCATCCTCCTCCTCGCTTCGGTAGCAGTCCCCAACACAGTTTGGATCTCGGAAGGGGGGACGCGAGGATAAGTGACCTCGGAGAAGAAGCGAGGCTTTTGATGGCAGGGCGGGAGGTCAAAGGTAGAAGGGGGTGGGGGACTGTCGTCACCACCCAGGTCGACGACCTCCGCAACCCGTTGCCGCTTCGGAGTCCCTTGGGTAGCCGGAGACTGGCTGCCCGCGGGAGTCGTGCGCCCACCTGCAGTCCCCGACACGGTGGCAGCGGGCTGAGTCTGACTTGAACCTTCGGGCATGGCAGCCGAGGAAACACCCTCGGGCGGGGCCCCAGAAGGAGCAACCTCTTGGTCCTTGGAGCGCGACGTCTCTCCTCGGGCCTGCGCTTCCCGGGCCCTCTTCGCTTTCAGCTTCTTCAACCTCTCATCGGCTCCGACCATTGTTCCTGCAAAAAGAAAGAAAACATTAGTAAGGCGAGGAACACAGATACCAGGAAGACCTAAAGCGGGGACGTTTTTACCACCTAACAACTCGATTGCTTCCTCGTTGGAGAAGGTCTCGAGCAGAACGCGGGTATTTATCAGGCGACGTTCTTTTTTCACTTGCCCATCTGTGCCCACTATCGGCTGGCCGTCCAGCGTCTCGTGCCGAGCTTCAGTGAAGCTTTCAACAAAAGCGACGATTTTATCGTAGACTTCTCGCTCGTAGGCCTCCATCTGAGCATGCTTCGTCTTGTATTTGTCGACTCCCTTCTTAAAGTGTTCCTCCGTCCAGTACAGAGGAAACTTTGGCTCCAGCACCTCCTCGGGACGACCGTCGACCTCGCGGGTGACTTTCCGGTACAATGAATGGATGGCCTCCAGGGTGACCGGTTTCACAAAATAGTAGCGGAACTTGAAATCCCGTATGGAATCCAAGTAAGTGTGGAACAGTGCCTTGCTCTGCTTGAAAGACACCCAGCCGTGTCGACCACCGGCCGACGATCTTTGAAGGTGGAATATACGGAAGAAGAGGCGAATGGTCGGCACGATTTTTAAATATTTACAAACGAGCTCGAAGGCCCGAATAAACGCTAGCGAGTTCGGATGAATTTGAGAGGGCGCCAGCTGCAACCAGGTAAAGATCCCCTCTTGTAAGTCTGTGAAGGGCAGCCTCCACCCCGCCTTCTCGAACATAAACTCATACAAGGGGATGCGCATTCCCCGGTAAGAGGAGCATATCCGATGACTCTCCTCGGGACGAAAAACCTTCCAAGACTTGCCGGACCCGATTAATCTGTGCTCGACGGTACAGAAAGCGTCGTCCTCATCTGGGTAAACGAAGATGGACGACATCTCCAAGGCTTCGTCACAGACCCAATCCTCGAGCGGCCTCTCTTGCGCAAAGGCCATGTGAGCCATGGGGGAGTCGGGTTGGTCGTCGTTTTCCTCGAAATATCCTACGGCCACCTCCGCAGCCAAATCGTCCATTTACCTGAAAAGCAGAAGGAAACGGTGAATTCGATTGGTCGTATCAAATTCACCCCTCCACCGCTGTTCAAGCGAACAGGCGAAGAAGGGGCAAGGCTTCTCAACTCCCCGACACGATCGGCCAAGGATCAACTTGTCCACCGGGGAATTCATCGCCTCCCCGGAAGGTTCTGCCCCGTGTCCCCGCGGCACTAACAGATATACTGATTATTGGGGACCCCGAGACATTCAACGGGTCCCCGACGTATTCGTCCCTGATCCCCGAGATATTCATCAAAAGTGAGCGAAGTTCTCCGCACTCTCTCCCTCAACAACTAAAGATTCCCACCATATTCGCCAGGAATCCTCTCGTTTCTCATGGGAATATCATCAATTCACCAAGGAAACGTCCTACACTAGTTAAAATTGAAGAAAAACGCAAAATAAAGGTCAAGTTTGGAACAAGTACCTGTTAAACGGCGAATTAGGGTTCCGGCACGGAGTCTCCGGCGGTTTCACGACGGTGAACGACGGTTGTTGAGGAGA
This sequence comes from Lathyrus tuberosus, assembly GCA_022829125.1. Classification (NCBI taxonomy): domain Eukaryota; kingdom Viridiplantae; phylum Streptophyta; class Magnoliopsida; order Fabales; family Fabaceae; genus Lathyrus; species Lathyrus tuberosus. The sequence goes on from JALAZF010000900.1 coordinate 942,568, forward strand.
AAAGGGTCTCCGGAAAGGAACGTCCGGCGGATGACGGCTGCCAGCTATGGAGGAAGAGAGTAGGGAGAGAAGGAGGGGATTCTTGAGAGAGAAGTGGAAAAGTGAAAAATGAGCGAGGGGAACGGCTTTTATAAGCGGTCCTCGCGAGACTCGAGGGGCATAGGGTACTCGAGTGTGCTACCCTAGCCAGCCGCCCTAGCCTCCCTAGGCAATTATGGCAGGCGACACGTGGCACGCATACAACCGCCCATCTCCCCACGCGTGTCGTTTCGGTTTTCCCCAACGCTTCGAGTCCAAAACCCTTCATATCCCCGACCATACGATCAGACACAACTGCATCGATGCCCGACTCTCATCCGGCCGAAGGAATTTCGCGCATATGAACGACCTCCTCGGTTCCCCTCTTGGCGTATCCTCGACATGCCAATAACCCTTAAGTCATTACTCTGACACCTCAGAGCAACGACTTGGGGGGCTCCTGTTCTGGACTGGGCCGAGGCTGCCCAACAGTCGAGCAGGCCCAACCCATATACCATGGGGAGCCCCAATAAGACCCCTTTGCGGGGCACTTGACTGCTGCAAGCATACCAACGTTTCCCCCGAGCACTTTACAGTGTCGGGCACTTGGGCCAACAGGGTAGGAGGACCTCGCACCCCGGCGGATAGGTACATCCCCGACATACCAGCTTCTCCCCGCGAGAATACCGCACATCACTCCTCGACAGACATGTCTCCTCCCCGCGAGGCCATGTCCGTCGTACGGCTTGACGGGTCCTCGACACAGAAGGCTCCTCCCCAGCGAGGAGTGTTTAACGGTCCGTACCACGTAGACACGTTCCAAGTAACCACTCCACTCCCGAAGGATTCGGTCTGCCCTAGCCCCGGAAATCTAGGAGCGGTTACCCCAGGGCGAAGACCACGCGCTGGTTTTCACTACGCCACGTAAGCCCTGACAGTTACTTGGATTGGGCCTGACAATCCAGCCCAATGCAAGTAACTGTCTGATCCAGGTACGATCAATTTACAAATTGAGTATACTAAAAATAGTATATTGGTACATCAATCAAATTATACAGAAAGAGTATTGAAAAGGTTTAACATGGACAAAGCAAACCCTTTAAGTACTCCAATGATGGGTAGAACACTTAACATTAGAAATTATCCATTTAGACCTAAGGAAGGTAATGAAGAAGATATTGACTCTGAAGTACCATATCTCAGTGCCATTGGGGCACTCATGTACCTTGCTAACTATACAAGACCTGATATTGCTTTTGCAGTAAATTTATTAGCAAGATTCAGTTCATGTCCTACAAAAAGACATTGGAAAGGAATAAAGCATATATTCCGATATCTTCGAGGACATCAGACCTTGGTTTGTTTTATTCTAACAATACAAAACCAGTTTTACTTGGTTATGCAGATGTAAGATATTTGTCAGATCCACATAAGGCTAAATCACAGACTGGATATATATTTACATATGGTAACACTGCAATATCATAGAGATCACAAAAACAAACACTTGTAGCAACTTCTTCAAATCATATGCTGAAGTAATTGCTCTTCATGAAGCAAACAAATAATGTAAATGGTTACGATCGGTAACTAGACATATCCAAGGAGCATCTAGTTTACCCATTGATACTAATCCAACAATTTTGTATGAAGACAATGTTGCATGTGTTACCCAGATGAAAGAAGGTTACATCAAAAGTGACAGAACCAAGCATAAACCTCCAAAGTTCTTCTCATTCACACAAGAACTTGAAAGAAACAAAGAAGTTAATATTCAATATATCCGTTCATGTGATAATATGGCTGATCTCTTCAAAAAGGCACTTCCTACATCAATTTTCAAGAAGCAAGTACAAAATATTGGAATGCGTCAACTTCAAGATCTTTAAAGAAGAACTATACGTGATCTGTTGAGGGGGAGCATCATGTTGTACTCTTTTTCCCTTATTAAGGTTTTTATCCTAATGGATTTTTCCTAATAAGGTTTTTAACGAGGCAATATATGTTCCCATAAGTTTCTCCTTAATAAGACTTCAATGGAGCACCATAATAGATATTTCAAAGGAGAAGTGTTATATTATTATTATATTATTATTATTATTTAGAAATATCTATCTAAATAGTAATGACAAATTATTGTAGATACATAATTTGTCAAAGTTAAAATAGTAAGTCCAATTATTACATTAGTGTAATAGTTGTATTTCTAGTAGTATAAATACTACATTTGGCTAATGTAAAAATACACCAAAATTTACTTTAAAACACAAGTAAAGCATTCTCAATTCTTTAATCTTTCCATCTAAAATTTAATAGTTAGAACTAGTTTAGTAACTTATATTAGTTCATAAATATTAACAAATATTTAAAATCGATTTTTTTTCAATATATATATATATAACGTATCATATGAGAATGTCATTTTTATGTGAGAACATGAAAATAAACCCAAACTATTAAATTTTAAAATAAATGGTGGAGATTATATGTCAGTTTTTTTTTTCCTCCATCATTTATTTTACTAATGGAGGATAGAGATAAAAAACTGACACATAATCTCCACCATTTATTTTAAAATCTAATGATTCGTATCCATTCTTATGTTCTTACGTAAGAATGACATTCTTATATATATATATATATATATATATATATTTATTTATTTGAGTCATATGCTGTCTCTAGCCGCTACTGGCACCGTTTACTCACTAGCTAGCTAACACTAGCTACCTCTTCTTATCCCTGTTTAGCTTTTCCTTTCTTTTTTAACTTTTTTTACATTGAGCCTCCAACTTTGGGTTTTCCACGGTTCGGCTTTGTCTTGCTTACGTGTCCAGGTGATTCAATTATTGAGCTTAAAAAGTTCCCATTAAGAACCTGAGTAATTTTTTACACCTTTTCCACCTCCTTATTTTTATTATAATAACCCTAATTAATCATTAGTTTCCTGTACCTTTTCCCTTTTTCCTTTCTCCATCATGCCCTATTATATACATCATGTATGTATGATATAACTTGCATGCATTAGAAGCAAATTACATGCATGAAATTATGGATATAATTTTAAAAAATATATTAAAAAATTCGATTAATGGTTTTTTCAAATGATATGCATTTTGAAAGAAAAGAGGAGGTAAAAGAAAGTTGCTTGAAAGCCATAGATGATGATAATAATTGGATTCAAATAATCAAAATGAGAAGCGCATTATTCTGTGATAATAAGTGAAGGTAAAAAGAGTAGGGACGAAGAAGCAGATAGAGGGCCAAAGCAAAACAATGGGAGAATGATGAATAATTATATTGGATAGATATCACAACTGATTATTTTCATAATGCCTATCATTCTCATTATTGGAAAAACAAAGCTAAACTGTCTTGGTTCCCCACCCACATACTAATTATTTCAAACTTTACAATTTTCTTTGCTTTTCTCATTAATAATAATCTTAAAGTTGCTCTTGCTCAACATCAAAGTTAAGCTTATGAGAGAAGCTCTTTTTCTTTCTTTATTGGTTTACCATACATTAAAAGTATGACCAATTTAAGGAAGCAAATCTACTAGTATATCTTGAAGGGTATATATCATGTTACAAGGAGATTATTGTGAAAGCAAAGCTGTTTTTATTTATTAGAGACATTAATAACAGAAATGTAAGTAGAATGCTCATTTTTTATAATAATGGTTTGTCATTATTTTGGAGGGTTTATTTAGGGTATATATATTTATGACAAAAGTAAATAATGGTTTGCCATTATTTTGGACTAAAAAGGTACGGTTTGATGATCAAGTACTTAATTTCAGAATTTGTTTTTATGTAAGATTCCCAACCTTGTCACATGTTCATATAGTAACTTAAAAATGGGGTAAACATTTCTTTTATTCAATTATATTATGCCCAATAATGTATTCATTTGTATTTCATTAGAAAGAATTGGTTATTTACAAACGAGAATTGAGTTCATCAAGCAAAATAAGTTTGTCGGACAATAATAGGTCAATGAAAAGAATTTGTTCAATGATAACAATTTTTTTTTAAAAACAATAAATTAATCGAAATGAGTATAAGAGGTACTCGAACTCTCAAAAAATAAAATTACATATTCTTCAAATACAATAAAGGATTATTAATCCAATCAAAGAAAATACTACAAGAAAAAGATCTATAGGCCATCCCAACCAACTCCAAGAAAGAAATTTGATGGAACACACAATTTCCTCTACCGAAAAAACTTTCCCTTTAAAAATAAGATCTTTACGACCCTTCTAAATCTGCCAAATAGTTTTTTCTTAAAAAGCAATAGATTAAAGAAAAATGAGTATAAGGGGTACTCGAACCCTCATAGAGAAATTATAAATTATTCAAGGTTACAGCTGGATTACAAAACCAAATAGAAGAAGACCCATACGACAACTGCACCAAATCCTTTCCTAACCAAAACCAAGACAGATTTAATCGAAAAAACAATGTCGTCCACGGAATAAGGAACAAGGTTGAAGATAGAGTTATTACGACTGATCCATAACTGCCAAACAGTAGCAGACCATATGAGCATCTCGTAATAGTTACGAAACCTCTTAAAGAAAATCTCACGAGCAGCCAAGTAGGACTGTTGACAATTGGAGCCATTCCTCAAGTTGCTACCCACCCAACTACTAATTGCTGAACACACCTTAACCGCCACCGAATAATTCAAAAATAAGAGAGTTGCATCTTCCTCTACTTCACGACAAAACGCACAGACATAATCTTGACCAATCCCTGCGACTCCTCTTTTCCTCAAAAGGTCTTTGGTTGCTAAACGATTCAGAAATAATCTCCAAATAAACACTTGAATTTTAGACGGTAACTTCAGCTTCCAAACAGAATTCAGCACCGCCTACGAATCCGGATTCACATCCCCTACGACCTTCTTCTGCGACAAGATATCGTAGCAGCTTGCGACAGTGTAGGATCCATTGACAGAGCCGGTTCAGCTGAACTTATCGTCCGAATTTGAATTCAACTCGAGTAACCAAACCAAATCTGCACAATTTTTAGCTTCCTGGTACCTAACAGAACCAACATCAAACACTGGCAGTTTTGGGGAGTTTTCTAACTCCCATTCGCTCCAAATTCGAAGAGAGCAGTTGAAGCATCATATCCTCTATTTATAGGACCTCTGGGAGCAGTGAAAAAGTGTCGAGAAAGTACGCGTAAGCTCTGACGAAATTTCATAGAATCTTAGGCACAAATTACCGATAAAAGCAACAATAACTCACATCGAGGGATTGTTGCAAGTTTTGTACTCTTGTACTTTTGCTGTACTTTTTGGATCAAGATTAATACAAGTTCATTTCCGTTCCGTCCCGATTTACGTTACCGCATTTTATTTACAAGTTTCTTTACTTTACTGCATTTTTAATATAATTGTTACTTTTAAATTGTTAAACATGTTAAATTCAGATTATGTATGTTTAAAAATGGTAGACTTAGGATTAATTATGTTTAAATAAATAATTGGAGAACAACATGTGAGGACCGTCATATTCGGCGGGACTCCGTAGAAACAATAGGTACGATACTATGCTTGTATGTCAATTTGGTTTTAATTTCCAAGTTTAATGTTTCTTATTTCGACATGAGAATGTGAAGTAAGTTAAGGTTTAGGCCAAGACCGCGGAGCGTGAGGAGTGAACTGGATAATGGAAATTAGGCAACATATTTAAATACAGCGAGATCGCTTTAGATATTGTTTAGGATATTATCGGTTTCCAAAGCGTGTTTCTTAGTTACTGGACGAGCGAGAGCAAAATCTTGGGGTTAGGAAGCATGATTTTTGTCAAGACTGCGAGAGCGTGAGGCGGAACCTTTAAGTCGGTTTATCCTATGGAATGACAGTATAGTCGTAGTTAGTATACGTATTCTTTAAGTCCCGTAGGTGCACGGAAATCACATCTCGGGCTCGTTTTAGTATTAAATTTCAGATTCTAAATTCCGTCCTTTATTTCCCGTTTAATTCCTCTTTCCCTTTAGCCTTAGCTTTGCACAGCAACCTTGGATAACATTAGTTTGATAATCTGTCCATGTGGTTTCGACAACCTTTTTAAGACTACATGATCAACTATATACTTGCAGATTTACACTACGCCAAACAAGGGAAAAGAGGGCGCTTTTTTTGGCCTATGACAGCGCTTAAAAGCGCTGTCTAAGCCAACGTTGTCGTAGGTAAAGACAACGCCTTTTTATTTATGAAAAAGCGCTCTCTAAAACGGGACGTTAGACAGCGCTTTGAAAAAGCGTTGTCTAAAGTATACGTTAAAAATTTAATTTTTTTTTTTATAAACTTTAGAAAGCGCTTTTTCCTTCAAAAGCGCTCTCCAAAGGTACTTTTAGACAGCGCTTTAGAAAGCGCTGTCTAATGTATACGTATATTGATTTTTTTTATATACTTTTAGAGAGCGCTTTTTCATTAAAAGCGCTCTCTAAAGCTGAACTTTAGACAGCGCTTTCAAAAGCGCTGTCTAATGTATAACCTTAGACAACGCTTTTTTATTAAAAGTGCTGTCTTTTGTCTACGTAAAATTTTGAAGATTTTTTAAAAAAATCCCATTTTAACCATTTTTTTAATGCAGAAATCTGTATAATTCACATTTCCATAAACCTGTATAATTCACATTTCAATAAACCAGTATGGATATGCATTTCCATCAACAAATTCTATTTCAAAACTAGAATTTACATTAACTAGAAACCAGTATAGAATTTACCATTTCCATCAATAAACCAGTATAGAATTTACCATTTCCATCAATAAACCAGTATAGAATTTACATTTCAATAAACTAGAATTTACATTCACAAAACTATACAATCAAGAAAGAATTCTTCTTGCAATAAAAAATTTGCACAATTCCTCCTTAGTATCTTGCAATTGTTTCCTCGTGTAATAAGGACACGCCATATCATCAAAATACTACATAACAAAACAAAATACGCATTATTTAATTAAAAGTAATAAATTATATATATATGACATATCCGATAAATATTAAAATAAATCCTAAGTTATAAAACCATGCATACCGTGATAGAAATCACCAATTGTCCCATTTGAAGGAATCTCCACTTTGACCAATGTAATATTGGTTGCTCTAGCCCGTGTTACTCGTGCGTATCTTCCTGGTTACTAGACATTTGACCTGTAAGAAAGAAAAAAACAGAAATTAAATGAAAAATATAAAAATCCATAATCCTAATCTATTGAATGATATAAGCTATATTGAATGATATAAGCTATAATTTTACAACTAGAACCTTTTTCACTAACGTCTCTTTCTTTTCTTGTTTGGAGTATGTTCTACCCGTCTCTTAACAACACGGACGGTTGGATTGATCCAAATACCCTCATTATGATCATTTCTAGTATATGATTCATTCGCTATAATATTTTCATCTTGATCATTTTTAGTAAATGATTCAATATCACCTTGATCTCCAACGTTTTCATCAATTACTTTGTTAGATAAAAGCACTATAGACCATTTTGTACTTGTCGGATCACTGACATACAACACTTGTTTAGCTTGAGAGGCTAGAATAAAAGGCTCATCTTTGTATCTCACCCTATTAAGATCCACTTGCAAAAATCCTGACTTATCCATTCGTACGCCATTATTATTTTCAACCCACTTGCAACGAAATATAGGAATTTGAAACTTCTCATAATCAAACACCCAAATGCGCTCGATAACCCCAAAATATGACAGATTTGCAAATTTGGGGTTTAAGTCTTTTGGGGTTGTCGAGCGCATTTGGGTGTTTGATTATGAGAAGTTTCAAATTCCTATATTTCGTTGCAAGTGGGTTGAAAATAATAATGGCATACGAATGGATAAGTCAGGATTTTTGCAAGTGGATCTTAATAGGGTGGGGTACAAAGATGAGCCTTTTATTCTAGCCTCTCAAGCTAAACAAGTGTTGTATGTCAGTGATCCGACAAGTACAAAATGGTCTATAGTGCTTTTATCTAACAAAGTAATTGATGAAAACATTGGAGATCAGGGTGATATTTATGTTGATATTGAATCATTTACTAGAAATGATCAAGATGAAAATATTATAGCGAATGAATCATATACTAGAAATGATCATAATGAGGGTATTTGGATCAATCCAACTGTCCGTGTTGTTAAGAGACGGGTAGAACATATTCCAACCAAGAAAAGAAAGAGACGCTAGTGAAAAAGGTACTAGTTATAAAATTATAGCTTATATCAATCAATATATTACTCATTTAATTTTTATATTTGTCATTTAATTTTTGTTTTTTTCTTTCTTACAGGTCAAATGGCTAGTAACCAGGAAGACTCACATGAGACACATGATACAAATGAAGCTCGGAATGTAGAAAGTGAAATTAAACGAGGAATAACTATTATGAGGTCAATCATCCGTGCAAGAGATAAAGGGATCAAATTTGATGTACATTAGAGTGATGAAAACCAACTAATTGAGCCAAACGGTTCAATGTTAACTAGTTACATAGGTTCCCTTGTCCGTCAGCACATTCCAATCACTAGTGATAATTGGAGGAATCCATTGTTGCAAGCTGGTAAAGATAAAATATGGACTGAGATATAGGTACTTACCAAATATGATTGATGTTATTAGATTTTTGTTGACGATTAAGTCTTTAATTTACTTATACTAACACACTCTATGTGTATATTTTTTTGTAGAGGTCTTTTAACATTGATGAAAGCCGAAAAAAGTATTGTCTTCAATTGGCCGAAAAAAGACACAGAGGATTTCGAACTATGTTATCAAACAAATATCTTAGGGATGCGGAAAAACATTTGTTGAAGCAGAACTTCCACAGTTGTATGCGGACTAGATTGCACCTGAAGAATGGAGCACTTTTGTAGCCAAACGAAAATCCGAAAAATTCAATGTAATGTTAATTTGTCATGTCTATTAATTGTATTATATACTTGTTGCATTAGTTTGTTCTGATATGACTTAAACTTGTTTATCCAGGAATTGAGTGCCATTAACCGCAAAAGAGCATCAAAACCCGCGTATCCATACAAAAAAGGGCGTGTGGGATATGCACGCTTACAGCAATAATTGGTAAGTATATATAAATGCTATGATTTTATTAATTGTATTATTGTGTTATAATTGATGATCTTATTATTTATCTCAATGTGTAGTTAGAAGAGACGAAAAGTGAAGAAACATCACTTCCGGACCATGTTTTGTGGAAGGAAGCTCGTGTGGGCAAGGATGGAGTTGTTAAGGAAGATGTTCAGCATGTTTATGACGAATGTGTAAGTATAACATTATGTCTTTAAGTTAATCGAAATTTTATTAAAATATAATTAATTTTTAATCCCCACTAATAATTTTCGATATGTCAATGAATTTCAGGAGACTCTATCTAAATCCGTAACCACAGGTGAGGAGGATTGCAGGAGCATACTTAGTCGAGTACTAAATGTTCCTGAGTATTCCGGTCGGGTGAGGGGTAAAGGATTTGGTGTGACTCCATCTTCCTTGTATAAGCAACCAAAGAGAAAAAATCCTAGCAATCAAGAAGTGATGCAATCGTTGGAGGAATTAAAAGCGCAAGTCCGTGAATTACAAAAGGATAAAGAGAGATATGAGGCAGAAAAGCGCGGTTCAGAGTTGAAAGATACTAGCACGTTTATTTTAATTGACATATATTTATTTTAATTAAATTAGCACATTTATTTTAATTGACATATATACACATTAACAGTTACATATTTATTATTGCTTTAGGGCATTTCATTTTGTCAGCTATTTTTATCGTTACCGACTTATCGCATAGTTGGCAAGGAAAAAGTGCATAACAATTTGGGAGATTTACTTCACCATAAACCGCTCCCTGATGGATATCTGAAAGTATCAGTTGATATTGCATTAGAGCTTGATGCGTTGCTACCGATACCTGACGTTGTTTCAGAGACAACATTGTTGCGGGATGCAATATGATCGTTTGTTGCATGGCCATCAGACCTCATTTTCATAGATGATGAGGTATGTTGAAAACCATTATGAATCTTTTAGTATTCAAATGTCAATTCTGAACCATTATGAAAATCATTCTGAACCATTACGTACATTTTTTTTACATGGTAATGTTAGACTCCTACAAAACCCGCATCTAAGGATAAAGGGATTTTTCCGCACAACGAGTCTGTTGCATCACAAAAAGAGGTACATTGAAAGTGTTATTCTATGATCCGAATTCAAAAGCTTCATGATTTTCTACTTTACCTAACTTATATGATTTTTAGGTTCCTGCTCAAGTTTCACAACAAGCCAGCAAGAAAAGAGCTCCTATAAAGACAGGGCAGGCAAAAAGAGCTCTTACACCTCGCTTTCGGATGTGTCTTGAAACACTTGTGGTAACATCAGATTTGATGGATGGTGCTATTCGTCAAATAGACATGGACGAAGGTGTTTTTGGTTTTCCTCATTCCGAAATAATTGCAAAAGAGGACATGGAACAGATTTTTCGGCATCTTGAATTAGGCATCGGTGTTATGCATTCATATATCTGGTACTCCGATCAATCTATTATTTAATTAGTTGAACAATTTATTTACACATTTCAATGAAAATAGTCTAATGTTTATTATGTTTTTATTTAAGGTGCTTGTATGAGAAATTGATGCGCGGGAATCAATTGTCAAACAAATTATATTTCTTGTCTTGCGCCCGTGTCAATGCACCGGTAATTGCTATTGATCCAAATTTAGTTAGAAATCACTTGCTCGAGAGATTTATGGCCAGCAGTACAGAAAGTTTGTATCTTTTACTTTATAATACTGGAAACGGGTAAGATTTTCATTCTAATTTCATTCTAATCTTTGTATCTTTTGCGTAGAAATTATCCATTTAAACTTTTGTTATATTTTACAGTGGACACTGGTTGTTGGTTGCTATTAATCCTACAAGAGAAGTGGTGTATTATCTGAATTCATTAGATCATGATTGGACAACATATCAGAATATGAAGGATTTGGTTGATACGTAAGTGAGATTGTTCTAAATATTCGTGTGTATTTGTATATTTAATTATTTCTGTGAGATTGTTCTAAATTTACGTTTTTCTTTTATAGAACAATACTAGTATACCGAGCACAAAGAGAAGCTCGAGTATCACGGTCTAAAGCAAACATTACATGGATTAAAGTGGAGGTATATTAATTTTCACAATGTTGCTTATAATAGTGATGCTACTTGATAACACAAGACAACTATATATTAATTCTTATTTGTTTTTCTATGTGTAGTGTCCTCGTCAGCGTAACGGTATAGACTGCGGTTATTTCGTTTTGAGGTTTATGAGAGAAATCTTTCATTTGGATCGATTAGAGATTCCCATCACGGTATGGATTTATAACTTAGGATTTATTTTAATACTTATCGGATATTTCATATAATTTATTATTTTAAACTAAATCATGCATACTGTGTTTTGTTATGTAGTACTTTGATAAATACATGTGTGCTCATTACACGAAAGATAAATTGGAAGAAATCAAGGAGGAATTGTGTGAATACCTTATTGAGAAAAGAATCATATAAGGTATGGAAGTTGGTGTGTAGTTATGGAGTGTAATTGTATAGTTTTGGAAGTTGTTGTTAGGAGATCTTTAGAAGTTAAAGGATTAGAATGGTTTAATTATATGAATGGTTTATGTGAATGGTTTATGGATTATAATAGTTTAATTATGTGAATGGTTTATGTTTAATTATGTGAATGGTTTAGGGATTTGAATGGTTTAATTATGGAAATGGTTAATGGAAATGGCCTAAAATGTGAATCATGGATTAGAATGGTTTATGTGATTTATAAAAATTAGAAATGGCCTAAAATGTGAAGGATTGGAAATGGCCTAAAATGTGAAGGAAAATATATACAGGTTTCTGCATAAAAAAGAAGGAAAATTTGATTTAAAAAAAAATCATTAAAAAAACGTGAAGAAAAGACAGCACTTTTAATAAAATGCGCTGCCTATAGTAAAAAAAAAAAAAATTAGACAACGCTTTCAAAAGCACTGTCTAAAGGGGGGAAATAGAAAGCGCTTTTCCTGAGAAAGCGCTGCCTAAAGGTGAAAATAAAAAATAAATTAGACAGTGCTTTCAAAAGCGTTGTCTAAAGGTGGACAATAGAAAACGCTTTTTCCTATGAAAGCACTGCCTAAAGATGCCAATAGAAAGCATAAAAGGATAGAAAAGGCGCTGCTAAATGGCCACTTCAGAAAGCGCTTTTTCAGTTAAAAGCGCTGCTAAAGGCCTACTTTAGAAAGCACTTTTAAAGGTAAAGCGCTGCCTAAAGTAGGCCTTTAGCAGCGCTTTCTCATAAAAAAAAAGCGATGTCTTTACCTACGACAGCGCCACCTTAGGCAGCGCTTTTAAGCGCTGTTAAAGGGAAAAAAGCGTTGTCTTTTCCTTTCTTTGGCGTAGTGAAACCGTATGAGGAAGCCTACGAACTTATTGAGACTATGGATCAAAACCATTTCCAATGGGGAAGTGAACGCGCTGGTGTAGAGAAGTCAACTCTAAAAGGGGGAATGTACGAAGTCAATGGTTTAGATCGTGTCAATACTAAAGTGGATGCACTTACGCAGAAAATCGAAAGTTTAGCAATAACACCACCCGCAGCTACCGTAGCTTCAGTTACACCCAATTGTGAAATATGTGGGACCCCTGGACACACAAACATTGAATGTCAAGTATTGGCTGGTACTCCTACCGACCAAGTGAACTATGCTCAAGAAAACCCGTATTCAAACACTTACAATCCTGGCTGGAGAAATCACCCGAATTTTTCATACCAAAACAACAATGCTTTACACCCACCAAACCCAACACCTGTTATTCCACCTGGTTACCAGAAACAACCACCGTCTGCACTGCAGCCAACTAGGAAATCAAATCTGGAAATCATGATGGAAAACTTTATAAATGCTCAAGTTCAACAAAACAAAGAATTCTCAAATCAAAACGCTCATACGAGTGAATTAATGAAACAAATGTCAAGTAAACTTGATGTTATGGCTACTCACAACAAAATGTTGGAAACTCAAATTTCTCAAGTAGCCTAACAACAATCAACTATAGCAGCCCCCGCTGGAGCATTTCCTGGCCAACCACAACCAAATCCAAAAGGTCATGCTAATGCTATCATTTTGCGAAGCGGAACATAATACGATGGACCAGTTGATCCAAGACTCCAAAATTTAGCCATGCACCAAAATTCATCAAAGGGAACCGAAAAAGTGAAAGAACCAATTAGTAATAAGGAAGATAAAAGCGAAGAGACCGCAAAGAAAGAAACACCCTACGTACCTCCGCCACCATACAAACCACCTGTACCTTTTCCTCAAAGATTTGCCAAATCCAAAAATGAAGGGCAATTTAAGAAATTCTTAGAGCTTCTAAAACAACTGAACATAACCATACCTTTCACAGAAGCTATTACAAAAATGCCCTCATATACAAAATTTCTCAAAGAGATTTTGTCGAATAAGAAAAAGCTCGAGGATAATGAAACCGTTATGCTCACTACTGAGTGTAGCGCTATAATTCAAAACAACATGCCTCCTAAGCTGAAAGACCCAGGCAGTTTTTCCATACCTTGCATAATCAGAAAATCTATCATAGACAAAGCACTATGCGATTTAGGAGCCAGTGTTAGCTTGATGCCATTATCTACATGCAAGAAACCTGACTTAGGGGAACTAAGGTCGACAAAACTGTCATTACAACTAGCGGACCGTTATGTTAAATATCCTGTTGGTATGCTAGAGAACGTGCCCGTTCGTATAGGTCAGTTCTATATCCCTACTGATTTTGTGATAATGGACATTAAGGAAGATTCAAACATACCGATTATTTTAGGAAGACCGTTTTTAGCAACAGCCGGAGCCATCATCAATGTTAAGAAATGAAAACTAACTTTTGAAGTTGGGGAAAAGAAAGTTGAATTTATCTTGGCCCAATTCCTAAAAGCTCCAGCTATAGATGATTCATGTTGTTTCCTAGATGTTATCGACGAATGCGTTAGAGAAATGGAGAAGGAACCGACTAAGTACACTGAAGTACTAAAGATTCCAACATCTCCAATTTTTGAAGACGATAATTAGCATGAGCCATACGAAGATGAGAATCTAAGGGAATGCCTAGCACTAACACCTGATCCGATGCCATGCCCGAAGAAAGCCTCTATAGAACTCAAAACACTACCAAAAGATTTAAGGTATGAATTCCTAGACACTGAGCTTGAGCGACCAGTAATAGTCAATGCCGACTTAGGACAAATAGAGACCGAAAAATAGCTACATGTCTTAAGAAAGTATCCTACAGCCTTAGGTTACAACATCTCAGATATAAAAGGAATAAGCCCCTCTATATGTATGCATCGCATTATGCTAGAAGAGGACTGTAAAACCTCTAGAGAGCATCAGAGGAGATTGAATCCCATCTTAAGTGATGTAGTAAAAAAGGAGGTGCAAAAACTATTAGAGGCATGAATTATATACCTGATATCTGACAGTAATTGGGTCAGCCCTGTGCATGTCGTACCGAAGAAGGGATGTGTTACAGTTGTTAGCAACGAGAAAGGCGAATCCGTAGCAAAGTGAATTCAAACTGGTTGAAGAATGTGTATAGATTATAGGAAGCTTAACAAAGCCACTTGTAAAGACCACTTTCCTTTACCTTTCATAGATCAAATGCTTGAACGGCTAGCTAAACACTCATATTTTTGTTATCTTGACAAATACTCAAGATTCTTTCAAATCCCAATTCACCCTGATGATAAATAAAAGACTACGTTTACCTATCCGTATAGTACATTTACCTATCGACGAATGTCGTTTGGACTGTGTAACGCTCCCGCAACATTTCAGAGATGCATGATGTCGATCTTTGCGGATTTCATAGACGACATAATGGAAATATTTATGGACGATTTCTCTGTATGTGGGGGAACACTACTACAAAACGCCCAAACAACAACGCCAGGTTTACAACGACATCCTATACACCGCTCTTATAGTGCGTACTGGATGCGCGCGCATTATTTTAATTAGAAATCTCAAGCGTATAATAACAGTTGTTATGAAAACCGTGGTGATACAATCTAGCTATCATGGGTTCGAACCTCATCGCCCTCAAATAGTTTATCCCTTTGACGTAAATGCTCCCTTTTAAAGTTTTATTAATATTTAACTAAAAAATAATAAGGATATCACGACGGCTTTTTCTTAAAACCGTTGTTACAAACTGAAGCTTCTTTTTATGTATTTTAACACCAAGTATATATCAATTTATCCATTGAAAAAAGAAACAAGATGAAACAACCCTAACACTAACGCCGTCACCATTGTCGGGAAGAAGACAACAACAACAAAAAAGTGTTCTACTTTAAGGTGTTGCAATGTCATATTTGAAGACAAAATCATCCAAAGGTGTTTCTACGTCTTCTTCCAGTGTAAAATCTCGATCTGGAAATTTTTGTGGTCGTGATGGTCGTATGGTTTCGTATCAATGCAAGAAGGGACAAAATAAAGGAAGGTTTTTTTTGGAGATGTCCATTTTGGAGGAGCGATGAAACATGTAATTTTTTCATATGGGATGAAGACGTGGGAGAAAGAGATGGAAATGACGATGAGAGCATTACGAAGTCAGAGTTGGAAGCTGTGGGCTATCTGAAGGTTATTTGAAGAACAAACTGAAATCAGAGATATTTTCTAGAAATATCAAAATGTTATGTTTTCTTGTCTCCTTTATGTTTAATGTTTACTTTGTTATGAAATGTAATAGTTGAATTAGGGTTTGAATTACATTGTTGATGTTTAAACTGCAGATGCATTTTGAATTACATTGTTGATGTTTAAACTGCAGATGCATTGTGAATTACATTGTTGATGTTATGCATTAAGTGAGAAGTTAAGTCACACCTTTTCTTTTTTATTTATTTTAAAATTCACAAATAAAAGGGTTATCACTACGGTTCTTCTGGTTAACCGTAGTGATATATTTATAATAAATAAATACCTATCTATACGGTTTTTATTTATTTAAAAATTCACAGATAAAAGGGTTATCACTACGGTTATTCTGGTTAACCGTAGTGATATATTTATAATAAATAAATACATATGTATACGATTGTTATTGTTAACCATTGTGAAATAGTTTACCCATATATAAGCGAAATAACTTTCACTTAATTGACAGTAACACCGTTGCCTTCAAAGTGAAACCCTAGAACCCATTTTTTCTCTTCGTTTTCACCATTAGCCGTGAATCTTGTGCCTCATACATTAAGGTATTCTTCTTCTTCCATCTATTGTTAGATATTTCCCATTATTTCGTTTGTGGATTGTTCTCATTTTTTCAGATTCGTTTTCACTACCTTAACAAAGACCATGCTTTGGAAACTTCATAATGTTTGTGTAGCTATGGAAAAGAAACAATGAAAAGAATCAACACTGTAAGCAAACTTTATCTAGTTTTAGAAACAATGAAAAGAAATATAAGAAGTATGAAGAATTTGTGTAAGCTTCTTCCTCCTTATATTTCTTTTTCATTGCTTCCCAAACTAGTTCAACATCATAATTGATTCCTGTTCCGCGATTAGTTTCATTAAAAGGTACGTTATTCCTGTTCCTCTCTTTACTCTTCACTGGATTATGGTTTTAGGGTTTGTTTTCAACTGAGGATGCTTATTTTTGAAGTTTGCTTTGTTTCCTTTCAGGTTAAGGGGATGATACAGGGTGATGATGCTGGTGGAAGCAAGCGTATTATATCAGTTTATAATATCTGGATCTGGTATAGAATGTTGTTTGAGTTTATTATATTCTATGTAGATTGTTTGTTTCACTAACCCTCACTTAAAATACATTCATTTAATTTAACATAAATACTTATAATCTGCAAATTAAGTTGTATTTGAAAACCAACTTAAACAAACCAATGTTGTTTTCTGATTGCATGCCTCTCGTCATTCATCTCACGTTCTTTTATATATAGATTATGGTATAATGATCTGGCTCCTTAGATGCATCACCATCTTCCATTATAGTTAAATCAAAGATGAGGCAGATTATCTAATGTATTGTTGATCTTATGGAAATTTAACTATAATCGAAAATAGCGATATATCAAAGGAGTCAGATCAATAAACCACAATATATGTAAAAGAGCGTGAAATGCACGTGAGACGAATGCAATCAGAAAACAACATTGGTTTGTTTAAGTTGGTTTTCAAGAACAGTTTAATTTGTAGATTATAGACATCTTCATCAAATTGAATCCATTGATATTTATTTCGTGAGGTGTTTGGAAAACAAGCAATCTACATTTAATATAATAAACTTAAGGTACTTACAACAACGGTTATCTATTTTAACCGATATCATAAGTAATTTATGTTTTAGATAATTTCGCTGCTGATGGGTTTCGAACCCAGTACCTAAGTGTATGTATCACAACGGTTTATTATCATAACCGTTTTGATATATGGCTCGTGCCCTGCCTTTCAATAATGGTTTCCAGCCCGTTGTAGAAATAACTAACTTACAACGACAATCTACATAACAACGCCTTCGCCCACGTCATTATATGTCATTCCCAACCGCTGTTAAATGGGTTTTTCGTAGTAGTGGAAGTTTCAAAAATTGCTTATCAAACCTTGAGATGGTACTTAAACGATGCGTTAAAGTAAACTTAGTGCTTAACTGGGAGAAATACCATTTCGTGGTAAGGCAAGGGATAGTTCTTGGACATGTAGTATCCGACAGAGGTATTGAAGTAGATAAAGCAAAAATAGAAATTATAGAGAACCTTCAACCTCTGAAAACAGTTAGAGAAGTTCGCAGTTTCTTAGGACATGCAGGATCTTACCAGCGATTCATTAAAGATTTCTCTAAAATCACAAAGCCACTGACTAAGTTGTTGATGAAAGATACCGAGTTCATCTTTGATGAGGATTGCTTAAAAGCATTCGAACACCTTAAAAACACTCTTATTACGGTACCAATCATACAACCACCTGATTGGAGTATACCATTTGAGATTATGTGTGACGCCAGTGATTACGCTGTAGGCACTATCCTATGACAAAGGAAAGATAAGAAGCTTCATGCTATTTACTATGCAAGTAGAACCTTGGACAATGCACAGATGAAATACGCCACCACCGAAAAGGAACTCCTTGCAGTTGTGTTCGCTTTAGATCAGTTTCGTTCCTACCTAGTGGGACAAAAATTATTGTCTATACCGATTATGCCACAATTAGATATCTATTGACTAAGAAAGATGCAAAACCAAGACTCTTAAGATGGATTTTGCTCTTGCAAGAATTCGACTTCGAAATCAAGGATAAGAAAGGTGCCGAAAATGTATTAGCAGATCATCTCTCTAGGATTGAGGATCTAAGACCCGAAGAAGTACCAATTAATGACGAATTCCCTTATGACAGACTAGTAGCCCAGTTAGAAAGTGAAAGCGAAACAGTTGAATATTCCTTGATATTTAATGACGCAGAAACTAATGAAGTAGTAGAATCAATTTGCACCAAGACCACACTGCCGAGGTATGCCGACTTTGTCAACTACCTAGCAGCTGGGGTGCTTCCACCAGACTTAACATACCAATCAAAGAAAAAGTTTTTCCATGATCTTAAACACTACTATTGGGATGAACCCCTACTTTTCAAGAGAGACGCCGATGGAATATTTCTTCGATGCATCCCTGAATCGGAAGTAGCTGATGTCATATCTCATTGTCATGCTGCACCCTATGGAGGGCATACAAGTACCTCATAAACATGTGCAAAGATCCTACAATCTGGTCTCTTCTGGCCAAATCTTTGGAAGGATGTCCACATCGCCATTATGAGTTGCGATTGGTGTCAACGCACTGGAAACATCTCTAGACGCGATGAGATGCCACAGAAAGGAATTTTAGAAGTGGAAGTCTTTGACGTATGGGGTATAGATTTCATGGGACCTTTTCTGTCTTCTATTGGTAATAAGTACATACTCGTTGCCGTCGATTACGTATCAAAATGGATTGAGGCAATAGCTTCTCCTACGAAGGATGCACGAGTGGTGATTAAGCTCTTTAAGAATATAATCTTTCCTAGGTTCGGTGTACCAAGAATTATCATTAGCAATGGCGGCTCCCATTTCGTTTCAAATGTCTTTGGGAAGCTTTTGCTCAAATATGGAGTCCGACACCGAGTAGCAACACCCTATCATCGTCAAACCAGTGGACAAGTCGAGGTGTCAAATAAGGAGATCAAACAAATCTTAGAAAAATCGTCGCAACCTCCAAGAAAGATTAGTCTACTAAACTTCATGAGGCTCTGTGGGCTTATATGACAGCTTACAAAACCCCGATAAGAACCACGCCGTTTAAAATGGTTTATGGCAAGTCTTGTCACTTGCCTGTAGAACTAGAGCATAAAGCTTATTGGGTCATTAAGACCCTAAACATGAATTGCGCAGCGGCAGGGGAGAAAAGAATTTTAGATATCCATGAACTCAAGGAACTTAGACTGGATGCCTACGAAAATGCCCGAATCTATAAGGAGAGAACCAAGAAATGGCATGATAAGAGAATAGCAAAGAGGGAGTTCAATGAAGGAGACATAGTTCTTCTTTATAACTCTCGACTCAAGATGTTCCCAGGAAAGTTACGTTCCCGATGGTCTGGCCCCTTTGAGGTAGTGAAAGTTTTCCAAAGTGGAGCAATAGAAATTCGAGGTAAAATAAACGAAACATTCATTGTGAACGAGTAGCGACTTAAGCACTACTACACCATAGAGAACAAGGAATTCTTCACTAGTTATAAGTTGGAAGAGCTGCCAGCTCCTCCAAATGAATGATTCTTCTTTCCAGATCAATGTCGAGCTCCCGACATTAAACGAAGCGCTCCGTGGAGGCAGCCCACCATCTTTGTTATTGTTCTACTAGTATTTTCATACTTTTACTTGTATTAGCTGTTAACTTTTAATGCATACTTACATTTACTTTATTATTATTATTATTATTATTATTATTATTATTATTATTATTATTATTATTATTATTATTACCATTATTAGTATCATTCCTATTATTACTATCTTTTTTATTTTTCACTAACATTTGTTTATGGTACAACTTGACTAATAGGAAATCATTGTCTAATTTCAGGCTAACTCGTCTTAGGCTAGCACTAAATTCTAGGAGAATGCAGCCCTTCGAGAACCATGAAGTTGTTTTTAGGAATGAGGTCCAGAGGCGCTGTTTTAAGGCCCTGTCCTAGAGAGACTTTGCTGTGTCTATTTACCTTGACAACCCTGCTATGACCACTCTTGGCATCCGATATAGTGTCACCTACCTGCTGAATCAGTTGGGGTGGGATGATTTCGCTATCAGGAAGAGATTTAGCACTTACCATAACTTAACCATGGAGTTCTTAAGCTCGTTATACTATGATCCTACCCGAGGGTTCGGTTTTGGTCGTGGGTTGGCTACCTTTAGGTTGTTTGGCAACAAGTACCGTTTCACACATCACGAGCTGGCTGACTTATTAGGATTTCCTAATGGGCCTGATGCCATAATTAAGACTCCTAAAGATGCTTTTACTGCTTATGATCTGAATCAATTTTGGGGTACTCTGACTGGAAATTACAATCCTGAGCCTAATGGCATGTTCACTGAGAGTATCCATAATCCTGGTATCAGGTATTTCCACAAGTCATTGGCCCACACCCTTTTTGGTAAGGAAGAAAATGTGACTTCAGTCTTTAAGGACGAGCTTTATATCATGTTCTGTGCCTCTCAAAGTAAGCCGGTTAATGCAGCCCCCTTCATGCTAGCTAACTTTGCTAAGATCTCTCATGAGTCTTTAGGAGCTATTATTATTGGAGGCTTAATTACCATGATTGCTGACGCTATTGGGTCGCAGTATCATTTAAACCGTACTCGTGTTTTTGGTAGTTATCGCCTCATGGACATCAATTTCTGTTTCAACCATGGAATTATTGCAAACCTTGGTCCTGTTGAGTTTGAACTACTGATTGACAATGTTGTTGTCCACCACTTTACCTTGCCGAATCATGAGAAAACTAGTGTGCATAACAAGGATAATTGGCTTTATGACTTGGAAGGTCAGAACGAGTCTCTGACTCCTCCTGACTCTCCACAAGCTTATGAGAACTTAGAAGCCGATATGCCTGATGTTATTACTCGTGGCTCAGCTATTCAGCTGGTTGTTCCACCTATTGATATTGTCACCGCAATTCATGCTCTACAGTCTGAAGTGGATTTCCTCCGAGGAGAGATGACTTCTCTTCGTGTGGATTTCTTAGGATTTATGGATGTGGTTCATGAATAATTTGACCATCTGTTCTAGATCGTTTACTCAGTCCGGCGTCCTGCTGAACCTCAGATGAGGCGTCACCATGGATAGTCTCAGTTGTATTCATCTCCCTGTTTTCTTAGGCTAGGATTTTGTTTTATTGTATCAGTGTTCCATTCCCGTACTATTCGTTCTTTTAATTCTGTTGTATACTGTTGGTATGCCGACAATGAACTATGTTTGTACTTTTGTTATTTCAATTAATGCAATTTCCCTTTCTATAACTTTGTGTTGATGATATTTAGCAAGTTTAGAATTTTGCTTGGCTTGTTAGGTATCTATGTTAGTACTATCAGTAGGATCAAAACAAAGAAAAATAAAAAAATAATAACAGGTTTTGTCTTCTGTTTCTGGACTTGCAGAAATTTTTTTTGCACTTTTAACATAATAGCGTTCGCTATTATGCTGATGGCGTTCGCCACCAGTTCAAATTCCTGAATTTTCCTCATTCGCAACACATGATGTTCGCCATGTGCTTAATGGCGTTCGCCATTGCGTTGGAAACTGCAGTCTGCGCAGAATTCAGATTCTTGCGCGTTTTTTCTAGGGAATCACTCTAATCATCCTTTTTACACTCCCAAAACACCTTCCAACTACCCTCATTAACCCCTCATTAATCCCTCATAACAACCAACCATCTATATTCCACTAATTTTCCTATAAATTCATCAAATCCATCATCTTTCTCACACCCATCACTCACACTCTTCACTCACAAACCTTTTCAACCATTCTCACTACCATCATTCTGCTAGTATACCTCCTAGAGTCGCTGCTAACATCGACTACATGGGCATTACATTTCCTGAAAATGTCCTTGGTCAGAGCCAACGTTCTAGTTTTCTCAAATTGCAAAAAAGGGCAATCGTCGCGACCCGGTATCCAGACACCACTGTTGTCCAGACCTTGGGTCTTTTCGATAGCGTGAATTAGATGCTTACAAACTTAGGTATGTCACAGTTCTGTTTTATGAGTAATTCTACCTACATTAGGCTGACATATGAGTTTTTAAGTCATTTCTGTATGTCCACGGATCTGTCCCGTACTGATGGTTCCGTAGAGTTTAGAATGTTTAATGTCGATTACTCCTTGACCTTTGAGCAGATAGGTAATATTTTTTTATTTTCCTAGCGGTCCGGAGTATGCTACACATACACCTTTGGAGAGTGAGTGGGAACCTAATGCTCTAGAATTTTGGCACAAAATCACTAATAAGACTTCCGACACATGGGAAGGTCTCAAAGCCATATCCATCCACAACCCAACCATTAGGTATTTCCACCGTATCCTAGCTAACACTATCTTTAGCCGGGAGAACACTAGAAATGTGAACTCCAAAGATTTATTCTTCATCCATTGTGTGCTTTCCGAAACCAAGGTTAACCCGACACCATTTTTACTTGCACACCTCTAGTCTGCCAGCGGTAGAGCAGGCGGTTCCATTTGTGTCGAAGGGATCATTACCTCAATAGCCTTACCTTTAGGATTGCATACCGATTCGGAGACCCTTGAGCGCTTACCAGCTCTATTTGCTGATCTTACCCACTGCCATGCCATGCGCCTAGTTAAGAATTTACCAAATGGCAAATATCACTTGATGATAGGCAACAAGGAGGTTAAAGGAGTCACATTGCCTTGTTCTAACGACATTAACACGCGTGTTAGCACTAATTGGATAGTTGATACCGAGGCCCCTGATCTTGAGCAGGAGAGAGCTGAGAGACATTACCATGATGTTATGGGATTTACTACACCTCAGCCCCGTATTCGTACCCGTGGTATCGATACACTCGGACCTAGCGCCCGTTCACACACTGCACATTTTTCTACTGACTCTTTTGCAGGTACACATCAGTCCCAGGAGGAATATGATTATGTAGCCATCTGGAGTTCACTAGATGATATTCTGTCCGAGCTTAGGCATCAGAACGACTTGGAGGCCGAACGTGATCTTTTACTCCGTAGCATGCAGAGACAGGAGGAGGAGCTTAGAGTCGCTGTTGATCAGATTGGCCAGCAGCAACAAGATTTTGCAGAGAGGACTCAACATGATATGGCTGACCTGATAGAGTAGATGAATGAAGTGCGCTTAGAGACGACTGATCTGAGAGACTTTATCAGACATGTACCACAGTCCGAGTGGGGTAGAGCAGGCCGTCTCAGAGGCAAAGCTTCCATGACCAGAGGCCGTGCACCTCGCCCTTGACGAGGTTTTATCACTCATTTCTTTCACCTTATTCTAAAATATTGAGGATAATGTTTAGTTCAAGTGTGGGGGAGGAGCGTTACTGTTTTATTTTCTTTCCTGTTATTTATGTTTTCTAGTTTTTACTTTTTAGTTTGTCTAGTTTATCTAGTCATATGCGCTGTTGAGTCCTATTTTACGCTATCTTATTCGCTTGTTTGAAAATTCCCTTAATTTTGATCCCCAACAATTTTTTTTTTTATTTTCTGAATTCTTTGGCATGACACTCTGTGTATAGGTTGTTTTGCATTAGGCTATGTTAGATAGACTTGGGAAAGTTTTGTAAATATCAATATCGTTCCTACACCCTAGATTCCCTAAATATGTGATATTGATTTAAATAGATATTATGTCGAGACCTTATGCCTAGTTTCTTAGAAGTAGCCTCTTGATTAGTTTATACTAGCAGTCAGCACCATCCTTATGCACAAAATAAGTAACGAACCGATGCAAATATGTGTTGATCTCAAAAATTTGAATATGTGATTTTTATAGAAAAAAAAGCGAATGAAAGACATGTTCCCGCTAAGTTAGGTGGTCATCACCCGACCATTTATCCTAAAGGTTCAGACTTTTGAAATTCACGAGCAAAAGAAAAGCATAATGTGCGAAAAAGAAGTTATTTTTGAGTAATGAGATCATATAACACAAACAGGTTCGATTACCATGTAAATACAAAGGATAACGGGCTTAATGTGATTGTGCGAGAATGAAAAAGAGGTGAAATAGGATGAAGGATATAGGTCGAGGTATAATGTCATGATTTGAATTGGTATTGCATAGGAAGGGAGTCTTTGTCCGCAAATGTGGATTTGTGTCATTACGATATCCTTGTTTTCACTATTTAGTACCTATCAGTTTAATATTAGCCTAGAAACCTTGCGCCTTAGTTGTTTTCAGTTGCGCTTTCGAAACCGGCATTGCACTCACTCTTTTAAATTCTGTTGGGAGTTTGCTTGAGGACAAGCAACGGTCTTAGTGTGGGGGAGTTTGACGACACAAATTTATATCGTATTTTTAGGCTCACTATGCACATTTTTAGTTCGTGTTTTTATCGAGTCTTGCTATACTTACTTCGTTTTTACTATGTTTTGTGTTTGCAGGAATAATAATCAAGATCCCGGAAGAAATGGAGAAAAGAAGCGAAAGAAAGAGAATAATCCAGCAGAGCAGCAAATTCTGCAGTCCCAGCTGATATGGCGTTCGCCGTCCCTTGATGGCGTTCACCATTGCTTCCTGATGGCGCCCCTTTTTTAGTTCAGAGCATGGCGTTCGCCATGCCCCCATGGTGTTCGCCGTACAGTCGCGGGAGCAGTTTCATTGCAGAGTCCGTTTCTGGAAGTTTTGGGGAGTTTTCTAACTCCCTTTCCCTCCAAATTCGAAGAGAGCAGTTGAAGCATCAGATCCTCTATTTATAGGATCTCTGGGAGCAGTGAAAAAGTGTCGAGAAAGTACGCAGAAGCTCTGACGAAATTTCATTAGAATCTTAGGCACAAATTACCGATAAAAGCAACAATAACTCACATCGAGGGATTGTTGCAAATTCTGTACTCTTGTACTTTTGCTGTACTTTTTGGATCAAGATTAATACAAGTTCATTTCCGTTCTGTCCCGATTTATGTTACCACATTTTATTTACAGGTTTCTTTACTTTACTGCATTTTCAATATAATTGTTACTTTTAAATTGTTTAACATGTTAAATTCAGATTATGTATGTTTAAAAATGGTAGACTTAGGATTAATTATGTCTGAGTAAATAATTGGAGACTGACATGTGAGGACCGTCGTATTCGACGAGACTCCGTAGAAGCAATATATACGATACTATGATTGTATGTCAATTTGGTTTTAATTTCAAAGTTTAATGTTTCTTATTTCGACATGAGAATGTGAAGTAAGTTATGGTTTAGGCCGAGACCACGAGAGCGTGAGGAGTAGACCAGATAGTGGAAATTAGGCAACTTATATAAATACAGCGAGAGCGCTTTAGATATTGTTTAGGATATTATCGGTTTCCAAAGCGTGTTTCTTAGTTACCGGGCGAGCGAGAGCAAAATCTTAGGGTTAGGAAGCATGGTTTTTGTCAAGACCTCGATAGTGTGAGGCGGAGCCTTTAAGTTGGTTTATCTTACGGAATGGCAGTATAGTCGTAGTTAGTATCCGTATTCTATAAGTCCCGTAGGTGCACGGAAATCACATTTCGGGCTCGTTTTAGTATTAAATTTCAGATTCTAAATTCCGTTCTTTATTTCCCGTTTAATTCCTGTTTCCCTTCAGCCTTAGCTTTGCACAACAACCTTGGATAACATTAGTTTGATAATCTGTCCCTGTGGGTTCGACAACCTTAGCTTTGCACAACACTTTTACTAAATATTTCATTGTTTCGTCTACTAAAACACTTTTCAAATAAGATCCTGATATCAATCATATTGTTTATTCAAAGATCCATCGACCTATTATATAATATGATAACATTAAGTTTCAATATTATATATGTAAACCAAATCTAGATCTATATATAGACTCTAACTTTTAATAGATAATACTTAGGTCAAAATTCAAAAGCATCTTTCGCCATTACATAGATCCACAAATCATGTTATAAACGATTAAGTCATGTTTGGTCATAAAAGCATTATCTTTGATTTAATCTTAAGAGCACCTCTCGACATCAAATAGATTCACAAATATAACATGCATTATACAATAGTATAAAGATCAAATATGTTTAATTAACTAAACGGACATAAATCATGACTAAATCAAAAACACATTAGTCATAATAAATACGAACCTATCCCTAACAAAAAAGATAACATTGTCGAAATCATTGACTAAATCCACTTTGTCAAGACTTTGGCATGAAAAACGTCCAACTCTCTTTCACCGGTACTACTAAAATAAACTAGGAAATTAATGAATGTGTACATAGTATCTTCTTAAATGACTACCCAATTAGCCTTTTCACTTTTTTATGCGAAATGTGGCTCACCCCAACAAATTTGTCCTGTTTTTGCAGACCACACTTTTTGGTTTCCAATCAAACATGTTTTTTCAATAACTTAATGAATTGTTAGCAACTTAATTAAATATAATCAATATAGAATTATCAAAACAAAGCATATCTATATATAATTTACTACACCATCAAATACAACCAAAAATACAATGAACTTCTTCATCATTTCACATTCATTGGCCATTTCTAGATTTCTAGATTCAGATTTGAACGTTTCTATCGCTCTTTGGTATTTTTTCTCTTCAAACCCCAAGGTCAACCCCATGAAGGTTTCTTAGGGCCGCCACCGTCGCCCTCCACTTACTCCATCTTTCAACGGTACCATTTTTCTCCATTCTTCTTTTCCTTTATTGGTTATGCAATATTTGCTATTTTAAGATCTTCAAGAGTGGTTATGTGACTGGCTCGGAGGATTTGGTTTAAAGTCATAATCTTAGGATTAGGGACCTTCCTTCTTCTGTGTCATTCACCTCCATTTTTGGGATCTGTAGCATTATTGGTTGTTATTTTTCTGGACGGTTAAAACAACGGGAGCGTGGAACAAACAGGGATGTACTCCAACAACCTAATATGGAAAGCGAAAGGGGGTAAAGGAAATGGCCAAAACCTAGAAACTCTCAGTAGCTTTTTCTTTACGGAATTTCCGGACTCTTATAATGCCCGTGATATGTTCAACATCTTTAAAGATTACGGAATCGTCGAAGAAGTCTTCATCTCATTCAGGAGAGATAGGAGGGGAAAACGGTTTGGTTTTGTTAGATTTAGAGATGTTGAGAGTACTAGAACGCTGGGGATTAAACTGGATAATAGTATTATTTCTGGAAAGAAATTATATGCAAATTTACCACGATATCAGAGGAGCATGAATAACATTGCAAGTGGTAGGGTGAATGAGAATAATTTTCAAGCGACGAAAGGCACTGCAGATAGAGGGAACGTGAGACTAAAATCCGGTGGAAGGAGCTGGCAGCAAGATAGTGTAAATCCTTCTTTTGCTCAGGTGGTTCTTGGAGTAGACAAAGTAAGAAACCAAAAGGGGGATAATCGGGCAAAGGGATATACGAAAAAGTTCAAGGAGGACGATGAACTCAAAAAACTTTCTTTTGCGCATCTACATATTAACGTGGCAGATAAGGATTTAATTAGATTTGAGAGATCTTTTGTCGGTATAGTTAATCGGAGTGGTGATAGCTACAACATTCAAGATGCTCTGCATTCTAAAGGTTACTTCAGAATTAAGGCCACGCCAATGGGGGCCAATATGTGTTTATTAGAAGACATTGATGAAGGGGAGGTGAAAGCGCTGATTGAGGAAGACAAAGCTTGGGTAACCAAATGGTTCTCTGAGATTCATCCATGGTCTCCAAGAGACGTGGACAACGAGAGACTCACGTGGTTACGTTGCTACGGGCTTCACTGCCATGCCTGGCGTCCTGAGTTATTCAAGCTGATCTCAAGTACGATAGGTGAATTCATAAGATGCGATAAACAGACTGAGGAGTTAGAGTCTTTTGATGTTGCGAGGTTTCTGGTAAAAAAAAATACCCCATGAACTTGAACGAGATTTTTAATGTTGGGGTGAATAAGGAGGTGTATACAATTAAACTTATTGAAGACTTTCACGGTCCCAAGAGATTGCCTGTGGGGGATGAGTCTGAGATGGTGAGTGAATTTGATAACGAAGAAGAAGATGATGACTTTAACAGTGATGGAAGAAGTGGCGATGGAGGTGGTGGTTGGGATAGTTTAGAAGAAGGGGATGATGGTGATGATGATGGTGAATTTGGTGGTGAAAGAGACCCTTCACAAACCAGAAAGGACAAATCTGAAACAGTCAGAAGTAGGGCCTCTGAACCTACTAATAAAGTGACCGATAGAGTAGCTGAGACTGTTGTTGCAGGTGTAGTAGGCGCAAGACACGAGGTCGAGGGGTGTAATGAGTACACAGATAAAAACAAAAGAAAGGAGACAAAAAATATTCAAAAAGCGACGGTTCATACTGAAAAGCAGGTGGATTGTGTGGATATCCCAAGCCCATTACATCAAGTTTTAGATATTGGACGGTCTGACCCAAAGGATTTTGCTGTGGATAAGGATTTCAACATGGGTGGTAATCTGGATAACCAAGATGGGCTTATAGACATGGGTTGGTGCCACTCTCGTTTTGGGCCAAACCATGGTCATGAAGGAGGTTCTGATCTAGGGACTATTTTAGTTCCTACAAAGATTAGATCAACTAAACCTATTAAGGATATATATGCAAAATTACATATTCCTTTTTCACCCTCCTATTTTGCTGCTTTATTACAATCAGATATTCCTAAACAACACGATGCAGTTATGGTACAAGGGCCTCACCCAGTCGAGATAGAAGATTCTTCCTCAAGATTCTCTGGAGGAAGTATTCTGTGTTGTGATTTAGTGAGTGATGGTGATGTAATTCAAAGTAATATTCGTATTCGTAAATCTGTAGAGGATCTGCCTGCAAAGATTTGGTCTACGATGAAAAGTATGAGGATTATTGGTGTTGAGGGGGATGACCATTTCGTGGGAAGAATAAGGAGGATGGAGGACAGGGAGAGATTGTTATTCGATGAAAAGAAGGAGTCAACTATCATTGGTAAATGAATTGCGTTACTTTAAACGTAAGAGGGTGTGGTGGTAGATTAAAAAAAAAGAAAAATCAGAAGTATTATCATGAAGGGTGGGGCAGACATTTGTTTTCTTCAAGAAACCAAATGCAAAAGCATGACAGACGAAATTGCTTTTAGTTTATGGGGGAGTAATGAAGTTGAATGGTCTGCAAGTAGCTCAGAAGGATTATCAGGAGGGTTGCTAATCTTGTGGAGAAAGAGTTTTATTGTACAAGTTTCAAGTTATAGAGGGACAAGTTTCTTATGTATTAAATCAATGTGGAGAAATAAGGTTGTATTCTTTGTTAATATTTACTCGGGTTGTAGTATATCAGAAAAAGAAGACTTTGGGTTGAGTTAATTGAATTAAAATCTAAGAATCATGGGGCTAGTTGGGTGATAGGTGGTGACTTTAATGCCATTAAGGAGTCAATGGAAATATTTGGTAGAGGTAGGGAGAACAAGGCAGAAATGAAGGAGTTCAAAGATTTCATAGATGATATGGAACTTGAAGATTTCCCTATCTTGGGCAATAAATTATCATACTGCAACCACGACGGTTCAAGTATGAGTAGAATTAATAGATTCATCATTTCTGGGGACATTGCCAATAATTGGAATACTGTGTTTCAATTCGTGGGTCAGCGGGATATTTCTGATCATCGTCCCGTTTGGCTAAAAGGGAGGAATACAAATTGGGGGCCTAAGACTTTTAAGGTCTTTGATTCATGGTTTGACCACCCAAATTTCTTGGACTTTGTAAAGAAGAAATGGGAATCTTTTAAGGTTGAGGGAAGTGCATCTCAAATCTTAACCAAGAAATTTCAACTGTTACGGGCTAGACTACGCTGGTGGATCATCCATGTTTTTGGATGGATTGATCTGCAAGTTGAGAATCACACAGAGATTATTAATAAAGTGGAGGAGGATATGTCTAATACTGGAGGAATAGTATCAGTGGAATCTCTCAATGAAGGAGGTATAGCGCAGAGAGAATTATGGAAGGCCTTGAAGTTGAAGGAGAGTTTTCTGCATCAAAAATCCAAAGTTAATTGGATCCAAAAGGGATATTTGAACTCAAAGTTCTTTCATAACTCACTCAAATATAGAGCTAGGAGAAATAATATTACTTCAGTCAGACAGGGGGAAGAGATTATAGAGGATGTCAGTCGTATTAAATTGCATGTTAAAGAGCATTTCAAAGGCATGTTTAGCAAACCCAATATTTCTCGTCCATATCTCAATTTAGATGGTCTGTCGAAATTATCTAGTGAGGATAGTTTGATGTTGGAGAGAGAATTTGAGGAGGAGGAAATTTTGTATGCAATTAGGAGCTGTTCACCGGACCGCAGCCCAGGCCCTGATGGCTTAAGTTTGGGTTTTATTCAAAGATGTTGGGAGGTGATTCAATTTGATTTCATCAACTGTTTACAAGAATTATTTAGAACTGATAAACTTCCAAAGGCTATGACTTCTTCTTTTCTTACTTTGATTCCAAAAGTCGACAATCCTCAGAATTTGGAAGATTACCGTCCCATATGTTTAATCAGTTGTGTTTATAAAGTGATATCCAAACTGG
The DNA here is from genome assembly GCA_022829125.1 of Lathyrus tuberosus. NCBI lineage: Eukaryota > Viridiplantae > Streptophyta > Magnoliopsida > Fabales > Fabaceae > Lathyrus > Lathyrus tuberosus. Next base: position 973,501 of record JALAZF010000900.1, read on the forward strand.
TGGCAGATAAGATCAAGAAGGTTATCGGTAATTTGATATCGAAATCTCAGTCAGCTTTTATACCCGGTCGGTAGATTTTGGATGGTGTTTTAGTTCTGAATGAAATCATTGATCTAGTTAAAAGGAGAAAACAAAGCTGTGTCTTTCTGAAGGTAGATTTTTCTAAGGCATATGACTGTGTCAACTGGACTTACTTGAGACAAGTTTTAGTTTCGATGGGGTTTGGTCAGCGATGGATTAGTTGGTTGAATGAGGGAGTTTTTAAGAGTTTCATGTCTGTATTGGTTAATGGCAGTCCCACTTCTGATTTTGAGGTGCACCGTGGATTACGGCAGGGCGATCCGTTATCCCCTTTCTTATTTGCCATTGCGATTGAAGGTTTTGCTTTTCTTGTCAAAAGGGCTTCCAACCTGGGTATGCTACAGGGATTCCAGATAAACAATTAATTTAGTTATGAGTTGTTGCAGTTTGCGGACGATACAGTTATACTAAGTAATGGAGCATGGTCAAATTTGTGGGCATTTAAGGCAATTCTTAAAGGTTTTGAACTTGTGTCAGGGCTAACGGTCAACACGGGAAAGACAAGGTTGTTTGGAATTAATGTGGAGAACAATTTTCTTAGAGCGGCAGAACAGTTTTTGGCCTGTAGGATTGGTAAGATTCCTTTCTTGTTTTGGGGTTTAAGAATAGGTGACAACCATAGGAGAATCTCATACTGGGATCCAATCATCAACTGTTTCAAACGTAGGCTGACAAAATGGAAGGGCAGATTGCTTTCAATAGGGGGTAGAGTGTCTCTGATAAATTCTGTCATGTCTAATCTCTCAATCCATTACTTTTCTTTCTTTAAGGCTCCCAAGAACGTCTTAAAATATCTAATATCAATCCAAAGAAAATTTCTTTGGCAAGGGTTTGATGATAAGACGAGAATAACTTGGATAAGTTGGGCGGACACTTGTAAAAGCAATGCTGATGGAGGTTTAGGTGTGAAAAATCTTGGCTGTTTTAATGAAGCTCTTTTGTCTAAGTGGAAGTGGAGATTTTGAATGAGTCAATGGCCATTTGGAGTCCGATAATGCGAGAGAGATATGGGGAGCAATTCAAGTTCTTAACTTCTAAGGATAACGGAGTTGGTAGACAGACTGATTCGCAATGGTGGAGAGATTTGATGAGTTTTAATTTTCTCTCTACTTCCGCCTTGTTCTGTAATTCCATATCTTGCAGGTTGGGAAACGGCAAGTCAATTATGTTTTAGAAGGCGCGATGGTTGGGGAATTGGCCTTTGCAAGAGCTGTTTCCTGCACTTTTCTTTGCAGCAGAGAATCAGGATTGTTGCATTCATGAGATGGGAGAGTGGGAGAACAAAGTTTGGATATGGAATTTGTATTCTGACAGTGTGCAGGTTGAACATTTGGATGAATTCTATAATCTGAATTTACTGTTGCAAGATGTCGATATTCAACCGGACATTCAAGATAGCTTTATATGGTTTAAAAGTAAGTCTAGTAGTTATACTGTTAAATCTTACTATGAGATTTTGGTTAGTGGACAGCGGGCGAACTCTACCGCTTCCGACATCAAGGAATTATTGGAAGATTTGTGGGTCAGTTTGGTTCCGTTCAAAGTGCAAATTTTTGGTTGGAGAATGTTGTTAAATAGACTTCCGACGAGGGGTAATTTGCTTCGACGTAATGTGATTTCAAGTCCTCAGGACACGATATGTACTTTCTGTTTTAATCACTTAGAGGATGGTCAGCACCTGTTTATTTTCTGTCCGAAAACGCAAGGTATATGGCAAAAAAATTTTGCCTGGTTGGAGATAGATCGTGTTCAAGCATCATCCATCAATACACATCACTACGCCAAAATTGGCTTTTCACAGCGCACCAAAGACAACACTTTTTGGACAAAGCGCTGCTATAGGTCTTTAAAAAATTTTGCTAAGAAAAAGCGCTGTAAAAGACAGACTTTAGAAAGCGCTTTTTAAAAGCACTGTTAAATGCCTTAAATAGAATCCATCTTAGAAAGCGCTTTTTGAAAAGCGCTGCTATAAGTTTTACCTTAGAAAGCGCTTTAAAAAAGCGCTCTTATAGGTTAACCTTAGAATGCGTTTTCAGAAAGCGCTGCTATAGGTCTTAAATTCTCCTCACTTTAGAAAGCGCTTTATAAGGAAACCGCTCTCATAGGTAGCACTTAAGAAAGCGCTTTTTGAAAAGCGCCCTCTAAGGTCATTTATAAATTAAAATATAAAACACATTTCATATCATTTTCAGAAACATCTTTTCATTTTCTGCTCTCGATCGTTCTTTCTGCTGAAACCCTTGCGACGTTCAATCGTTCTTGCATGCTAAAACTGCTTTCATTGTCGTCGTTCTTGAAAACGTTGCCGTCACCGTAGCCGTCGTTCTTGAAAACGTTGCCGTCACTGTAGTCGTCATTCTGAAAACGTTGCCGTCACCGAAAACCATCGTTCATTCTGGTATTCGTGAAGGAGAAGACGAAAACGAAAAGAAGAGGTACGTTGTTGTTGTTGTTGTTCTTGCTTCATACATTGTTGTTGCCGTTGTTGTTGTTGTTGCCGTTCATTCTTGTCGTCAATATTGTCGTCGTTCTGTTGTTGTTGTTGTTGTCGTTCTGTTGCTGCTGTACATTATATTGATGTTCCATTTTTGTTGTTGTTTACGAGTTAGTGTTTTATAAAAAGTTTTGTTCATGTGTATTGCGTATTCGATTCCGAACCGCTTCGATTGTGTTGCAGCTAAGTAGCTATGTTAGTAACCTCTGTTGTTGTTTACGATTTGGTGTTCATGAGAAGTTTTATTTTTGTTATTACATGATATTACATAGTATGTTTCTTGAAATCTCTTTTGTTGTTACATAGTATTATACTCAGAACTTGTTTTGTTTTATATTAGTACAGAATATTAATGGATATTAGTTAAAGTCTGGAGATTGTTTTGTACAGAACTTGTTTTGTTTGATATTAGTACAGAATATTGTTTTGTTTTGTTTTATATTTGTTTTGTTTTGTTTTGTTTATATAAGACATTATTTTAAGATTGTTTTGTTTTAGCATATATAAGACATTATTTTTTAGGATTAAGTTATGTTAATTAGTTTGTTTATTTAGATTATGATAGGTTATTAACCAATGTTTTTATTTCTTAAATATTTGAAATTTCTTTATTTCTAACATTATTTTATTTAAAATTTAACCTTTGTTTTTAAGGATTGTTAATCATTATTTAGATTAATTAGTTTACATTATTTTCATTTATTAAAAATTCTCAAAAATATTTTTTAGTGTGCTTTTGTATATTATCTTTTCAATTTTTGATTTTTTTGCTTAGAATAGAATTGTTTAGGATGTTTTTTTTTGGTAGTCTCGTTTTTAATTTGCATTAATCTTCTTGGCTTCTAATTTGGTGACTTGTAACTTATGTTCCTTTTGTTTGATCTTATAATTGTGATTTGTATTGGCTATTGTTTTTGTGATATACAATGTTTTGGTTTTCTTTTATGGAATATGGATTTATAGAAATATGCATGTGTAAGCTGAATTTAGTTTCTTTAACTTGAGATTGTTGCTCTTTTATATGAATTTAGTTTTTCTGTCATTTAATTTTTGTTTTTTTTACTTTCTTACAGGTCAAATGGCTAGTAACCAGGACGATACACACGAGACACATGATGAAAATGAAGCTCAGAATGAACCTTTGAATGTAGAAAGTAAAATAAAACGTGGAATACCTATTATGAAAAATATAATCCGTGCTAGAGATAAAGGGATCAAGTATGATGTACATTAGAGTGATGAGAACCAACTAATTGAGCCTAACGGTTCAATGTTGTCTTCATACATTGGTTCACTTGTCCGTCAGCATATTCCAATTACCAGTGATAATTGGAGGAGTCCAAAGTTGAAAGCTGGTAAAGATAAGATATGGACTGAGATACAGGTACTTTAATTTACTTATACTAACACACTTTATGTTTATATGTTTATAAGATAAGATAAGTCTTTAATTTACTTATACTAACACACTTTACGTTTATATGTGTATGTTTTTTTGTAGAGGTCCTTTAATATTGATGAAAGCTGGAAAAAATATTGTCTTCAGTTGGCCGGAAAGAGACTCAGAGGGTTCCGAGCCTTATTATCAAACAAATATCTTAGGGATGCGGATAAAAATTTTGTTGAAGCAGAACTTCCACAGTTGTATACGAACGTGATTGAACCCGAAGAATGGAGCACGTTTGTAGCCAAACGGAAAATCGAAGAATTCAACGTAATGTTATCTTGTCATGTCTATTAATTGTATTATATACTTGTTGCATTAGTTTGGTCTGATATGACTTAAACTTGTTTATCCAGAATTTGAGTGCCATTAATCGGCAAAGAGCATCAAAACCCGCGTATCCATGCAGAAAAGGGCGTTTGGGATATGCACGGTTACTGCAAAAATTGGTACGTATATATTAATGCTATGATTTTATTAATTGTATTATTGTGTTATACTTGATGAATTTATTATTTAACTAAATGTGTAGTTAGAAGAGACGAAAAGTGAAGAATCATCACTTCCGGGACATGTTTTGTGGAAGGAAGCTCGTGTGGGTAAGGATGGAGTTGTTAGGGAAGATGTTCAGCATGTTTATGGCAAATGTGTAAGTATAACATTATGTCTTTAAGTTAATCGAAATTTTATTAAAATATAATTAATTTGTAATCCCCACTAATAATTTTCGATATGTCAATGAATTTCAGGAGACTCTATCTAAATCCTTAACCACAGGCGAGGAGGATTGCAGGAGCATTCTTAGTCGAGTACTAAATGTTCCTGAGTATTCCGGCCGGGTGAGAGGTAAAGGATTTGGTGTGACTCCATCTTCCTTGTATCCAAAGAAAAAAAATCCCAGCAACCGAGAATTGCAAAAGGATTTGGAGGAACTAAAGGCACAAGTCCGTGAATTGCAAAAGGATAAAGAGAGATATTAGGCAGAAAAGCGCGGTTCCGGTTTGAAAGATACTAGTGACAAAGCTAGTATCAATTGTCAAAATAAAATTCCCGAGGTAATTAGCACATATTTATTTTAATTAAATTAACACATTTATTTTAATTGACCTTTATACACATTAACAGTTACATATTTATTATTGCTTCAGGGCATTTCATCTTGCCAGCTGTATTTGTCGTTACCGACTTATCGCATGGTTGGCAAGGGAAAAGTGAATAACCATGTGGGATAGTTACTTCACCATCAACCGCTCCCTCATGGACATCTGAAAGTGTCGGTTGATATCGCTTTAGATACGGATGCGGTACTACCCATACCTGACTCAGTTTCAGAGGTTACATTGCTGCGAGATGCAATAGGTTCGTTTGTTGCATGGCCGTTAGATCTCATTTCCATAGATGATGAGGTATGTTGAAAACCATTACGAATCTCTTAGTATTCAAATGTCAAATCTGAACGATTATGAAAATCATTCTGAACCATTACTTACATTTTTTTTTACATGGTAATGTTAGACTCCTACAAAACTCGCAGCTAAGAATAAAGGGGTTTTGCGCCAAAACGAGTATGTTGCATCACAAAGAGAGGTACATTTTAAGTGTTATTCTATTATCCGAATTCAAAAGTTTCATGATTTTCTACTTTACCTAACTTATATGATTGTTAGGTTCCTGCTCAAGGTTCACAACATGCCAGCAAGAAAAAAGCTCCTACTAGGACCGTGCAGGCAAAAAGAGCTCCTCCTCGCTTTCAGTCATGTCTAGAAACACTTATGGCAATGTCAGATTTGATGGATGGTGTCATTCGTCAAATAGAAATGGACGAAGGTGTTTTTGGTTTTCCTCATTCCAAGATAATCGGAAGAGAGGACATGGAGCAGATTTTCAAGCATATTGAATTAGGCATCGATGTTATGCATTCATACATCTGGTACTCCGATCAATATATTATTTATTTAGTTGAACAATTTATTTACACATTTCAATGAAAATAGTCTAATGTTTATTATGTTTTTATTTAAGGTGCTTGTATGAAAAATTGATGCGGGGGACGGAATTGTCAAGCAAATTCTGTTTCTTCTCTTGCACCCTTGTCAATGCACCGACAATTGGTATGAATGCACTTTCAGTAAGAGACCACTTAACTGAGAGATTTATGGCCAGCAAGACAAAAAGTTTGTTTCTTTTACCGTATAATATTGGAAACGGGTAAGATTTTCATTCTAATCTTTAATTTGTATCTTTTGCGTAGAAATTATCCATCTAAAATTTTGTTATATTTTATAGTGGACACTGGTTGTTGGTTGTCATTAATCCTACAAGAGAAGTGGTCTATTATCTGAATTCATTGGATACTGATTGGTCAACATATCAGGATATGAAGGATGTGGTTGATACGTAAGTGAGATTGTTCAAAATATTCGTGTGTATTTGTATATTTAATTATTTCTGTGAGATTGTTCTAAATTTACATTTTTCTTTTATAGAGCAATACTCGTATACCGAGCACAAAGAGAATCTCGAGTAGCACGGGCTAAAGCAACCAATGTTACATGGGTCAAAGTGGAGGTATATTAATTTTCACAATGTTGCTTATTAGTGATGCTACTTGATAACACAAAACAACTATATATTAATTCCTATTTGTTTGTCTATGTGTTGTGCCCTCGTCAGCGTAATGGCATAGACTGCGGGTATTTCATTTTGAGGTTTATGAGAGAAATCCTTCAAATGGATCGATTAGAGATTCCTATTACGGTATGCATGGATTTATAACTTAGGATTTATTTTAATATTTATCGGATATGTCATATAATTTATTATTTTTAACTAAATCATGTATATTTTGTTTTGTTATGTAGTACTTTGATGAATACGCGTGTTCTCATTACACGAAGGATAAATTGCATGAAATTAAGGAGGAATTGTGCGAATACCTTATTGAAAAAAGGATCCTATATATATAAGGTATAGGATTATGGGATTATGTGAATGTATAGTTTTGTGAATGGTTTATTTTATGGGATAGTATAGTTTTGTGAATGGTTTATGTTATTTATGTGATTTATGTGATTTATGGGATTATGTGAATGTATAGTTTTGTGAATGGTTTATTTTATGGGATAGTATAGTTTTGTGAATGGTTTTGTGAATGGTTTGTGAATGGGATAGTATAGCACATATATTAGTTTTATGTGGTTTATGTGATTTATGGGATAGTATAGTTTTGTGAATGGTTTATGTTATTTATGTTATTTATGTGATTTATGGGATTATGTGAATGTATAGTTTTGTGAATGGTGAAATATACAGGTTTATTGAAATGACTTGAATTATACAGGTTTCTGCATAAAAAAATGATTAAAATGGGATTTTAAAAAAAAATCATTAAAATTATACGTAGAGAAAAGACAGTGCTTTCTAGAAAAAACGCTGTCTATAGTTCACAACAGAAAGCGTTTTTCCTAAAAAGCGCCCTCTAAAGTTATAGAAAAATTGATAACTAAAATTATAGGCATACATTAGACAGTGCTTTAAAAAGCACTGTCTAAAGGGGGACTTTAGAAAGCGCTTTTCCTAAAAAGCGCCCTCTAAAGTTATAGAAAAATTGCTAACTAAAATTATAGGCATACATTAGACAGTGTTTTTTCTTGAAAAAGCGCCGTCTAATGTATACTTTAGAGAGCGCTTTTTCATAAATAAAAAGCGCTGTCTTTACCTACGACAGCGCTACCTTAGGTAGCGCTTTTAAGCGCTGTCTAAGGCCTAAAAAAGCGCTGTCTAATGTCTTGTTTGGCGTAGTGCATCTATCTTCTTGGCAGAGGATTTTGAAGGGTAAGTGTTCTAGCATCATAGCTACAAGTATTTGGCTGGTAGTATGTGGGGGAATATGGTGGGCAAGGAACCAAATTGTATTTAATGACGGTTATTGTGATCCGGAAGAAATTGTAACTAGGATCAAATTTTTGTCTTGGTGGTGGATCCTTATTTTAAGTAAGGGAACTATGTCATGTAATTTTTATCAGTGACATTTGTATCCCTTTGATTTTTTTGTAAGGTTCGATTCAAACCTTATGGTTTTGGTTGTAAATTGGGTTGGGTATCCCTTATACCCCTATTAATGTTAATATAATCACCTGCTTATAAAAAAAAATACAACCAAAAATTCTAATTAACAGTCAACCAAACATCATTCATGCCTCACAATTGAATAACTAAAAGATGGCGAGTGTTTCTCTCATACCATGCAAATCATTTTACATCAATCAAATTAATTTCCATCTATATCAATGTAAACAAAATTGTCAACCATAGATCACTAAGGTATTTTATATAGTGTAAGATGGTTAGACTCTGAAGTAAATGATTCTTTTTTGGAATTTAAAGAGCTTTAGGTTCAAGAGAGAAATCATTCTACAATACTTTTTCATTCATACTATATTTTCTTTCAAAGTATGATTCCTCTATTTTCCACAATATTTTTCATTTTATCTTTATTTCTTTTATCATTTTTATTTTTCATTTGACGTTCTTTCTTTTTCATATTGCCAATCTTTCAAAATATAACACATGCATCATTTTTCATTTTGACCACTTTCACAATAGAGCTAATATTCTCCTTAACTTGTTCAAAACATAGTATATATTGAATGTTCTCTTAACCTTAAGGAAAAATGACATCATTTTTTATTTTTAGGACCAGGCTTGTAATTTTTTCAAAAGAACATATTTTCAAATTTTAGATTAAAGCGGTATGAGGGACCACTTACGACATGTAGGCTTTATTAGTCAAGTGGCCTTCACCCAAAATTCAAACAATGCCTTGATAATTTCCATGGTTTTCGAAAAATTGATTAATTAACACAAATTTAGTGAAAATAATACCAGGTCATGCAATGACGATTTCTCAGAATATTTAGTAAAAAATGGAAAACTCACACATATCTCATCATGATAGGTTAAAGATCAAATGAATGTTTAACAATTTGATCACATAAATGGAAGTATACTTTGAAAAACGAAAAAAATGTTATAGTCATTCTAATTTTGAAGGATAGCCACAAGCTTAACATTGGAATAAAGCTTTTGACACACAAAAAAAAAAAAAAAGTATACTTCATACAAGTCTGTTTGATTAAGACTTAAGGCATCAGATCATGTATAAACATAAAAATTCAATTATTTTGGATAGTTTATTAGCATGTCAACACAAAAAATGAAAGAATTTGTTGAACTAGAAAGCATGAAGCCTACTAAAAAGTAAATTGTAGTCTAATTGGTGTGCATAGTATAAATTTCACCCCTCTCTAAAAATTGGATTGATCGTGGACGATATACATTGTGATGTTGAGGTCAAGATTGTTAAAATCGTGATTTAAAACCTAAGCTCTTAAATTTTACGTTTCTAAGTCGGTATTTAGTGGTAAATCGCAGGTAAAATCATTTTTAAGTAAAATCGTATACTAGAACGGCTTTACACGATTTAAATTTCTCTAAAATCTGTAAAATTGTGTAAAATCGTTGGATTTTACTCTTTGACTTTATTTTACCTTTTTTTTTCTTGAAATTTTAAAAAGCTCAACCCAATAAAACTTCTCCCACTTTATTTATCTACTTTAAGTAACTTCTTTTTTCATTAGACATTAGACTTTTCATGTACCAGAGCAATGAAGATTAAAAGCTTTTATTCATTTGTACAACGCTGGACCAGAACTTCAACGACAATATTCCGTGAGTTTTATTCATTGATTGGTAAGTATCTAAAAAGTGAACCTTCTTCACAAATAAATAACAAAGCAATGTTATGTTACTATTTTATGACGTGATTGTATGTAACATTGGTGTGTTACTATGTTTGTTACACTTTTGTTAGTTTTGTTATTATGTGTCTTTGAATGCTACTATGGTTTGTTAATCTAAGTGATTGTTATAGTGTTTTGCTATTTTTATTATTTTAATATACCAATTTAATAGAAGTTGATTTGATTTATTGTGCATACTCTTTTAATTAAAATTTATTATTTAAATTTGATTATTTTCTTATTTAAATATATATTTTATATTATTTTAACATGAGGTAAATTTTACGATTTTACGTTTCGATTTTACCTAGTCAAAACGTGTTAAGGTAAAAACTCGATTCTGCCAACCTTGGTTAAGGTAATTACTTACATAAGAATAGCATAAAACAAAATATGGTTTTGAGGCCTTTTGTTGAGCAAACTTTCCCTCACTTAATGAATGAAACACAAGAACCAACATTTTATTTTAGGCTCTAGTTTGTTGGGTGAATGGTTGCTTGCAGAGAAAATTATGTAGGAAAAGTATTTTTAAAACTAATGTCCTCAAAAACCATTTTTAGCTTCAATTACCTATAAATGCTTAAAAATTGATTAAACGAACTAGAAAATGTATAAATCAAATAACAATGAAAAAAGTTGGATTTCCTTGTAATAAACACTTGCTTACTGTCATTAACTCGACACATGTGTTAGGAAGGATAGAAGTATGCACATAGGAAAGATCGTTTGATTGAAATTTTTATGTGTTGTTTAATTTCTTTGGTCAATGGCACACTACTGGTAGTATGGCTCATTGAGTTTTCAGGGTTGATAACGAAAAATCGTATCGTATTTTTAGGCTCATTACGCATATGTTTCGTCTGTTTTATTTGCATTTGACTATGTTTTGTGTGTTTTGTAGTTGACTACTTCATCTGTTGCGAAATCGGGAGAAAAGTCGAAAAAGAGTGAAAGAAGAGGGAAAATCCAGCAAGAAAGAAGAAAATCTGTTGTTTTACTGATATGACGTTCGCCATGGCTTAGTGTTGTTGTGAAAATCGGATAACAAATTATTAATTAATTTGCATCATATTTCTTTTACAACCGACTTTGATTTATCCAAAGGAAAGGTTCAAGATCGTTAGAAAAACCTAAAGGGAAGATCTAAGGTTCGGGGGTTGGTTACGCCTAGGGAATGTATTAGCATCCTAAACGTTCGTAGTACTCTACGGGAACCTCTTGTTTTAATGTTATCTTATGTTTGCTAAAGGTTCTATGCTAAAGGTTAAAACCCTAGGAGTTAATATCTAAGTATACTCGATAAAGCATCGCACTTTACGCCTACGTATCCTCGGGAATAGAATCAGAGTATGCGTAGTTCTACTTCTACTGAATGATTGGCTGTGGTCAATATTTAGAGGGGAAATGAGTACAAGCTCATTGTAGAGTTTAAGAACTCTCTAGATCTAGTTGAAATGGACCTAAGTTGAAGTTTAGTCAGTAGGGGAAGTGATAAATTCATTAGGATGAATATCACTAAGAGTTGAAGAACTCTTCCTAAAGCTAGTTATGGTTTCTATGGCTCTGATGAGGCCAAGAAACAAGTTTTCTTCCTAAGAGATTACTTAGGTTAAGATGGGGGCTATGACTTTAAGAGTCAACACTATTCACCTTCCTTTGGAATGGGGGAGAAAAGCTGATAAGATAATAGAGAGATAATAAGTTAATGTAAACATGATGATATAAAAGACATGAATAAAATAATGAGATGAGATAAAATCAAGATGTTAAAGCAAAGTGAGAATTAAACACATAATGATCAAACACATTAGGTATAACATGGCATGATGAAAAAGAAAGTGCAATAAAACCTTAATGAGTATTTCTAATCTTAATCAAGAATAAAGTCTCAAAATTAAATATTTTTGATAATTTTCTTTTATATATGGAAAAATAGGTTTAATAAAGGAAATGAAGCAAAAAGAAGGGAAGAAAAAATGACAAGAAATAAACAAGTTATGATATTTAGAAATTGAAGCATTAATTTAAAAAAATAGGTAAAATTAACAAGTGATAAAAAGATGAGAAATGGCAATCTTAAGGTTTGAACCCATGTCATCACACATACAGCTTAAAACCAAAGCCAACAAGCCATCGCGCATATTCAAACACATAGTGACAACATAAATATATATTATGAAGTGAGCAAGAAATAGGAAAATAAAAAAAAGGTTGGGCGAGGGGATCGAACCCCCGTCCTGTGGGTGAAATAGTGAAGGCAGGGCGTGTTTGCTACCGTTGGGACGGTCAATACATCCGATAATAAACATGACTTAATAAATATATAAAGCAATCTTGCGCGCATGTTTCAAAACAAAACAAACCAATACAACCATGGCAGCCATCACGTATTGTGTTCATCAATAGAGTACATATCACGAATCAATGGCCTAGGGATATTGCACAAAGTGTAACAAACATGTTAAGACATTAAAGTCACAAGCCAGGTTCAATCAAACACTACGCTAGAAGCAAAACAGGTGCACGATTCAACTAAGCAACAGGGTATAAACAAACACGTCAGCAGCAAGCATACACAAACACATTTGATATCAGGTAAAAATACAACATGTAAAATGTAGAATTTAAAAGCAACAAGGTATGGATATTGGACACATGATGTCAACACAGAGCACAAAACCACAACAGTAACTTAGGAACGTATTAAGAACAAATTATAGCTATCATACATCAAATTAGTGGCATGACAACTAAGGTGTATGTGCGTGATCAAGCAGGCATGTGCTTATGTGTGGCATAATAAGAGTTAACAACATAAATTACAAACTACACTTAATGAACCAATGATGAACAAATAGTTAAACACAAGACTGAGACCAAGGCAGCCATAGCATTTCCTCTCAAAAAACAAGATATGCATACATTCACATATCGCAAAGACAGACACATACATTTAATCCATAAAGAACATGATATCCTAAGTAAAAAAAAAGCATAGAACTGTGACAGCTGAATTGATAGGGTGATGAGAAACATAGATAGTAGTGCAATGAACACCAACAGCAGACAACTTTAAACATGAGCAGTAGTAAACGCAATGTCTCATCATCAAGCCAAACATGTCAAAGGAAGTTTTATAAGCAGTTTTAACATTATGACCTAATGTATTAGACAAGCAAAACTGATACAGAGCATAGCTCGAAACCCAGCTGCACACACATCAATGAAGACAACACAACGACATTGAGCTTAAATATAACAGATGACATTTTGATGGATAAGGGCTCTCAAGGATCACACATATGTTCAAGACAGAATAGAACATGTTATAAGACAACATATCAAACAAAACCATACAAGTGATATCATTTGAATCAAGCAATAGCACATGACATAGTACGCAATCATTTTTTAAGCAACAAATCATGGAAACACACATGTAAGACATACACAGTTTAAATTCAAGACAAACCAACACGATATATCAGGTTTAACATGGAAAATAAGAGCTTAATGTCACAAAGCACAACCTTCTAAAGTTAATAGTTTCGGCATAAAAGTGTTACAAAATAGTATGGCATGATGACTAACTATGGGCTAGTAAACAAGATGAGGCAAACAAAACATGAGTTCAGATCAAATACCAAACTGTCATGGACTAGTAAACAAAATACATTGTGCACCAATTGAAACAGGGACGTGTCATGATAATCAATATACAACTACAAACCAATGTCAATCATGGAAACATATATTGCCAAGCAAGCACTGAATAGTGGCACCAAAAAGGCATAAATCAGCAAGTCAAAGATATGTCAGCTGGCATGTACACAAGAAAAGGCATGAATTACCAATATTACAACCAATATTCAAAGAACTTAACATATCAGGTCAAAAGTCAGTGGCAACATTTAATTCAAAACAAAGAAGTTCAGTTAGCCGATCGATATTACGTGGACAAAACTATGGATTCAATAAGTTCGAGCAGTTCAACAAACCAAGGACAAATCAATAAAACATTGGAAACAGTAGTGCTGTTAACAAGGCAAGGAAGCAAAAATCAAACTGACATTTCAAAACAACTGTCTCAAGAAATAGCAACAATACTCATAAGTCACATGTATAGAAACATATTTGCTCCAACACATAGAAGACTAAAATCTCAGGCCAGGGAACTACATATTAGCTATCAGTAAATATCATCAATCAAGAACAAGTAGTGATCCTTGGATAATCAATATGGTGACAACTATAAGGCTTGATCAGAAATTGACAGCATAGCAATATAAGGATAATGAACACAACCAAACCAAAAAAAAAACATCATCCACCTTATAATGATTCATAGTACAACAGCTCAGAAACATTTCAAAGTTGGCATTAACATTATTGTGCAGTCACAAAATATGAGCAACGGTATGATGTTTAGGATGAGAAAATCATAAAGATGATAAAGGAAGAAGAGTTACCGAGTGGAGTATGTCCACCGCATCTTCAACCGTCTAAGATTCCCTTCTGAACTTGAGGCTCCAACAACCAAACTCTTCTTGCTCGCAACACTTGAAGGCTCAGAAAATTTGTATGTTTGAGAGGAGAATTGTTGATGATTTGCATTGAACCTCCATCCTCCATTTATAGGCAAGGGTCTAGGTTAAGATTATGGGTCGGGTCAGGTTAGACTCTTCATCCCAATGGTAGTGGCTAGGGTTTCTTGTATCAACCAAACCGTGTAGCCGTTGCTCCTCTGATTTACCAAAGCCAATGAGGGTAGCATATTCTTTCCTTTCCTTTCTATCAGCCTGTGTACACTCTAATTGGGAAATAAAAAATGACTTTACTCTGCTCCATTCGCAGGTGGTGCAGAAAATCCCACAAACGGAAACCTCCCTCCTTGCTTTTTCCAATTGAAATCTTATAGAACTCAAAGAGGTGACTTTAGGGCAAGATGAATTGAATTATGGCGCCACAATTTGTATTGATTTGAATTCAGATTGAATTTGCAAAAGGGTTGGAAGAAAATTGGCTTCTCTGCGCAACGAAAAAGAGACGAGGAGAGGAAGAAGGACACTATTCCCCCAAACGCGTGCCACATGCCTATTGGTCCTTTCCTTCCTTTGAAAAGTCAAAATAAAATGATACATTCTGATTGGCCAATGGATTTATTCATTCTCCAATCAAAAATCTCCATAAATCCACACAAGGCCACACGTATTGTTTTTTTTTAATTAACTTAAATAACAATTAACACATCACAATTAAAATTAAAGCATACTGTTATATATTTTTAAAAGAAAACTAATGATAATTAAATTAATTGCTAATGAAATCTAGCTCAAATTTTAATTAATAAATTATCTTGAAATTAAAATTAAGGTAATTTGAATAAACTTAACCAAAAATAATAAAAGGTAATTAATTCAAAATCAAACAAATTAGGCTAAAATTAAATCATCAACTAAATTATCTAATTAAGCTACTAATCAATTAAAAAACACAAGAACATGTTAAAGTTAAATCAAGATAAGATAAATAAAATAAAATGCTAAATAGATCAAGGCAAAAAAAAAAAAATAGATAAGGAGAAATTTAAGATCATACAGAGAAAAATAAAATCACACAGCATTTAACAAAAAGATGAGGGTAAAATTTGGGGTACAACACTTAGATTTCCACGTAATTAAAAAGACCAGAACCATGGCGTTCGCCATGGCCTGGTGGCGCTCGCCATGATAGCGCAGTTGCAGAATTCAAATTCTGCAACTGTCTTGAGAAATTATTCCATTCCAATTTTCCCTCCACTCAAGGAGCACGACCTGGCAGTTACTTTATGAGTTTTTATCTATATATAGGACCCTCTGGTCATGTTCCATATACCCGATTTTTGACGTGGAAGCTCTGTCGAATTCTGTTTAGACTTTTTAGGCATATATTTACCTTCAAAGCGGAAATTACTCACATCGAGGAATTGTCGCAATTTCTTTGTAATTTAATTTTTGTTGTTGTACTTTGGATTCGAACAAGCCCACCGACATCATTTGCAATACAAATTCCGCACTTTTATTTTACATGTTATTCTTATTTTTACCTTTGCAATCGAATTTTCTTTGTCTTGTATGCAATGTTACTTTTAATGTCAATTACCTTTAATATGTTTGCAATCAAAAGTACCATGTTTTGTTAAATTTATTTGAGTTCGGACCGATAGCACGAGAGTGTGAGGAATGAACCGATAGTGAAAACTAGACATCGATCCTAAAAATAGCGAGAGTGCTTTAGGCATCGTTTAAGATTTCATTAACTTCCAAAATACGTTTTTCAATTAAAACGGGCGAGCGAGAGCAAAATCCTGTGGTTGAAAGGTGTGGTTCTTGTCGATAGCGCGAGAGTGTGAGACAGAGTCTTTAAGTTAGTACTTTCTACGAAACGAAGGTCAGTCGTAATTAGCACCCGACTTCTACAAGTCCCTTAGGTACGTGGAATCCATATTCTGGACTCGTTTTTATAGTTATTTCTTAAAACTTCTAGAATTAGTACTTTCTTCCTTTCCGTTAAATTCTGTTAATCCTTAGCCTTAGCTTTACACTGCAACTATAGATTGCATTTGTTTGATTATGCCTTCCTTGTGGGTTCGACAACCTTATTTAAAACTACACGAACAGTTGTATACTTGCAGTCTTTATTCGACGAACACGTTAGTGCCTTCGGAGCACATTAAGTTTTTGGAGCCGTTGCCGGGGAAGGCTTATTTAGTCAATATTGTGATTCCATTGTTGTGCAGTTTAGACTAAGGCACCAATATTTTTCCTTTTTCTCTAATTCGTCGATTGTATGCCAAACACTCGCTCTAGAGGCGACAAGCTTGAGCAACCAATTGACGATATCGAGCGTTTTATTAATTTTAGACGTCGAATTAACGAATTCTGAATTAAGTATAATCTTCCTGAACCTGAAATTCCTTACCCAGAATTACAAATCCCCATGGCTGAGAACCCACAAAACCGTCCTCTTAAGGATTACGTTGTCCCATCGCAAGATGAACCGCATAACAACATTGCTACCCCTGCCACTAATCAAAATGATTTTGAGCTGAAACCTTCGCTGTTACAAGCCATTCAACAGAACCAATTTTCTGGAAGTTCCACGGATGACCCGAACCTTCAGTTCTCTATGTAAGCAAATGGTGTTAGTAACGAAGCCATATGACTACGTCTTTTTCCTTTCTCTTTAAGAGATAGAGCTAAAGCTTGGCTCCAGTCTCTACCATCCAACTCCATCACTACGTGGGCCGAGTTGAAGAAAATCTTTTTAGCATGATATTTTCTGCCGAGCAAAACTACTGTGCTAAGAGCCCAAATCAACGGGTTTAGGCAAAAAGATAATGAATCTCTTTTCGATGCTTGGGAAAGATACAAGGACATGCTAAGGCTATGCCCGCATCATGGACTTGAACAATGGTTGATAATCCATACTTTCTATAATGGCCTTCTTTACAACACAAAGCTGAATCTGAATTCTGCAGCTGGCAGCGTTCTGATGGACAAACCATATGAAGACGCTAATGGGGAGGTGAGAGAACTCCAACAAAAAGGTCTGCTCCGAAGAACGGAATGTACGAATTTATTAGTTTGGACCATGTCAGTGCTAAAGTGGATATGCTTACTCAAAAGATCGAAAGTTTGACCGTAGCTCCAACAGCCACCGTAGCCGCTGTGACACCAAGTTGTGAATTGTGCGGAACCCCTAGGAACAATAACGCTGAATGTAATTTATTTGCCGGTATTCTTACCGACCAAGTGAATTACGACCAAGGAAACCCGTACTCAAACACCTACAATCCTGGCAGGAGGAATCATCCAATTTTTTCCTACAAGAACAATAACGCTTTATTTGCTCCAACTAAGCCTCTGCCGTTCCTCCAGGATATCAGAAGGGAGCAGCCAGTACCCCTCAAGCACCAAGAAAGTCAAACGTTGAGCTATTATTAGAAAATTTCACCGCAACCCAAACTCAACAAAACAAAGAGTTTGCCAACCAAAATATGCACACAAGTGAATTATTAAAGCAGATGACAAATAAGCTTGACGCATGGCTACTCATAACAAAATGTTAGAAACTGAAATCTCTCAAGTAGCCTAACAACAAGAAACAGTAGCAGCCCCTGCAGGCACATTTCCTGGACAACCACAACCAAACCCGAAAGGACATGCTAATGCTATTACACTGCGAGGCAGAACAGAACTAGATAGACCGGTGGATCCAAGACTCCAAAATCCTGCCATGTATCAAAATCCTGGTAAAGGAGCTGGAAATGTAATAGAACCTAAACATGAAAAAAAGGAAGACAAAAATGAAGAGGCCGTAGAGAAAGAAACACCTTATGTGCCTCCACCACCATACAAACCACCAATACCTTCTCCTCAAAGGTTCACTAAGCCTAAAAATGAAGGACAATTCAAAAAGTTTATGGAGCTTCTGAAACAACTCAATATCACTATACCATTCACAGAAGCCATAACGCAAATGCCTTCATATGCCAAATCCCTTAAAGAGATCCTCTCTAACAAGAAGAAGCTCGAGGATAACGAAACCGTTATGCTCACTGCTAAGTGTAGCACTATCATTCAAAATAACATGTCTCCTAAACTGAAAGACCCAGGTAATTTCTTGATACCCTGTGTAATTGGAAAGTACGTCATAGACAACGCTCTATGTGATTTAGGAGTCTGTGTTAGTCTATGCGACCAACAAAAATGTCTCTATAATTAGCGGGCCGTTTTGTTAAATTTCCTATAGGTATGCTAGAGAACGTGCCCGTTCGTATAAGACAATTCTACATTCTTACTTATTTTGTGGTAATGGATACAAAAGAGGATTCCAACATTCCTATTATTTTAGGAAGACCCTTTTTAGCTACAGCCAGAGCCATAATTTATGTTAGGAAAGGAAAGCTAACTTTTGAAGTTGGTGAAGAAAAATTTGAATTTATTCTAGCCCAATTCTTGAAAGCTCCCATTATAGATGATTTATTTTGTTTTCACGACGTCATCGACGAATGCGTAAAAGAAATGGAGATGGAACCGTCTAAGTATACAGAAATACTAAAGATTCCAGCACCTTCTATACTCGAAGACGATAATTGGCGTGAGCTATACATAGATGATAGTCAGAGGGAATGCCTAGCACTAACACC
Source organism: Lathyrus tuberosus (assembly GCA_022829125.1). Classification (NCBI taxonomy): domain Eukaryota; kingdom Viridiplantae; phylum Streptophyta; class Magnoliopsida; order Fabales; family Fabaceae; genus Lathyrus; species Lathyrus tuberosus. Next base: position 992,511 of record JALAZF010000900.1, read on the forward strand.
CGATCCAATACCATGCCCGAAGAAACCTTCTGTAGAACTTAAGACACTACCCAAAAACCTAAGGTATGAGTTCCTAGACACAGAACTGGAACAACCAGTGATAGTCAACGCTGACTTGGGACTGATAGAGACCGAAAAGCTTATACATGTTCTAAGAAAGTATCCTAAAGCACTGGTGTATAACATTTCAGACCTGAAAGGAATAAGTCCTTCTGTATGCATGCATCACATTATGCTTGAAGAAGATTGTAAGACCTCTAGAGAGCATCAGAGAAGGATTAATCCTATCTTAAGCGATGTAATAAAAAAGGAGGTACAAAAGCTACTAGAAGCATGAATTATATATCCGATATTTGATAGTGACTGGGTTAGTCCTGTGCACGTCGTGCCAAAGAAGGGAGGTGTTATGGTTGTTAGTAACGAAAAAGGCGAATCCATTGCAAAACAAACTCAAACTGGATGGAGAATGTGCATAGTCTATAGAAAGCTAAACAAAGCCACTCGCAAGGATCATTTTCCTTTACCCTTTATAGATCAAATACTTGAGCGACTGGCTAAACATTCTCATTTTTGCTATTTAGACGGATACTCAGGAATTAAATTCCTATCCATCCTGACGATCAAGAAAAGACTGCATTTACTTGCCCTTATGGTACGTTTGCCTATAGACGAATGTCGTTCGGACTGTGTAATGCACCCGCAACCTTTCAAAGATGCATGATGGCAATCTTTACCGACTTTATAGACAATATAATGGAAGTATTTATGGATGACTTCTCTGTCCGTGGGGAAAGTTTTGAAGGATGTCTGTCAAACCTAGAAATGGTACTCGAACATTGCGTTAAAGTCAATCTAGTGTTGAATTGGGAGAAATGTCATTTCATGGTCCGAGAAGGAATTGTGCTTGGACATGTAGTATCCAACTGAGAAATTGAAGTTGATAAAGCAAAAATTGAAATTATAGAAAATCTTCAACCTCCGAAAACTGTTAGAGAAATTCAAAATTTTCTAGGACACGCCGGTTTTTACCGACGATTCATTAAAGATTTCTAAAAAATAACCAAACCACTAACGGGCTTGTTAATGAAAGACACTGAGTTTATATTTGATGAGGATTGCTTGAAAGCGTTCAAACATTTGGAAAAAAGCTCTTATAACTGCACCTATTATGCAACCGCCCGATTGGAGTAAACCATTCGAAATAATGTGCGACGCTAGTGATTATGCTGTTGGTGTTGTCTTAGGACAAAGAAAAGATAAAAAGCTTTATGCTATATGTTATGCAAGTAGAACCTTGGGCAACGCGCAGATGAACTACGCCACCACAGAAAAAGAACTCATGGATATTGTGTTCGCTTTAGATAAATTACGTTCTTACTTGGTGGGAGCGAAAATTATTGTCTATACCGATCACGCCGCAATTAGGTACCTGTTGAATAAGAAAGATCCAAAACCTAGACTTTTAAGATGGATCTTGCTTTTGCAAGAGTTTGATCTGGAAATCAAAGATAAGAAAGGAACCGAAAATGTAGTAGCAGATCAACTTTCTAGAATCGAAGATCAAGAACCTGAGCGAGTCTCCATTAATGACGATTTTCCATATGATAGACTTGTAGCCCTGCTATAAAGTGAAAGCGAAACGAGTGAATGCTCTTTAATTTATCATGATGCATAAACAAATGAAGTTGTGGAATCAATATGCTCAAAGACCATAATGCCGTGGTATGCTGACTTTGTCAACTACCTAGTAGCTAGGGTACTTCCACCAGATTTATCCTACCAACAAAAGAAAAAATTCTTCCATGATCTTAAGCACTATTATTGGGATGAGCCCCTACTTTTCAAGCGAGGCGCCGATGGAATTTTCCGTCGATGTGTCCCTGAATCTGAAGTGAAAGATATCATATCTCACTGCCACTCTACATCCTATGGAGGGCATGCAAGAATTTCAAAGACCTGCACAACGATTTTACAATCCGGCCTATTCTGGCCTAACCTTTGGAAGGACGTCCACATCGCGATTACAAATTGCGACCGATACCAGCGCACTGGTAACGTTTCTAGACGCGATGAGATGTCACTAAGGGGTATTTTAGAAGTAGAAGTCTTTGATGTTTGGGGGGTATATTTCATGGGCCTTTTTCCGCCATCTTTTGGCAACAAATGCATACTCGTTGCAGTTGATTATGTTTCGAAGTGGATCGAAGCGATAACGTCTACTACCAACGATGCACGAGTAGTCATAAGACTCTTCAAGAAGGTAATATTTCCTCGATTCGGTGTGTTAAGAGTTGTCATTATCGATGGTGGATCCCATTTTATCTCGAATATCTTTGCGAAATTATTGCTTAAATATGGAGTGCGACATCGAGTAGCAACACCATATCACCCTCCAACGAGTGGACACGTTGAGGTTTCCAATAGAGAGATCAAGCAAATATTAGGAAAAACAGTTGCGACCTCAAGGAAGGATTGGTCTGCAAAACTTCATGAAGCTCTGTGGGCTTATAGAACAGCTTATAAAACTCCAATAGGAACCACCCCATTCAAACTAGTTTATGGAAAATCGTGTCATCTGCCTGTCGAACTTGAGCATAAAGCTTATTGGGCCATTAAGACCCTGAATATGAACTACACAGCGGCAGATGAGAAAATAATTCTGGATATCCATGAACTAGAGGAACTTAGACTAGACGCATACGAAAATGCTCGGATTTATATGGAAAGAACCAAACAGGGGCATGATAAACGAATAACTAGACGAGAGTTCAACGAGGGTGACATAGTTCTCCTTTTTAACTCTCGACTTAAGCTGTTTCCTGGAAAACTTCGTTCCTGGTGGTCTGGCCCCTTTGAAGTTATAAGAGTTCTCCAAAGCGGAGCAGTAGAAATTAAGGGAAAATCTGATGAACCATTCATTGTGAATGGGCAGAGACTTAAAAACTACCATAACATTGAAAACAAAGATTTGTGTGTAAGCTATAAGTTGGAGGAGCTACCCGCTCTTTCAAAGGACTAGTTCGACCCTGATGTCGAGCTACAGACATTAAACAAGTTAGAATCTTTGTCAGAGCACTCCTTTTTAATGAACTAAACTTTTTGAGCAGATTTTGAAAATACAAGTGATAGTCATGTCTTTTTAAGTCTTTTAGAGAACTTTCATAGACAACTAAATATTAGATCGGAATTTCAAAAAAAAAAAATGATCAGAGTGTTAAGACAGGAATTCTTATTTTATCAGAACTCAAGGAATAGTCCAATTGTTAACTCAAAGCACAAAGCAAGGAATTAACTTATTATTGTCTGCTTTAAATAAAGCAGTCAAGGAAGAAATTTAGATCCTATAGCCCTATTCAGACTTAAAGACCATTCTTAAGGAACTATCAAAAGTGATTTAACTGACTACTTACAAATTACAACAAATATTCCAATACATTATTCAAAGGACAAGCATTTATTCTGCCACATGAACCATGTTCAAATTTTTCTTGATGAAATCAAATTGGGTAATGGTCAGGGGCTTTGTAAATATATCAGCCCATTGATGTTCAGAATCAATGAACTGAATATCTATTACACCTTTATGAACATAATCCCTTATAAAGTGATATTTGATTTCAATATGTTTGGTCCTAGAATGCTATATTGGATTCTTTGTTAGACAGATAGAAGCAGTATTATCACAGAGAATAGGAATTTTGTTTCCAAAAATCTGATAGTCTTCAAGTTGATATTTCATCCAGAGTAGTTGAGTGCAACAATTAGCAGCTAAAATGTATTCTGCTTTGTTATGGATAAGGCAACAGTTGATTGTCTTTTACTACCCCAAGAGATAAGGTTTTCACCTATAAATTGACAGGAGCCATTGGTAGACTTCCTTTCAATTCTATCCCCAGCATATTCAGCATCTTAGAATCAAACCAGCTTATATTCTGAAGACTTTTTATAAAGAAGACCAAGATTTAATGTTCCTTTTAGATACCTAAAGATTCTTTTAACAATAGTTAAGTGAGTCTCTCTAGGATCTTCTTGAAACCTTGCACATAAACATACACTGAATAAGATATCAGGTCTAGAAGCAGTGAGATAGAGTAAGGAACCTATCATACCTCAATAATTTATTGGATCCACTTTAGAACTGCATTCTTGAATACTAAGATTACATGTAGGATGAATAAGAGTGGACATGACTTTGCAATCATCAAGATTGAATTTTTTTCAAGAGCTATTTTGTATACTTAGACTTATGAATGTAAATGCCTTCAGACTTCTGACATATCTGAATTCCAAGAAAGTATTTTAATTCACCCATCATGCTCATCTCAAATTCAGCCTGCATAATCTTGGAAAATTCTTGACAGAGAAAAGCATTAGTGGAACCAAAAATTATGCCATCAAAATAAATTTGAAAAATCAAGATTTCTTCTTTCAAAGTTTTCCTGAATAGTGTAGTATCAACCTTTCTTTTAACAAAACCATTTTCAAGCAGAAAATTACTCAGTCTTTCATACCAAGCTCTTGAAGCTTGTTTAAGACCATAGAGTGATTTCTTAAGCTTGTAGACATGGTTTGGATGCTTTGAATCTATAAATCATGGAGGTTGTTTGACATACACTTCTTCAGTAATAACTCCGTTCAAAAAAGCACTTTCACGTCCATTTGATATAGGATTATGTCATGGTTGATGGCATAAGAGAGAAGTAGTCTTATGGCTTCTAACCCTGCGATAAGAGCAAAGGTTTCAAAGAAGTCTATTCCCTCTTGCTGACTATAGCCTTGAGCTATAAGTCTAGATTTATTCCTAACAACTTCACCAAGTTTGTTAAGTTTGTTTCTGAATACCCACTTGGTCCCATTGATGTTTTTCTTTTAGGGTCTTAGAACACGATCCCACACATCATTCCTTTGAAACTGATTTAGTTCATCTTGCATAGCCAAGATCCAACCATTATCAATTAAGGCAACATCAACAGAAGAAGGCTCAACCAATGAAATAAAGTCGATCATTGAGTAATCATTTCTAAAAGCAAATATGGTCCTCAATGGCTCGTCTTTATTACCAATGATCCGCTCTTCTAGATAAGATGCTTTATACTTAATTGATTTCTTAGGTTGAAAAAAGGCTTTTGTGCCATTGTGAGCAATCACTGAATCAATAGTAGTAAGACCAAATGGAGTAACTTCAATTTCTGTAGCTTCTGGTATATTTTCAATTATAATAACAAATTCTGGAGCACCGTTCTCTGCATCCTTTTCTTTAAGGACATATACCACAGATGGTTCTTCATGATTCTGGAAACCTGCAGAGAAATCATTATGAACCAAATACTCTGACTTGTTATGGTCAGGTAAATTGTCATCAAATTTAACGTGCATAGACGCTTCAACAATTCTAGTTTTCGAGATATACACTCTGTATGCTTTTGGCGTTTAAAGTATCCTAAAAAGATACCTTTCTGAGCTTTAGCATCAAATTTCTTTAGGTAGACCTTGTTATTCAGGATGTAACATCTACATCCGAATTGATGAAAATAAAAGATACTAGGTCTTCTACCTTTGAATAACTCATACGATGTTTTACCTAGAATTGGTCTGATATAGATTCTATTCTGAATATAACAAGCAGTGTTAACAGCTTCTGCCCATAAGTACTTAGGGAGTTTATTTTCATGAATCATTGTCCTTGCCATTTCTTGTAGATATCTGTTCTTTCTCTCAACCAATTCATTTTGCTTTGGATTTCTGGGAGAAGATAACTCATGGATAATTCCATATTTTTCACAAAAGGATTCAAATGATTCATTTTCAAACTCACCCTCATGGTCACTTCTGACCTTTAGAATTTTCAATTCTTTCTCAGATTGTACTTGAATGCAGAAGGAGCTAATCACTTCGTATGTTTCATCCTTAGATTTGAGAAACTTCACCCAAGTCCATTTGCTAAAATCATCAACTATGACCAAACCATATTTCTTTCCATTGATTTAGGCAGTCCAAATAAGACCAAATAAATCAATGTGAAGAAATTCCAAGGGTCTAGAAGAAGAAACAATGTTTTTGTTTTTAAAAGAAGTTTTTACAATCTTTCCAACTTAGCATGCTCCACAAAGAGCATCTGAGTGATAATCAATATCTGGAAATCCTTTACCAAGCTTTAGCTTGGAAAGTTTGGAGATTAATCTCCAGTTAGCATGACCTAACCTTTTGTGCCAGACCCATTTTTCATCACTCATTGTCATTAGGCAAACGACCTTATGAACAGCCAATTCAGAAAGATTGATTTTATAAACATTCATTTTTCTTTTACCTTTGAATACTAAAGTTTTATCAGAGTTGATAACATAACAGAAGTCCTTGTCAAACAATACATTGCAACCATTATCACACAACTGGTTTACACTGAGTAGATTATGTTTCAGGCCATCTACAAGTCATACCTTATTAATAAGAGTATGAGAATTACCTATGGTACCTGTCCCGAAGATCCTTCCCTTCTGGCCACATCCAAAACCTTCATTTCCTTCCTCTTTCAGATTTAGGGTTTGGAACATACGCCTTTCTCCAGTCATATGTTGTGAGCAGCCACTGTCCAGATACCAGGATTGGAATCCCATATGTTCCTTTTGGCATATCTGCAGTAAATATAATTTGAGATTTAGGTACCCATACACGTATGGGTCCTTTTTGGTTAGTTTTAACATATTTTTTTTCCTATTTTGTTCTTTTGCTTTATAAGAAGGTTTAGCTTTACTCCAATCATTTTGATTCAAAATATTTTGACTGGAGTTATTCTTAACCTTAGCAGGAGAATTGATCTTATCTTGTGATTTAGAAGTGTTGAATATTGATGTCATCAGAACATCTGATTCATCAGATTCTGTTATAGAAATTCCTTTTAACTTCTGATCAATAGGTTCAGTTAAATTCATTGCTTTAACAGCAGGAACAAAATGGTTACTTAACACGGTTTGATCCTATGATGTTTTGAAACACTTTTGAAGAGTCATTAGTATTAGAGCAACCTTCATCAAATTCTAATCCTTCATTATTATATTTTCCGACTCAATAGATTATAGAAGCAAGTTTGGTACGATAAATGCCAGATGTAATAAACTTATGAAAAGCTTGATCATACTTACCCAGAGATGAGCACTCATTTTGAGATATACTTACTTCTTTTAATTCTTCTTTTAAAATGGAGTTATCTCTTCAAAGGATTTTAATCTGATTTGTTTGATTATTGCAATGATCTAGAAGATTGTTAGCACATGAAATAAAGTTAGAGTAAGAGAATGCCTCATCCTCATTTTCATATTCATATAGAAGTCCTTCATCAGATGAGTGAGCCATTAGTGCTAGATTGACATTATCTTCCTTCTCTGACTCTTCTTCATCCAACTCTTCGCATGCCGCCATGAAATTCTTTTTGAACCTGTTTCCGAAATTATCTTTTTGATAACTTCCTTTTCTCAAACTCTTCTTCAGGGGTTCAGGACAGTCACTTATGAAGTGACCTGGTTTGTTACAATTGAAGCATGTCCAGTCTCCATCTTTGAAGTTAATCCTTTTGTTGCTTTTAAGAAATCTTCTACTTCTTTTGGCCATTTTCTGAATTCCTTTAATGAAGCATGCCACGTCTTCATCATCAGATATTCCATCAGATTCTTCATCAGACAATTCATTAGCTTTACTGATTTCAGGAGATCTTTTGGACTTGTCACCAGATTTTTCAGAGGCATGTCTTAGTGCAAGAGATTTAAACTTCTTGGAAGTTTCATCTCCATTGATTTCCATCTCATGACTTTGAAGATTGCTGATTAAACTTTCAAGAGACAATGTATTTAGATCTTTAGCTTCTTGAATAGTTGTTACTTTAGATCTAAATTTCTGAGGGAGACTTCTCATAATTTTCTTCACATGAATAGTTGTAGAGTAGCTTTTGTTCAGAACTTGAAGGCCTGAAACAAGAATCTGAAACCTTGAAAACATGGTCTCAATATCCTCATCTTCCTTCATTTTGAATAGTTCATACTTCTGTATCAACAAGCCAACTTTGGCTTCTTTGACTTGTTGATTTCCTTGATAAGTAGAATACAAAGATTCAAAGATAGTCTTTGCAGAAGACTTATCAATGATTTTCAAATACTCAACATATGGAAGTGCATCAACCAGAATACCTCTGACTCTATGATGTTTTCTGTAAATTTTCTTTTCAGCAGGAGTAAGAGTCTTTTTTGTCAGCAACCATACCAGCACTATCTATAGGAATTTCGATGTCATATTCAAGAATATCCCTTAGCTCATCATCGAGTCCAATGATATACGTATATATTTTGCTTTCCCACCGTTCAAAATCAGTAGAGTCACCACAAAATATAGGAGGTTTAGCCGTGTAATGATTTCTCTCAGAGCTACTGTAATCATTGGGAATCCCCTTGAGACACTGGGCATAGTAACCTCAGGATCCATATTTTTCTCATTGGATCTTTGATTGTACCATTGTTAGGTATTACGCAAAGACCTTGCTCTGATGCCAACTAAAGGAGAGAAAAATAAACTAGAAGCGGGGGTTAAATTGTGTTTTGCAAAAATTAGATTTACTTCTAAACCAGAGTTCAGATTCTAAAACTGAGTTTAGAATCTGATATGGTGCAGCGGAGATAGAGACAGAAGTAAAGTAACAATAACATAGAACACACAGTAGTTATCCTGGTTCCTCTTCCAACTTAGAGTACTCCAATCCCCTTGCCAAGCAAGAGATTTTCCACTATAATCAACCAGATTACACTTGCTTATACACACTTGTATAAGATTTTTCTTTTTGCTCAGACCACTTTTCTAATACTTCCCTTGCTTAGAGCTCGTGTCTAAGACTTTCACCTATGCTTAGAGCTCGTGTCTAAGACTTTCACATATGCTTAGAGCTCTTGGCTAAGACTTTTTTCACCTGTGCTTAGAGCTCGTGTCTAAGACTTTCACCTTTGCTTAGAGCTCGTGTCTAAGACTTACACATGTGCTTAGAGCTCGTGTCTAAGACTTTCACCTGTGGTTAGAGCTCGTGTCTAAGACTTTCACCTGTGCTTAAATCTCGTGTCTAAGACTTTTATCTAAACAGAAAGTTTAGAGAAGGAATAACTTACAACAACACTTGATAAATATCAGAGGTGTTAAAAATAATACAACACACTTTTACAAAGAATCTCAATCAACACAAGAATAAGAACTCTAAACAGACTCAGTTCTCCGATAGTAGTGCGTGTATTTCTCAGTTGTATTATATTGTTATTTATTGATGATCTTCAAATCTTCAACTGTTTTTTATAGGCAAAGAAATCAAGACGTTGGAGCATCTTCATCGGCTACAAACAGATCAAATCTTCTAGTACAACTTCTTTTCCAATAAAGCAGGTGTTGGAACTTTCAGTCACAAGGATATCCACGAAACAAGGCATTTATCTAGAGGATACAACTATGATTCAAGTACAACACAACCTGTATAAGATAATGTAAATAAATCTTGAGTCCCGTGTTAGCAGAACTGACTTGACTTTACTCAGCATCAGAGGCAACATAGCACGCTTCTGAGCTGGAGTGTACTAGCATGAACAAAACTGAACCGAAGTCGTTTCAGTGTCATAACCAGTTCCATCAAGTAAATATATTTTTGCACACACAAACTAGTTAGTTAGAAATCCTAATTAATTTTCAAATACTTTGTTATCATCAAAACCTTGGAGGATACATAGTGTGAACCAAACTTGTTTCAACATCAACAACTTCCCTAGTCAAGGTGGAGTGGTTGTCGCTTCTTAGGAGTCCCCTGAATATAAACCTATAACCCCCTATAAGTACACATGTCTAACATTAGGAGGACAACTCATTATATACACAAAATACCTAGAGAATACATAGCTTCTCACCTCACGTGAGCTTGCTCTCTCCATAGCCAAAAACACCACTGAATAAGATTTCTCACCGTCGTGAGCAAGCCCTAACCCACTGAAAATCACTAAGTCCTATTCCCACCCCTACTAGCAATGGGGTACCACACATCCTATACTTTTTGACAAGTGCAATGGTGTTCACCGTGGAATCCTGGTAAAACTAACCTAGGCCACACTTTCCACTATCATTACCACTCCTCCACTTACAAAAGCCTTTATCTCCAGCCTCAACTGTCTTCAATCATGGTTGCTAGTTGTGCACAATCCCTCATACAAGAGGATACTAGAGGTAGTAATGATCCTAACGTCGTGCCTTTCAAAAACATGTCTCTAAATCTCTTACCGCTCATTTAAATCCTCCTTCAACTTTTTAAGTAGTACTAAATCATTTGCAAAAAGCATAAATCTCGGTACTAGCTCTTGGATGTATTTCTGAGTACATCCATAATTAAAGTAACATGATAGAGGCTTTGCGTTGAACCTTGATGCAAACATACCGATACTACTAAAATAAACTATGAAAAATACTGAACATGTACATAGTTAGTAGCTTCTGAAATGACTGCTTATGTCTTTATTTATAGAGTTACAAATTTGTCTTCATTCTCTAGATGAAATGTGGCTCGTCCAACAAATTTATAATTTTCAATTTTCTTCGCACTAAGCAACCATTGAACCATCTCTGAACCACGTTAAATTTGTTGGGTGAAACATTGTTTGCCCAATGGAATTTTTCTATTTATGTCTCAAATTCGCTGGTTAAGGGTTTCCAGCGTAACGAATTTAAACCGAGTTCTTTGTATTTCAATCTTTGGTTCATTTCTCCTTTTGGCTTGGATTTTGATCATTTCTTCTTGCCTTTTCAACCATCAAACATATTACATTCAAAGGTCAATAAATCAATATCAATTCCAAATTCCAAGACAATGTTTGGTATGAGTATTAATAATGGTTATTTTATACATTTCTTCGTGTGCAAGTAAGCTAATAAGTGTGTGAAATAAATAGTTGAAAACATGTAAATTTCACACTTATCATCTATCACAAACTTGTTGTGGAAGAAGGAAAAAATTCCATAGAACAAACTTATTTCGGTTAAAATCTAGACTTGAAAATGTTAGCTTTATAGTACTCTATCGGTTCTTTTTTAATTTTTGTTTTGAATTTATTTTTAAATATTGAAATAAAATAGTTATTTTTATATAATTATTTGTTTTTTTTCACATGTAAGAATTTATTACGTCAGTACATTTATTTCCCGCTTAATAATAAATATTTGTAGAAATAATTGAAAAAATGATAATCAATATTTCATTTGTCCCAAATTATAAGTCATTTTTTTTGAAATTGTCTTAAATTATAAGTCGCTTTACAATTCAAATACAATATTAATGACTTATTTCCTAGTATACTTTATACTATTTATTATTTTTCTTTTTTCTAATTATCTTAATTTTTCTTTTCAAGTAATTAATGAAGAATCATATAATAAAATAATTTATTCTTCCTCTATAAAATTAATTGTTTTTTAATTTGTGTGAAATATCTAAAACATTTTATACTAATTTGTTGCACAAAATAATTGTTGTTTAGTTTATTAATAATTGTTGTTTAGTTTATTATTTTTATTTTTAAATCCCAAATTAATATATTTAAATTTTAAGAAATTTTATCCCAAATTTATTAAAATACTAGTTAGTTGTAAGTCATGTCTCAAAACCTAACATATTATCTGTATTTACTATCACCTAAGTAAATATTTGTGAATATTTCCAAGGTCTATTAACTTGAAAAAATAAACTACCAACACAAAATAAAGAAGCTAAAAATACAACAGTCAGCTTCAATTCCCAATAATCAAATAAGAAAGTAAAAACTAAACCAACAGGTTACTCTAGTCCACTAGTCTAGAAAACATGAAGAACAAAGGAAAGGACCAAAATGACAAACATCTGGCAAATTGTAAACAACCATGCATAGTTTGCATACCCTTTGCATCTTCTTCTTCTTCTAAAACCTTTTCTTAATTCTCAAATTCCCACTTCCCACTTCACACCCCCTGACTCTTTTCTGCAGTACTCTCTAACATCACTGCAACATTTCAGCGCCTGACATGGTGACAATACCTATAGTCCTTTTTTTATATTCATCTGTGAGTATTACTAGTCTCGTGAATCCTCTTTTGTTTCTTTCTCTTCATTTACACTTATTTATTACCACTACCTTATTCCCTTGTTCATGTTACGTGCATATTTATGGGAATTCTACACGTATTTTATTTTTTTATCATACTTTAGCAACAAGACGAACCCTGTTTTTTTTCTTGTTCCAATATCAATTTTAACGTGACCATAGTGAGGTTAGGAAGAGAGTACCCTGCCCTATTTTTTTCGTCTTATTCTTACTCTTGTTGTGTTTCCAATCCAAATCGAATCTCTTCTTTACAACAGGACTGGGTCAGTTAAACCATTTCATCAACATGGAAACTTTTATCTGTCGTCATGTTTTTATACTTAATATTATCTATACTGATTCAAACTTCTTTTTATTTTTTGGAATTATTGATTCATTTGTTTGACTTGAACAGAGTTCGTAGACCTAATTACGTGATTATATTTATGGAATTATGTGGGGTCCATTTATGGGTTGATTTTAGTTTTTGCACTCAAAGGGTAATTTAGTAAGAGAATCGTTTGATAAAGAAGCATGTTATCAATGACGTACAAATACTTGTAATTTAGTAGTATTGAAACTAGATAGGTCATAGGTCCAACCTAAAAATATGACTAATGAGAAATTATGGGAATTTTTTACGTAAATACCCCTAATTTTGAAAAAAATTTCCTAAATAACCCATGTTTCAAAAATATTTCCAAAATGTCCCCATTAGGGTTTTGGTTTGAACTATGTCGCCATTGGAATTGGCAACTTTCTTGTAGAGGTCTAACCATGTCGCCAATGCAACTGGAGACACCCTTCCAAGTCGCCAGTGCAATTGGCGACACAGTGTAATGCATAAACCAAGTCGCAAATCCAAGTGGAGACACAGTGTAATGCTTAAACCAAGTCGTCAATCCAAGTGGAGACATGGTGTGTTTTGTGTTTTTTTTTTAAATATTGGAATATTATATTGATTTTGTTTGCACAATGATATAAAATTTTCATTAATTCAATAAAATATTACATTAGTTAATCTTCGTGACCGGGTGCATCCAATCGGCCACCAGTTCCACATCCCCTAGGGACCCTCACTCGTTGCACTCGTTGCAGCCGTTGTACTCGCCCCCTTGTTCCCCTTGTTGTTGATTTACGTCCGGTGTTTGAGGGGTCGAAGTCTCAGGAGCAGTCCTAGATGGTTCCCTTAGGATGTCTTGCATTCTCGTGAAGTCTTGGGGACTGAAACTGAGCGTGCGACCCATGCCATTATAGTTTGAGGGGGTGATTGGTGTGCGGGCAGCCCGATTGAAGGGAGACATTGGTGTGAAGGATTCGTTGATGAAAGGTTGAAATGGTGTTTGAAAGCCATAAGGATGTTGAGAAGGTTGGCTAGGGTATGATGTTTGGGCTTTTGGGCTATGAAAAGATGTTTGCCCAATTTGGCTATGGTATGATGTACCCTCGTTTTGGCTGTATCTTTGTGACATGTTGGGGGCATAGCCATATTGAGTCTCTTGATAATAATCATTTTGTTGAAGATGATATGGGGGACACTCTTGGTATTGTGTTGGGTGTATGGCATGTTTGGATGGATAATGGGTTGGTAATTTTGCTGGGTAGGGGGTTGTGAGTAACATGGCCTTGGATGAAATAGTTTGGGGGGGGGGGGTTGTGAGTACATACCAAGATGAAATAGTGTGGCACAACGATGAAATGAGAAGAAAGAAAAAAGGGCGCCCAGACAGCAAGCGTATAAGAACCGAAATGGATATCGGTGATAAAATGATACGACTATGCAGTATCTGTCGTCAGCCCGGCCACAACAAAAAACATTGTCCCAATGTTGGAGGAACATCAGCATCATAATTTATCTTATCTTTTCGTTTGTTGTAACCAAATGTTTTCATTAATGCATTTCTCTTTGTTATAACAATTTAAACAACATACAACAATAAGTTGATTGATACCTTGTATGTTCCAAAACATCATGTCGATCGGTGGCTTGTCTCGCGAAAAAATAACTTTACCCCAACGACGACGATACATTTTATGAGTAAAACAAAGTTATGAGAAGAGATGTGGAACAAACCAAGCTTAACACCCCTATTTATAGTGAAAAATTTCAGTTTGAAGGGTGTCTCCACTTGGATTGGCGACTTGGTTTAAGCATTACACTGTGTCGGCAATTGCATTGGCGACTTGGAAGGGTGTCTCCAGTTGCATTGGCGACGTGGTTAGACCTCTACAAGGGAGTCGTCAATTCCATTGGCGACATAGTTCAAACCAAAACCCTAATGGGACATTTTGGAAATATTTTTGAAACATGGATTATTTAGGGAATTTTTTCAAAATTAAGGGTATTTACGTAAAAAATTTCAAATTATGGAAGGGATAAATTTTTTGGGTCAAAACTCAAGGGATGATAAACCAGAACAAATTTGCCATGAAATTGAAAAGACACTTGTTAAAAAGCATGATCGGTTACTCTTGTGAAAGTAAGAAAATATATTTTCATATATCAAAGCTTTTATTTTTTTGACGTGATATATCAAAGCTTTGATGTAGAAAAAAAAAATTACAACATTTAATTAATTGACTTCAAACAACAAAAATAATAATAGGCGGAAATACACAAAATTATTTATTCAGTTTGGTCAAAATGATCTACATATGAAAGAGATAACAACTCTCATAATGAATTAAAAGACTCAAAAGCTAACAAAAACTCAACTAAATAACAATTAAAATAAAGTGGTAATCCGTATAAATTCTACATTAAATTAATATATAATTTATCCATAATTTCACACTTTATCAATTATAATATGGATTAAAAAACAGCCTTTAGATTTTTAAACTAAACTATGTTTTCTTCTGAGGTGTTTTTCCAGCTCTCTAATTTTTAACATAAAAATCATACGAATTAAAGGTGGTTATAATGTTATTTAAATTCCTATGATATTCTTAAAAGGTGGTTAAACCATAAGAATATAATTCTATGAATTTCTATTATTTTTCAGTAGGATTTCTACCTTATTCAACTTGTGTTATCAACAAATGAGAGAAAATTATTTTGATGCAACTTGAGTTTTTTAGACATATTGTAACAATTCTCTACCTGATGGTGATGTTAATTTAACTATCAACCATCTTGTTGTTGGGAAAAAAATAAATAAAGCATAGAGAAAAAATAAAAACATAATCATAGCACAAAAACATAACGGAGAAATTCCAAAATCAGAGGAAAAACCACGACCGTTTTCAATAGACAGCCAGAGAATAACACTAGTGAAAATTGTTACAACACAAAATATACCCTCAACTAACACAGACCCCAATACACCCACATCTTCCAAAATAAATATTTAACTACATCTCTGTTTACCTTTAAAATTGGTAAACAACCGATGATCTTCTAAAACAATAAAGTTCTAGTAACTTGCAGGATCGATCAGATTGATCCTATAAGACATGTGTTGTATGTGTATTTAGAATATTTCACGATTTGGTAAAGTATGCCTTTCGACAATGCACATAAATAAAAAGGGGTGTTTGAAGTGTAAAGGAAAGCGATAAAGATCAAAGAAATAACTAAGTCGAACAATACATCAAAGAAAAGAAAAGGCTGAATGTAAAGGTTTGATAAAAGCTGGAGTTAAATGCTGGAAAGGAATGCATACAGATCTTGAAATGCAGAAAGGTAAATGCTTGAAAGTAAAGGTTTTTAATGTAAAACTTCAAAGTAAAGACTTGGTAATGTAACTGACTTGAAAGGTAAAAGTTTGTGGAAAAAGATTTCAAAGTAAAGAATCTAAAACAGAAACTTCAAAGTAAATTGCATTGCAATAAAGGATAATGGTGATTACAATCACGTACATTCTCACTTCACTTGTTTCTCGACACACTGGATACTTTGAGTGAATATATAATTACTTGTACAAATATGATTTTTTCACACTCATTCTAACCCTAGGACTAACCTATTTATAATACTCTAAAGTAACCACCATCTGACGGTTTTACTCCTAGAATACGCCACTTGGCACTTCGCATGTCTTCACGTTCTGGATCTTCGCCACCTGTCCTCTTTTCAAATTCAAATAGTAGAACTTCCCTCCACTATTCAGTTGAAACTGCAGCGCATTATCCATAGCTAGCCACTTCACCATGTCGAATTGACTCCTTGGACTTAGCAATATTTGAAGTTCTAAAATCATTCTCTTCGACTCGGGTTCTCAACGAATAAAGTCGAAGGCCTTCTGGTCGAATCCTTCTTCTTTAGCTTATTATTTTAAAGAGTAACTTCTTTAAAAGCCAAATCATTTGTAATCATGTAGCGTCGAAATTAAGAGCTAACAAATTGCCCCCCAAAAATGTCTTTTCGCCGGTGTTGGTAGGAAGGTCATTTTTTTATAACATAATTTTCGACGCCTGCTCATTAGATTATGGAAAACATGGTCATAACTGACCAACCCACGATTTAGAAACTATTCAGTTTCTTTCAACCATGCTTATGACGTCATGTCATGATGGCAAATCTTCAAATGTCTTTTCAGCCATATTTGTGATCAGTTTCCATCATCACCTTTCTTGGAACTAGACGTTTGTGGTCTGACCATAACCACCACCATCCAACCATTTCAGACAAAGACACGCGTCCCACTATTGTATCCATTTTAACGGTGGATTCACAGTCCCCTCATCTTCCAAACGCCTATAAATACCCTTTTCTTCCAACTTGAAACTTTTTGCATTCTCAGACTTTCTTTCAACTTACTTCCTCGTTCTTTAAACTCTCTCAAGAAAACCCAGAACGCATTCTCACTTTTCTCTTCAACTTCCAACAATGGCATCTTCACAACCCATTCACCAAGAAACAAAAAGCCAAAAAGGGAAAACCACCCCGTTCAAGCAAACTCTTCCGCCATTTTCAAACATCCCCAGACCAAAGGTGGTGAAGAACCAACAGTTCATGCCGAAAACTCTTCTTGAGGAAGCAAGGAGCATTTACGAATCTCAGGTAATGATCCCTCTCCTTGTCTCTGATAAACCCTATGCTTTAGGTGCCCCCTAGCTAATGTTAAACCCACCAATGAAAAACTGGGCGAGTTTTTTCCTTCTTACCGTAAATCTAGACCTCTAGGGAAAAAGAGCAACCCTAATGAGGATGGAGCCTCCCCTGGTACACCCACTTTGACGAAAATGGATCTGAGGTACCTTCATGATGGTACGAGATTGGTAAGAGTTGTCAACCCTTTAAAGGATTTTGACCTTTGGATGACAAGAATGGAAAGGGTCAAAGCTGATTATTGGAAAACCATTGGAATCTATGATCTGCTTATGCTGTCGAAGACCAACATCCTTTATTGTTTGAACCTGCTGGCAGCATCTCTTTACTTCTGGGATAGTACCCACTACACCTTTCATCTTCCTTGTGGGATGGTTACTCCCACACTCTTCGATCTTGCTGCCATTGCAGGTCTTCGACTAGATGGCATTTCATACGATTCTGATACTGATGCAGAGGATACCATAGGGATCTCTGACTCCAAGCTCACATACACCCACTTCATCAACTACCACAAACGTGATACTGCAGAAATCACTGATAAGGAACACATTGCGTTCCTCACCGTATGGCTGTCGAGGTATGTATTATGCTCAAAATCCTTACAGGTGGCCAAGAAGTATCTCACTCTGGCCAACCAACTTCACAACAATAGAGGAGTTTGCCTTAGTGGGCTGATTCTGGCAAACCTCTACGAGTCTCTCAGCGAAGGGGCGGCTCGACTTAAAGACTTGGAGGCCCAAGGTACTGTTCACTTGAATGGCCCCCTCTGGCTACTTCAGTTGTGGCTCAATGCAACTTTTGAAGCTTGCCTTCCCAGGAAAGGGCAGGTCGATGACGATTCTGCTGAAATCAAAGAGAGGAGGGTCGAAGGTACCCACCTGGTGAAGCTCACGCCCAATGATGATGGGGAAACTCTCAAGAGAGCCTTCTCCAATTACATTATGATGTTTGCCAAAAGGCATGAGTTTACACCTAGTATGGCTCCCTTTGCTGAGAGAAGATGTGGACCTGAGTGGTTTACAAGGCCATTCCCTGATTCATCCACCAAACTCGACGCCGAATCTGTTTCAATCTGGGAAGCCTTTTTGATTCCTAGATTTATAATTCAGAGGCTGAATCTTGGAAGAGACATGGCAGCCTTGATTGCTTACCAACCAAATCTTGTCTCTTGATAATTTGGGTTGGCTCAGATTTTCCCCAAATGCATATACGGGAAGAAAAGCCATGTGGTGCTTCATACTGCCAGTTTTGATGAAGGAGGTGTTGTAGTCACTTTCGACCGGTGGAACGCTAGGAAAACAACCCTTTCCCCTGTGTACTTTCAGCCCACATTCTTGTGCACCAAACCCTTCCATAACTGGTGGTCGAAGTACTACAGTGAACAATTTCTTGATGTTGCTGCTTTCTCTTCCTTACTTGACCAAGCTTTTCTTGATGTGCAGGAAAAAACCAAGAAGAGTAAGTTCATTCATGTCAAAGAAATTCAAGCCTTTCAAAAGTACTTTGAAACTGTCTATCGACCAGATGATATTAGTCGAACCATTCGTGAGGCTGCTGTCACTTTGAAGGAGAAATTTCTACAAAAAATGGATCAGTTGAAAATCTCTTCGAATGTTCCTCTTGAGAAACGTTATAAGGTATCTTTTGAACTCTTTCCTCCAAAGTTCCCTCGACTGCCTAATGCTGATTTTGGAGTGGCACTTGCCCCCCCATTTCCAGACTGGTTTGTCTGTGGTGAGCACTTAAAACTCCTTCGACAGCAGTCTCAACCGAAAGCCCAATGGTGGTTACGACTAAACATACGCTAGATAGTTTCAAAGGACACCTTCATATAGGGGTCGAGGATGTCCGTGTCGAATCCGAAATATATGAAGCTTTGAGGTCCTTGATTTGTGATTTTTAACTAACCACTCAATTATTAACCTTGTAATAATCGTCTGTCTTTCAGCTATGGCCAGGAAGACCGGCTCATCAAAGGGTGCTGCAGGAGTCGAAAAGGACACTGAAGGCACAAAGGTATTTTATATCTCTTGCCTAAGTCTTTTTGTGTAACCAAACTTCTAATATTTGCATCACCTTTTAGGCTGCTCGAAAACCTTCAACGTCTTCAAAAAAGGGAAAGAAATGTGCTCAAGCAGTTGTCCCTCCAGATACTGATGATGAGTCCCCTGAGGAGATAGTAGTTAAGAAGAAAAGAAAGCTTGTCAAAGCTTCTGGAACTACCACCCAATCTCCGTCAAAGGCGGCAAGAATTCTTGAGAAGACACCTGCTGGTAGTGGTGTCAAGAAACAACTCTTCAGGGTTGCGTCGAAAACGACTGCTGGTGATCCTGACAGTGCAAACTCAAGTCCTGATGCTGCGGCTGTACAGGTATGCGTACTATCTTCACTCAATATTTGGATTCCCTACTCAGATTTCTCCCAATCTTATTCTCTTTACTTGTGGTTTTCAGGCTGATACATGTGGTTCTAACCCACCACAATCTTCATTCAGCTTTGCAATAACTCTCCTGAATAGCCAAGGTGACCCAACTTATCACCCTACCTCTGACCTTGGTTCTAGATATAGTTCACTGAGCGAAATTAACCAACCTATCCTTCTTACAGTTCCTCCTCCTGAAGCGGATGAAACAAACAAAAATTTTCCTGCCAGGACCCATACTCAACAATTCCAGACCGATGGTTCTGATCATGAAGAGGATGATGTTTCTCACCATCAACCTCTCGACCACACAGAGACTATTGGTATGGACATAGAAGGAAGGCCAACTGAAGCAGGAGAAGAGGAGGTCGAAGATGAAGAAGAACAAGAAGAAGAGAGGGAGAGGACTGAGCAAGATCAAACCCATTCGACTGTGGATGAGGCAGGTCTTGTCAATAATCCAACTCCTAAGCCTGCAGTCACTTCGACTACTGGAGGATCCCCTGCTGGAGACCCACTGGCTGCTCTCAAATGGCCAAATCCTCGAGAGTATGCCAGATTGATACTTGGGAAGAAGTACAGTTCTTCAGGTACTAGTCTTAGTACTTCGACCAGTTCTGGGGGTCCATCTCCAGATGACTTTGCCAGCCCTATCCTTCAAAAAATCAAAGACAAATTCTTCAAAGGGGACATCCAAAATGTCTTACTTTCGGATCGAACTGCACCTCTCTTCCTGAAAGACAGTCTCTAAAAACTGGATCTCTCGACCCTTAGTACATATGTGTCTGAATTCCTTATGGAGTTAACTGCTTTAGTAAATCAAATGTTTGAGGACTTGAAACTTTTTCCCAAGATCCAAGACACCATTGAGGTTACAACTAGATTAGAACATGCAGATTAGGACGAAGCACACGCATCAGAAACTAAGGTCAAAAATCTGGAGATTGATCAAAACAACAGGCAAGCAGAGATAGCATCGAACCAAAAGAATATTGATGACTGGAAGCAACAAATTGAGGAACTGCAAAACAAGATTTCCAACGCTGAAAAGCGCAACCTTGAACTGAAAGAGTTCGACGATACTGAAATGGCCAGAGAGCTAAAGCGCACCATAGACTTCCTCGACAAAGCCCAAACGCTTGAGAAGGAACTTTCCACAGCCAAGCTCAACAAAGCTCTGTGTGAGAAGTGCCTTAAGACTCACAAGATCAACTTCCTTGAGTTGAAGTCGAAGCTACCTTTCTGATTTGTCCCTTGATTTCTTGTTTGTAGTTCCTTTTTTGATCATCATGTTTTATGGCCCTTTGAGGCCCTATGTAAAGACAATCTCAATGCCCTATGTCATTTATTTAAATACTTCTGTTTACTATTAACTCTTCGACTTGCAAAATTTTCCTCTTAAACTTTGCAAATCTTTGTAATTAAAGTACTCTGCCTCTTTTCTTGGAAATCATGAAAATAACGCAACATTTAACAGCTTAGTGTTCCAACGGCACAAGTTTCTATTTCATAAAGGAATATTAATGGCGCAACCCTAGGGTATACTCCCAAGAGTAATTTCACGTATTTCCATCGTTGACTGGCCAATCTTTACAAGGCCTTGCCTCTATAAAATCCTCTTCAGGTGAGCCATATTTTGCATCTACTGAAGCAAGCATGAGTACTTCCTCAAAGAAGGCAAGGACCAAGAAGGTGTCTGAGGAGACAAAGAAAGATGAGGCAACAACTACTGCCCTCAATGATACTTCAACTGGAGCAACATCTCGCGCCAAGAAGAGAGAACCCAAGATGAAGGTCTCCAAGAAAGGACATTCCAAAGCACAAAACTCTGATGATGAAGCTGACGAAGATTATGTTGCCTTCCTCAACTCTATTAAATGGAGGGACTGTGAATGACCTTTCTCCTAGGTTTCATGTTGTTGTACTTGTTTCCTTTCCTTTGTATGCCATTTTGGCCTCACATGGCCTATTTTGGCTTTTATAATCTGAATGAAACTTACGTTTTCATATGAATCTCTTGTAAAATAGGCTTATATTTTTTCAAATATTTCCCATTTACCCTTAAGACTCTTAAATCACCCTCCATCTCTTGAATCTCATAAGCATTATTACTAAATGCCTTAATAATTTGAAAAGGACTTTCCCACTTAGGAGACCACTTCCCCAAAGTTCTGGTCTTTCGATCCATGGTTAAGATCACTTTCCACACTAGATCTCCAGCTGAAAAGGTTTTAATCTTGACCTTTTTGTTATAAGACTTCTCCACCCTCTTCTTTTGCCTTTTCAGCAACTCTAATGCATGGAGTCTTTCTTCATCCAAGTCTACTAATTCATCAAGCATCATATTCCAATAATATTTAGATGGAATCTCATGATGCCTTTGAATCCTTATTGACTGAAGATAAATTTCCACAGGCAAAACTGCGTCATGACCAAAGATTAGTCGAAATGGGGTAGTATTAGTTGCCTCTTTAGGGGACGTTCGGCATGCCCACAGTATTTGGTCCAATGTCTTATGCCAATTTCTTGGCCTCTTTCCCACATGATTTTTTATCAAACCAATAACCACTTTATTTGCCACTTCGACTTGACCATTAGCTTGAGCATAATAAGGTGTGGATGTTAAAAGCTTGCATCCCATTTCTTTAGAAAACTCTTGCATTTTTCGACCAGTGAAGACTGATCCTTGGTCTGTTGTAATTGTCTCTGGGATTCCAAACCTATAGATGATGTGTTTCTGGATAAATTCAATCACATCTTCTTGATCAACATTTTTTAATGGGATAGCTTCGACCCATTTGGTAAAATAATCAATACCCACCAAAATGTACTTATGATTCTTTGATGATGTTGGTCGAATTTCTCCAACCAAATCCAAAGCCCATCCTCTGAAAGGCCAAGGCTTTACTATAGAGTGCAACTCACTTGCAGGGACGTGTTGGATGCCAGCATGAACTTGACATTCCTGAAAACCCTTAGCAAATTCAATACAATCTTTTAACACGGTGGGCCAATACATGCCCTGTCGAAACAACAACCATTTCATTTTATGGCCTACCTAATGTGCCCCACATGCCCCACTATGGACAGTTGAAAGGGCCAAGTATGCCTCTGACTCACTGAGGCACTTAAGCAATACCCCCTCAGGAGTCTTTTTGAATAATTCATTACCCAACAAGACATAACTTAAAGCTTGGTACTTGATTTTCCTCTCTGTTGAAGCTTTAGGATTTTTCATATAATCCATTATAGGTTTCCTCCAATCCTTGTCAGTTATGTTATCAACTGCCAGAATTGCAAAATTATCTTCATCAGCGTATCCAAGCTTAGTTTCTTCCAAGTCTGATGGGGCTAATCCTACTGACACCACCCTTCCTCTAACTTCGACTTCGATTGCATCTTGTAATTTGTCTTTCAAAACTTTATACCTTGATGCAATCTGAGCCAAGTCATTAGCTACCTGGTTTTCCAATCTAGGGATGTGTCGAAAACTAACCGCGTCGAACTTTTTCAACAGTCGATTCACAACTACAAAGTACATAATTAAGTTTTCTTTTATGCACTTGTACTCTTTGGTCACTTGTTTTATGACCAGTTCTGAATCTCCCATTATTTCGACATGAGTTGCCCCCAATTCCAACAATACTTCAAGTCCAGCAATTAAAGCTTCATATTCAGCTTCGTTGTTAGAACAACGGCCTTCGATTTTATACTTAAGTGTTGTTGGAATTTTATTAGGAGAAATAACAAGTACTCCTATGCATGTCCCATCTTTGTGGCTCGACCTGTCGAAATATAACTTCCAAGGTTCCACATCAAGATAGTTCAGGGGGGTCTCATTTGTAGAATGGTCAGCTATAAAGTCTGCCACTATTTGTCCTTTAACAGCTTTTAAAGGCTTATAAGTTAAAGAATATTCAGTTAATGCTAATGCCCATTTTCCAATTCGACTATGCAAAATAGGTTTGGACAACATATGTTTAATAAAGTCATAACGAGAAGAAACATAAACATCAACTGGTTTTATATAATGCTTCAATTTGGTACAAGAGTAATACAAACATAAACATAATTTTTCAATCATGCTATATCTAGTTTCTGCATCATTTAAAACTCTACTAACGTAATAAACGGCTCTTTCGACACCATCATCATCCTCTTGAGATAACATGCTCCCTAAAGTTCTATCTGACGCAGCTATGTACAATCTCATACACTTATTGCCATGAGGTGGTGAGAGAATAGGGGGTGAGTCAGGTACTCTTTGATCTTGTCGAAGTCTTCCTGTTGAACTTGCCCCCAGTCGAACCCATCCTTGCTAGCTCGAAGCAATGGTGAGAAGGCTTGCGTTTTCCCACTTAAGTTACATATAAATCTCCTCAAGAAATTTATTTTGCCCAAGAGAGATTGCAATTCCTTCTTTGTTGATGGCGCTTTTGCTTCCATAATGGCTTTGGTTTTATTCTGGTTAATTTCGATCCCCTTCTTGTGGACCACAAAGCCTAAGAAATCCCCTGCCTGCACACAAAAAGCACATTTGAGAGGATTCATTTTTAGACCATGCTTTCTCATCCTTTCAAAGGAATGTCGAAGATGGCTTATATGATCTTTTCCCGAAAAGGACTTAACAACAATATCATCAATATATATTTGCATAAAAGTCTTAACGAAATCATGAAAGATCGAATTCATTGCTCTCTGGTAAGTTTCCCCAGCATTTTTTAGACCAAAAGGCATTACTACCCATTCATAAGTGCCTAATGCCCCTGGGCATCAGAAAGCCGTTTTTGCGACATCTTCCTCAGCAATGAATATTTGGTTATAACCAGAATAACCATCCAACATACTCAAGTATTCATGTCCTGCAGCAGAATCAATCAGCATTTCTGCCACAGGCATAGAATATTCGTCTTTAGGGGTTGCAGAATTTAGATCTCTAAAATCTATACAGACCCTTAAAGAACCATTCTTTTTAATGACTGGTACAATATTAGCTAACCATTCGACATACCTAGCTGTACGGATGAACTTGCATTTAAGTAGCCTTTCAATTTCCTCCTTGATTTTGGAAAGGATTGTTGGGGCAAACCGTCTTGGATTTTGCTTGACTGGCTTTTTCCAAGGTATGATTGGCAACTTATGTTCAACAAGCTCTCTCCTCAAACCAGGCATTTCATCATAGTCCCAGGCGAAGCAATCCTTGAATTCCTTCAATAGTTGGACCATTTCGACTTTGAGTAGTGGGTCGAGACTAGCACTAATATAAGTAGGCCTTTTTACTCCCCCTTCACCCAAGTCAATTTCTTCCAAAGGATCTTGCGCCAGCATTTTAATATTATCTGACAGTGGATCCTTTTCAAAACCTAAAGGCTCATTATCATAAACAGCATCAAGCCTTTGGTTTTGGTCTTCGATTTGAGGCCCATCAGGTGGCTCAGGTTCAAAGTCCTTACCAGGGCCTACTTCACAAATTTGAGTTTTTGCTTCGACAGCCATGTGGTTGTGTGTAGCCTCTAAGGCCGCTTGTAACTTAGATTCGGCCACATAGGCCGAAATTCTTTGTAGTGCGTTGAATTCAGTCATTGTTACTGAATTCACTTCCCTAACCTATGGGGTCAACTTCAGGCAACCCATAGTACGGGACATTGCCTTCTTCTCTTATGACTTCTCTGTCCCATCGAAACCCCTCCAGTGGGTGCAAGTGTAATGAGCAGAGTGCATGGTCATCTGGGGTGAGATCAAATTCTGCTGGAGTACAAGGCGCAATATGCGCCAAGTTTTTGTCGAACTCAACACCATCAACATAATTAACAGGCACCTTAAAGTACCCTTGATCAGCTTCAATGTTTTCTACTATTCCATCAGGCCTCCAGATTGTTATTCGTTGGTGCATTGGTGAAGGTACTGCCCCAATGCCATGGATCCACTCCCTTACCAGCAAAAGGTTGTAATTAGCTTTGCTTTCGACCACCATAAACAAGGTGGGTCTTGTCACTGTACCCACAGTCAAGTCAACCTGTAAGACACCTAGGGTGGTCCCAATCTTCCCTTCATAGTTAGAGAGGACCATGTTGTGGGGTTTAAGATCAGTGTCGAATTTACCAATTTTACTTAGTAGAAAATGTGGCATTAAATTGACAGTAGCCCAACAATCCACCAATATCTTATTTACAGCCACGTTCTCTACTTTCCTTGTAATGTACAGAGGTTTCAAGTGTCCCTTCATGGCCTCAGTTGGCCGCTCAAAGAAAGCATTTTGTTCTTCGACACAGCCATTGTTCATTACATAATAACACACAGGTTGGTGTGCTGCCATTTCTACCTCAGCGTTGGCATCCAAATTTTCCACTTCAGCCACTCTGTCATATTCTCTTGGCATTACTGATACTACGTTGACAATAATGTTTAAAGAAGCATTAGAGTCTGAATCAAAATTGTGGGTCGAAGCTTCATCTTCAACTGCTTCAACCGCAAATTTCTCAGCTTCTTCCTTCTTGGAAGTAAACAGCTTTCGGCCCACCGGCAGCTGGTTTGTTGTTTTCATGCCAACACCTTTTTTACTAGCTGGAAGAACATTAGTGCTGGTCTCCGTCGAATCTTTAGTCTGAGCTTCCCTTAAAGCCTTCCTTCGCCTCTGTTCTCTTCTCCACTAGGACCTGGACATACGATTTTTTCCTTTGTATTTCTCAGAAACGTAGGCAGCTTTGTTGGAGGACTTGAATTCTTTCCTATACTCAATTGAAGAACCTCCAGCCACATCAAAACTTTTCCATCTTTGCTTCCCTTTTCCTGCTGCTTTGACTGGTTTAACCCACCTTCCAGTTGGTACTTCACCGCTGGGCTTGAAAGTAGCTTGCTTGGCCCTTGGAATTTATGGCCTTTGGCCATATTGTTTTTGAGTAGCTTTCCTTGGGTCGAAACACCCTGGCCTTTGAGCAGCTCTCTTCTCACGTCCAGATTTGGCCTCTTTCCCCGCTTGGAGGCCATGAGCAGCTTCTTTGTCGAAGATAGCACTGCATCGAGGGCACAACATGACTTCAGAGTTCTTCCCCTGGCACCTGTGGAGAAAATCAACAATGGTTTCATCCTCCCTAGGATAAGCCAGTTTGTCGCAGTCCTCTTGTTCATCAATATCCATGGCCTGTCTGTCAGTAACTTCGACCATGTTTATGTTGACTTCATCTTTTAAACGCATTTTGGAGAAGCTAACATCAAGGCCTTCAGCAGCCTCGTCCATCTGTCTAAAATGATCAGCAATCTCTTTTGTCACCATCTGCAATTTTGGTGCTTCAGCTTCAGCATGGGTCTCAACTGTAGTTTCAGTGTCGAACCTTTGAACTTCAGAAGACGTGCTAAAGTAGTGTTCAGCAGCCATACATATCAAATGCTCAAGCTGGTAGCCATCCATTTCTTCAGCCTCTCTAATAAACACAAGATCATTGGTAAGGTCCTCAGTAACCTCCACCACTGTGGCATTTCTGCCAAGAGCTTCGTTGGTGCTAACACTATCCGAACTGCTGTCAGACAATTCAACCAGTTCGACCATGTTGACCTCCTCAGGCTCTGCATAGTTTGCTTCAGCTACTTCAAGGGGGTTGGTATCAATCTTCATCTGGGTCTTATTCTTCTCCCCAAATTTGAGCCTTCCCTCCTGAATAGCATTCTGCACCAAATCCCTGAAAAGAAAACATTGAGACGTCTTATGACCCAAGTAATTATGGTATTTACAAAAACCTCTCTTTTTTCTTTGCTCTAAAGGTGGTGTTTTAGCACCAGGAGGCACTAGTATTTGACCATCCTTAACTAAAAAATCAAAAATTTCGTCACATTTTGGGATATCGAAAGTATATGTTTTCTTTGGGAACCTATCGTTCTTTTCAGATTCGACAGGATTTTTTCCATTTGAAGGGACTAATAATTTACAAGAATAAGGAGGGCCCTTCTTAAGTTCAGCAAGGTCTATTTCATTTTCGTCGAACCTAACGGACTCATCATATAACTCGTCGATACCCTCCTGGTATTCGACGTAAGCTACCTTCCTGTTCTTATTCACCCTAGCTTTCTCATCTTTGAGACGCTCTAGCTGTCGAACTCTGTCAGCTAACTGGGTCATATCCCTTAAATACTGTGTGTCCAGTTTTTTCCTAATAGAGTAATCAAGGCCACCAGCGGCCATTTCGACAAGTTCATGCTCAGGCACTTGTGTGAAGCATCTAGCCTTGAGTAGTCGAAACCTATTCAAGTAATCATCTATTGGCTCATTGAACTTTCGTTTCACACTAGCCAATTCTTTCAAACTAATTTTAGTTTGACCCATGTAAAATTGCTCATGGAACAAACGTTCTAACTGGGTCCAATTACAAATCGAACTAGATGATAACGTAGTGAACCACGTGAATTCATTTTTAGTGAGGGAACTAGGGAAATACTTTACCCTCAGACTTTCATCATTCCCAATTTCCCCAGCTTCGATCAGGTAGCGCGCCACATGTTCGACGGTAGATTCTGTAGTATCTCCTGAGAACTTAGTAAACTTTGGTACTTTTGTCCTGGGAAGCAATTCAGCTTGGAGTATATAGTCTACTATAGGCGAAGTAAAGTTTGGCCTAGAAAAACCCATATTCAGGCTATTTCGAGCCATTATTCTTTCGACCATGGCTGCCAAATTGTTCTCTGCTGCTGCATTGTTGCGTCGAACCTGATTCACCACATGATCAGCGTTTTGATTTCGGTTCACTAGCACCATCCTTGGCTCTTCCTCTTTAAGTATAGGTATTTGATTTCTAGGAGGCTCCTCCCTAGGTGGTTCGACCAACTCTGGATTCACTTGTTGAGCGTTCCCCCTCTCCTCGACTCCTTGATTTTGGTGTTGAACAGGAGCGGGCATTCCCATGAATTCTGCTATATGCGCCATCTGGGTTGTCATCATTTGATTGGTTTGAGTAGTATTCTGGATCAACGGCTGGAAAATCTCTCCCAACGTCTGAGACAAAGTATGTACCATTTGCATGTTGCTCTCATCCATCTGTTGCCTCAAATACGCTGCAGATTCATTTGTTAAGTTGGGCCCTTGAGCAGAATATCCCAGACCTATGGACTGGCTGTTTCGACCCATGTTAATGCCAGAACCTGACTCCTATAAAGGGGGAGATATCACATTTTCTGAATATATTGGGGGTGCAGTACGCAAATTCTGCATCATTGCCATTGGCATTCCATAGACTGGGTTCCTAAGCAAAGGCTGTGAAAATCCTGGGGGAGGAAATTGACTATACGTCGAAACTCCTCCTTGTGGAGTCTGAGGATTCGTCACTGATGGACCAATGTACTCCAGGACTAGCTGAGTGTAAGGCCTCACATATGTTGCTCCTGGTCCTGCTGTCAAAGGTGTTGGTTCTGTCACCATGGTTAACACTGTCGACCCTCCTATCGAAGGAACTGGAGTTGGCGCTACAGTACTTCTTGGTAATTCTTGAGGATTGATGGTGTTGTTCTGAACACTTGAACTGCTTGGTTGAGTATTAGTCCCAGCAGAACTGGGATTTGAATTTCCTTGGGCAGATGTCATTCTCCTCACGTTTCTTCTCTTTGGCCTATATTCACTTAAATTGGCTACCTTTCCACTTCTCAAGTGCATCCAATAAAGTTCGCCACAATTTCGACCAATAAAACGAAGAAAAAAAATTCAAAAAGGCAGTTATAAAACTTCCTTTTGGCAGTTATTTAAAAGTTATAAACTTCCAAATCCACGTTTAGCACGGTCCCACCGGGTGTGCCAATTTTTTTACCTTGAAAATTGGTAAACAACCACTGATCTTCTAAAACAATAAAGTTCTAGTAACTTGCAGGATCGATCAGATTGATCCTAAGACATGTGTTGTATGTGTATTTAGAATATTTCATGATTTGGTAAAGTATGCCTTTCGACAATGCACATAAATAAAAAGGGGTGTTTGAAGTGTAAAGGAAAGCGATAAAGATCAAAGAAATAACTAAGTCGAACAATACATCAAAGAAAAGAAAAGGCTGAATGTAAAGGTTTGATAAAAGCTGGAGTTAAATACTGGAAAGGAATGCATAAAGATCTTAAAATGCAGAAAGGTAAATGCTTGAAAGTAAAGGCTTTTAATGTAAAACTTCAAAGTAAAGACTTGGTAATGTAACTGACTTGAAAGGTAAAAGTTTGTGGAAAAAGATTTCAAAGTAAAGAATCTAAAATAGAAACTTTAAAGTAAATTGCATTGCAATAAAGGATAATGGTGATTACAATCACGTACATTCTCACTTCACTTGTTTCTCGACACACTGGATACTTTGAGTGAATATAGAGTTACTTGTACAAATATGATTTTTTCACACTCATTCTAACCCTAGGACTAACCTATTTATAATACTCTAAAGTAACCACCATCTGACGGTTTTACTCCTAGAATACGCCACTTGGCACTTCGCATGTCTTCACGTTCTGGATCTTCGCCACCTGTCCTCTTTTCAAATTCAAATAGTAGAACTTCCCTCCACTATTCAGTTGTAACTGCAACGCATTATCCATAGCCACTTCACCATGTCGAATTGACTCCTTGGACTTAGCAATATTTGAAGTCCTAAAATCATTCTCTTCGACTCGGGTTCTCAACGAATAAAGTCGAAGGCCTTCTGGTCGAATCCTTCTTCTTTAGCTTATTATTTTAAAGAGTAACTTCTTTAAAAGCCAAATCATTTGAAATCATGTAGCGTCGAAATTAAGAGCTAACAATCTCACAACACTCTAATACAAGAGTATAAGAGAGCAAAGAAAGTCCAATACAAGGTTAAAATGCTTTTGACTGGTGCATCCTAGATTGAAGAACTTGAATCCTATATATAGTCTTAGACTCACTCTTCCTTCATAAAACTAAGCGATGTTGGACTTCAAAGAACTTGTATCCTATATATAGCATTGGACTCTCTCTTCATTCATCAAGTAAGCAATGTGGGAATTCTTCAACATGTATATTTTCAACCAACCCCAACAATCTCCACCTTGATTGAAAAGAATACATAAGTTTTTATTGTCTTCATTGACAATCATACTCCCCCATAAAGAGTATCAACATGTATATTATCAACCAACCTCAAAAATCTCCACCTTGATTGAAAATAATACGTAAACTTTCATCATCATCACCGACAATCATACTCCATCATAAAGAGTATAGCCACTTGAAGATACACCATTCCAAGAATTTACACATTGTCTTCACCGACAATCATAGTTTTAAAAACTATCTTACTTTCTCATGAAGAATATATTTCACTTGAAGATAAACCACTTCAAGTATTTCACACTGTTATCACCGACAATCATATATTTTATCATGAAGAATAAATTTCACTTGAAGTTAAACAACTCCAAGAATTTTATATTGTCTAAAACTCGGTTGAAACATTATGGTGTAACTTCCTTGTTAGCAAGAAGCTCTTCAACCACATACATAATTTTGCACCTTGTGTAATCTTGATTGTATCAACACATATTTGACTTAAAATTTCCACAAGTAAAAAAAAAATCTTTCATCAATTTTCTCTAGCCCAAACTGCACAGGGGAATTTGTGACTGCATCTCAACAACTCTTTCATAACACTACCATTCTTTTATGATGTGGAAGATTAGACAAAACTGCAACCACAGAGCATAATAAGAACACTTATCCCCAAATTGAACCAAAAACTCTGATACCAGTTGTTGGGAAAAAACATACAAAATATAGAGAAAAAAGAGGAACACAATCACAACATAAGAACATAACGTGGAAACTCCATAATCGAAGAAAAAACCACGACCGTTGTCAATAGACAACCAGAGATTAAGACTATATGAAAATTGTTACAACACATAATATACCCTAAACTACCCCAAGCCTAGTACACCCATACACTCTAAAACAAATATTTAACCATATCTCACAACACTCTAATACTTGAGTATAAGAAAGCAAAGAAAGTAAAATACAAGCTTAAAGTGCTTTTAGCTGGTGCATCTTGGAATGAAGAACTTGAATTTTGTATATAGCCTTGG
Source organism: Lathyrus tuberosus (assembly GCA_022829125.1). Taxonomy (NCBI): domain Eukaryota; kingdom Viridiplantae; phylum Streptophyta; class Magnoliopsida; order Fabales; family Fabaceae; genus Lathyrus; species Lathyrus tuberosus. The sequence goes on from JALAZF010000900.1 coordinate 1,024,163, forward strand.
ACTCCCTCTTCCTTCCCAAGTGATGTGAGACTTCAAAGAACTTATATCCTGTATATAACCTTGGACAAAACTAAGGGATGTGGGATTTTTCAACATGTATATTTTCAACCAACCCGAACAATCTACACCTTGATTGAAAATAATACATAAGCTTTCATTGTCTTCACCGACAATCTTACTCCACCATAAAAAGTATCAACATGTATATTTTCAACCAACCCCAACAACAATTCTCTACCTGATGGTGGTGTTAATTTAACCATCAACCATCTTATTGCTCTCTTAAGAACTTGAATCATTCTTCAACGAATTTGAACACATCCGAGCAATGCTTGAACCTTAATCTTGAAAATGATTTGGCGAACATATATGACGGATTCTCTTTTGTACTTTGAAGTCCTAGAAATTTCAATTAATAAAAACAGTGATGTTTTTTTCTTTTCCTAAATGTTTATTTGCCAACATGTTTGCATATTCAAATTATCGCAATGCATCTTTACCCGTCTTTTTGATTTTGAAAAAGGGAGAGAAGTATACTCTCAGGGGGAGTATAGTATACTTTCAACTTAATTGATAGGGAGTTTAATTACTCCAAACAATAATGTGTTATTTCTTTTACCACTTCTTTGAGAGATGTGTTGTCATTATAAAAAGTGGGAAGAATGTGGAAACTTATTTTATAGGTTATCGATCTAGGAAGATCCATTAAAGAAAAATATGCTTGTGATGATGACAACTAACTCAACTAGTTTCTAACGACAACAACCAAAGTTAAGTATAAAGCGGTTAAAACTTCAACCATATCATTTGAATTTGATGAATTAGACTATCTGATGATGGATCCTAATTGGAATATAACTCAAGCCTCGTCATAAATTAAAGCTCAATCAAGTGTCTACATTAATGAAGTATTTGACAAGAGTTTAATTGTGTGAAAGTTCACCTTGACACGTTTGAATGAATAACATTGTAAAATCATAATGACTTTATTGTAATATGGCTAATCACTCACGCACTAAAACAATTTTTTAAACTTGTTTTTATCAAGAAATTATTTCTAAAAATGTCTTGAAGTCGTGATAGATGATTTGTGAACTATCATAAAAGTTCGGAACTAGTTTCTTTTCTTTCCAATCGATTGACATTTCTTTCAATCGATTGGGACAGTTCAAAATGTACCCTAAACGAATAGGATATCATCTTAATGAGAAGCAATGCCTATGTATATCTTGCTTCCTTTTAAAACAAGCCAAACTATTTTTTTAGCCAACCAATCGATTGGTGCAATATTCCAATCGATTGGCTAATCAATTTAAGTCCCAAAAAAACTTATTTTTTTTGTACCAACCTCTAGCCTATAAATAAAAGTCTATTCCCAAATATTTTCACATCTAGAAGCGTGAGACTTCTTTGCTCACTCCTCACTCTCTCTCTAAAATATTTCTTGTTTACTTTCTCTCACTAAGGTTTAGCCATAATGCTTTTGAGAAAGTCGTTTTGCAAGTGAGGCAATTGTAATTCTTGATGGGAAGATTTGTAAGTTCACCAATAAAGTTTGTTTTTACCTTGGTTAAACAATTAATCGATTTATGGATTATTTATTTGGCTTCAAATATAAACCCATGAAAAGCTTTAGTTTGGAGGTTGTGTAATCAAGTATTTGTTTAGGCACAGGATCATCCCAGTGTTAAAATCTCATTGGTTATTGGTTAGACCAATATAAAACCAAGATTCAGTTTAAGCTCAACCCGGTGTTAAAATATGTCTTCTGTTTGAGATTAGCCTAGTGTTGAAATCATATAGGTTCTTGGTCATCCCAAAATAAAATCAAGATTTGGTTCATGAGCTCAGCTTGGTGTTAAAAGCTCTCCCAAGTTCAAGATCAGCCTGTGTTAAATCTTGGTTTGAAGCTTGAAGACTAGCCTCTTGAAGTTTCTTATGAAAAGGAGACTAACCGCTTTGATCCATCATTTTGAAGTTAGACTCAATGTTTCTCTCTGTGTTTGGTGAAAGGTAGCCTTAAACTTCGTTTTCCTTGTATAAGTGGGTTTGAGTGTTCAACCTACAAAAAGATCTTAAGTTTATTGGATACTCTCAAGATAAAATCTTGAGAATAAGACTAAGTCATTTTTTATTGAACATGTATAATTCCTTGTATTCTTTTATCTTCTCTTAAACTCTTTATATTTCCTCATTTTACCTTATGCAATTTTATTTTCTGCTGCTTATTTCGAAAACTCTTCTAAAATTTTTTCAAAATTTAAAATTGATCCTAAAATTTTTCAAACTTAAATATTTCTAAAAAAACAAAATTCACCCCTTCTTATGTATGGAGTCCAATGTCGACTAACGGGGAAGATGGGTGGTGGTTCTTCTAATTAATCTTGTAATTTAGAGTGTGTTGTTCCTCTTATTTTATTTCTCAATAGGACCTTTTAGACTTACCTATTTTAGGAAGTAACTTTATTTGGTTCTAATATAATGGGGGTTGTTAGTAAGCTTGATCGGATTTTGGTTACTAAAGATTGATGGAGCATTTTGGGGATTATGTCTCAATGGGCTCTCCCTAGATAGGTTTCTGTTCATTGATATGTCATTCTTAAATATGCTAATCAGACGTGGGTTCCTAATCCTTTTTGGTTCAATAATCACTAGCTATCTCACAATATTTTCTCTGAGTTTGTTCATAATTCCCACTTTACTTGTTCAAACAAACACTAGGAGGCTTTTGTCCTTATGGGTAAACTTAAATGTCTTAAAGATTACCTTGAAGTTTGGAATAAGCAAGTGTTTGGTAATTTAAATTACCAAACCGACTCCCTCAGAGATATGGTAGGTAACTTCGACCCTTTGGCCGATTAAAGAGTCTTATCTAAGTAAGTGATGGGCTTTAGGTCTAAATACATGATTAATCTATGGTCCTTGCTAATAAAGGGGATGTTAGGTCTCAATTGTTCCAAAGATCCAAATCCATGTGGCTCAAGGAATGAGATGCTAATCCAGGTTTCTTTCATGCCTTTATGAAAATTAGAAGTAGGAAAAATGTTATTTTATCTCTTAAGGTGGGAAATAGTTGGTTTGAAGGAGTGACCGAGATTTAGAAATAGGTTCTTAGTTACTTTAAGGATTTGTTTATACAACTGAATGTTCACCATCCCAGTGTAGATTGGGTTCCCTTCCACCCCCTTTTAGTTGAAGATAATATGGCCTTTACCACTCCCTTTCTCCTTGAGAATTTAGATGGGGTAGTTATTCATTGTGATGGTAATAAGAGCCTTGGGCCTAATGGGTTCAATTTCTCTTTTTTTAGAAGGTTTTAGAACTTACTGAGGGCGACTGTAAGGATTATGTTTGATAAGTTTCACTATTTTGCTTTGCTATCTTGGAGATATTTCTCTTATTTTATTACTTTGATCCCTAAGATTAAGATCCCCTCTCTTTTGGGTGAATTCTAACCTCTTTTTCACTTTGGATCCCTTTAAATTGGAAGCCAAACTTCTCGCTAAGAGACTTGGGTTCGTTGTCACACCCTAATTCCTCAACTTGACGTTTAGTAAAATATTTCAATTTTAACTCAACACTTAGAGTGTCACGCATATTTCACCAAACATAAAACCCAACAAGATATAATAATATGAATAAAGCAGCAAAAATAATAAAGTTTGACATATAGCGTCTCAACAACAAATGAATAACAAAGTGGTTCAACAACTCCAAAATGAATAAGACATGTAACAACAAAATATAGAATAACCCGTCCCCGATGCTTCATATCAGAGTAACTCCACTAAATACCAGAATGATAAATAACTAAAGAGGCCTCATTGTCATCCTGTAGCTTAGGCAGCTACTCCTATACCTCATTTTATGTACTCCAGAGGAGCACAAACACCACAACAAACACATAGGGGTGAGAGTACGCTCAAATATATTAATGGTGCAAAACATAGAAAGGGTAACATATTTATCATAATCATTAATCACATGCTTATGCACAACAATAAACCGTCATAACGATTACTCAATAACACATGCAGGTATGTATGTAAATGTACCCCATAATCGAATCTACATGCATGCGGTACCGATTTGGATATAAGAGATATGTTGCAGATTTTCGTCCATACTCGCTCCCGGTTCTCTCTTCTGAACCAGATCCCACCATAATTGTCATTGATCTCCACTACTGAGTCAACAACGCTTCAGTGATCCCATTACTGAAATCAGTTACTTGCTCTCGATCCCCACTTCTGAACTAGAGCTCACCACCGAACCGAAGTTCGTACACGATATTGCATGAACTCAACAATAACATGAAAATATGATCATTCACAACCAACCACACTTTTGACTGTGTACATTTTCAATAAGTCCATCACCTCAAAACAAGTGTAATTTGCAAATGTATTCAACAATACATAATCATACAATTATATTCACATTCCAAATGTTATTCAATTTCTCATAATATTTTATCACAATAATTAACTCATCAGACACATCAAAAAGAAATTAAAACATTAGCCTCACATGAAAAGAACATCGAAAACTGATATGACCGCTGACGACCAACCACTGACGCTCGTGACGGTCGGCCTTTCACTTGGGTGACAGTCATCGCACTGTCTAACATCCCTGTCCCTCAAAACTTGTCACCTGCTGGAAACCAGAAGGGAAAGTCCTTCTTGGGGACCATGACAGTCGCCCCACCCTCTCTTCCAGATGCGTGACGGTCGGTGAGTTATAGTGATGTTCGTCACTGCGTTGTAGAAAATCCAAAATGATATTCTTGCCATGCGAGCTCATTCAAAGCTTCTATTTCGATCCCACAACACCCAACACACACATAAACGTTATATATATATATATATATATATATATATATATATATATATATATATATATATATATATATATATATCATGTTATTGCATCTATGATCCATTAATTAATCATATAATTCATTAATATATCCGAAATATGTGATAATGTTCATCACCCAAAAACACAAAAACATGAACAACAACCTAATCAATTTGCACATACAGAAGCACACAAAAATTATTAGTAAAACATTGCCCGAATTTCATATCATTCACAACAATTACATTAAGTTTTATACAACCTTTTTTAAAAACACATAAAAGAATCAACTATGTAAGAAATAGGAGAAAAATCATAGAGGATGGTGAGGATCCCTCTCTACCCTTCATGCATTTGACACAAATATTAGAGTAATTTCCCCTACGATGATTTTGCAAAAAGTGTTGAAATTTGTGTGTTTTGTGATTCCTATAGCTTGCCTATTTCCTTCCCGCTCCATCTCTTTTCTGTTTCACGTTTTACTCTCTTACTTCAAAAAAAAAAACTCTTTTTCTCTTCCTCCCTTTTCTATAAAAAAAACCTTTTTCTATTATTTTAAATAAATCTGTTTTTCTCCTTCACACTTTTGCCTTCTCTCTCCTTGTTCCACGATTTTACTCTTAATTCTGTTTTTACCCCCCAAGACTCTATATTCTCTCTTATTTCTTTTATTCTCTTAGTTTAATCCAATTTCTCCTCATTTAAATTAAATAAAAATATTACTAAAGTTCTAATTATACCCATCCATCAAAAATCCCCACAAAAGCATACATTTCACATAGTTGCACACATAATCACATATTGACTCGAATAATTAAACTAAATTAATTAAAATAAACCGGGGCATTACATTGGTGATTGACAAGCTTATTTCTCTAAATTAGTCAGCTTTTTTTGAAAGGGAGAATGTTAGTTGATGGAGAGGAGGTTGTGAACGACATGATAAATTTGTACAAGGATTCTAGAAAGGTGTGTCTTATTTTAAAATTTGATTTTAAAAAAGCGTATGATTTGGTTAGATATAGCTTTTTGGATTACAAGCTTATTAAATTTGACTTTAATAATAAGTAGAGGTCTTAATTATAGCTTGTGTTTTTGCTAGTAATCTTGCGGTGTTGGTTAATGGTTTCCCAACTCAAGAGATTAAAATCTAAAGGGGTCTGAAACAAGGATATCATCTATCACCTTTCTTCTTCCTGTTAGTGGCTAAGGGTCTTAGCGTGTTGATTAAGTGGGATACCGAGTTGGCTCTTTTTGCAGGGTTTTAGAGCTAGTTTCTCCAATTCGGAGGTTTCCCACCTTCATTATGATGACGATACTCTGATCTTAGAAGATCCTCCAAATGATAATTTGTGGACCATAAAAGTAAGTCTGAGGGGTTTGGAGCTTGTTTCAGGTGTCTGGGTTAATTTCACTGCGAGTAGTTTGATTAGGATTAATGTGGATCATGTATTTCTATAAATAATTGGGTATGTTAGTCACTATATGATTGAGTCCCTCCCGTTTAGATACATAGGGTTTTTTTATTGGAGTCAACCCTCAGTTGGGAGGTACGTGGGAACCATTAGTTACCTTGATGTGTAATATAAACAATTCCTAGAAACATAGGTATGTTAGACTATGGGGTGAGGGTAGAGTGACCCTCCTTAATTATGTTCTAAATGTTATTTCTACTTTTTTTTTTTACCATTTTTTGAAATTGAAAGTGAAGTCGTGGAATAAATAAGTCAGGATTTAAATGAGGTTTTTATAAGGTGGTGTGAAGGATGATTCCAAGATCTCATGGGTGAAGTGGTCTGTTGTGTGTACACCTAAGAATAAATGGTGTTTGGGTGTTATAGACCTCTAATTGGTTAACATTGCTATGTTGTCCAAGTGGAGGTGGGGACATTTCTCGGGTGCCTCTGATCATTGGTATGATATTCTTACAACAAGATATGGAACCTTAGTTACTTCTTCTTTGAATGGTGGTAGATTTTTTGGGTTTATGATTTGTTTCCTCTTGGTGGAAAGGAGTGACTCTTCTTAGATATAAAGGAAATTATCTCTCTAATTGGTTTAAGGATGGATTGAGTAATAAGGTGGTGTCCGATATTCAAACCTTATTTTGGACGTATCACTGGATCTGGAACGTCCCTCATAGGATTATGTTCCAAAGGCTTTTCACCATCTTTCAAGTTCAAGATAATAATGTTTGTGAGAGATGGGTAGTATGGAAGATAAGAGGTTGTTTTGGGACTTGAGATGGAGCATTCCATTTTTTATCCATGAAGAACCTTGGTCTCTGAATTTTTTTCGTTCCTACAAGAGGTTCAGTTTAATGAAGAAAGTCATAAGTGTTTTTGGAGGCATAATAAAGATGGTTTTTTCACTACAACATATACTTATCAAGCCTAATTGGATCTTAGTAATTCTTCTGTTGTAGAGGGAGAACTTGACTCTCCCTCTAGTCTAGGACAAATGAGCTCCTTCTATGGTGGTGATTTTCTCTTGGTAGCTTTTGCAGGATAGTTTCCCTTGGAGAGAATTTGTTCGACCAAAAGGCTTTTTGTCGATCCTTATGGTGTCTCCTATATTTTGGGCGGGGCATTGTTAGAATCAATATCTCATTAGTTTGTTACCTATGGTTTAGTTTATATTATTTGGTATGTCATTTTCATATAGTTGGGGTAGCAGATAGGAGTGGTAATAGGTTGGTCCAAGTTAGGCTTTATCAAACTTAAGCTTGGATGGCTAAAAAATCAAAGGCTAAGTCTGGTCTATAGCCTGTCATAAACTTATTTTTAGGCCCGAGTCTGACCTTTTTGAATGCATGGTTTGCTTATTAGCTTATTGAAAATCCTATTTCATTTTAATATATGTAAATAAACCATTCAAGTAATATTTAAATAGATTAACGAATTAAAAGACCAATGAGACTAAGTGTTTGTTTGCATTGACTTATCTGAGCATACCTAATAGCATAAATTTTTTTGAGACTATTTGTTTAATAGAACTTATGAAAATAACTTATGACATTTTTCATAATGTTTTTCAACTTATTTTCATAATTTCTTCAAGATACCTAAGCTTTACTTTTTTAATTCAAAGTAGAAATACAATATAATAATAATAAAGGTATTTATATTAATTTAAATAGGCAAGCATGATAGGCTTAAAAGCTTTTTTATGGCCTCTGACATAACCTTTTAACTAAAATAGTCTTTTAAAAAGCCTAGGTCGTTTCTACTTTAAAAAATTATGGCATGCCTTGGACCTGTGTAAGCTAGACCATAGGTACCCGTTAGTTGGCCTGGCCTAATCCCACCCCTAGCGGCAAGTTGATATCCCAAGGGATCTTTCTTTAGCTATGCTTACTAGCATGATTTAAAATGTCTTGGGTTATCCCTTTTAGACCATCTTAACTATGCATTTTAGAAAAACATAAAGCTTCAAGATGTCTGATCTTCTGACAATGATTAATTTATAAACAGGACGACTAGATTCCTTCTTATTATGGAATACACTAACAAATGATTCATTTGGTTGATACCGTAATCCATATTTATTATATGAAACCCTATGATTAGATAAAATTAAATCTAAATATTCTTCTTCCTTAGTGAATTTACCCAGGTTTTTATATAAACTACTAACTTCGTTTCTTAACAAGTTCTAGGTTTCACATTTCCTAGATTTTAATGATTTGCTTCTGATATTAGCTAATTCATTTCTAAGAAATTCATTACAATTTTTAAGAAATTTATTGTGATCTTTGAAGTCAACGACATTTCTTTCTAAATTCTTAATTTATTTGCTAAGCTTGACACTTAATTTAAACATTTTCTTTTAAGTTAGAGATGTTACCTTATCGTTGACTTCTTCGTAAGCAATTTTGAAAAAAAAGTGATTTTCTTCATTATAAACTAGTCTATTTATAGACTACTAAGCTAACTTAGGCCACAAGCTAACTTAACAATTGAGCTTATAGGCAAGGCCCAATTCGACATGCTTTAAACAAAACATATTTCGACAGCATACTTGAACAGACTTCAACTACAACATACACAACTCCTGTCGAACCATGAGGATACCCTTGTCGACACCAGATTTCGATCCAAATACCACAAATCTCCACCTTGGAACAAACTCTAAACTAACAAGGGAATAAACTAGCTTTCATCGTGTAGCTTTATCAACTGCATACAGTGGAAAAAACTTGCTACTTGGCAATATCTTGGTGATCATATCATCAACATTGTCATCAGTTGAAAGCTTTAGCATTTGAAATTCTCCACACTCGATTATCTCTTTGACTAAGTGCAGCCTCATTTCGATGTGCTTGGTCGCTCATGGTAGGCTGAATTCTTCGACAGGTGCATTACACTTTGACTATCACATTTAACAGTGATAACTCGACCTTGAAGTTTTAGCTCCTCAGCAAAACCTTTAAGCCACAATATTTCTTTCACAGCTTCAGTGAGGGTAATTTACTCCACTTCAATGGTTGATAAGGCAACAACCTTTTGAAGAGTTTCTTTCCAACTAATTCTCTTGCCAAACAAAGTGAACACATATCCAGAAATAGATTTTCCGGTATCCATACAACTTGCATAATCAGAGTCGACAAATCCTTTGCTTTCGATTTTGCTATCATCACCACAGGCTCCACCATAAATAAATACTCTTCTTAGAGACTCATTTATGTACCTTAGAATCCACTTCAATGCTTTCTAGTGTGCCATCCCAGGACTGGCCATATACTTGCTTACAAGGCTCACTCTGTACGCCTCGTACATACCATAACATACATCAAAGAACCTACTATACTAGCATATGGAATGCTATTCATATATGCTATTTCAACTTCAGTACTAGGACTTTGAGTTGTACTTAGCTTGTATCGAGGATTATTCGGTGTTAGAACAGGCTTTGCATTTGACATACCAAACTTGTCGAGAATCTTCTTCAGGTATGTCTCGTGAGATAAGCATAATATTGACTGCTTGCTATCTCTCCGGATTTTAATCCCCAGAATTTTGGAGGCAGCTCCCAAATCCTTCATGTGGAACACCTTATCGAGTTCAACCTTCACCTTCATAACATCTTCGACAATGTTGCTTATTATGATGATGTCATCCACATAAAGCAACAAAGTAACAAATGAATTTCCAGGTTGAAATATGAAGTAAACACAGTTATTGAATTGCCTCGTAGTGAAACCTATGTATGCCATGAGCTTGTCGAATCTTCTATTACATTGTCGAGAACATTGTTTCAGGCCATATAGAGACCTATTCAGCTTTCACACATTCACACATAACATTCTTTTCCCTTTTATCCATACCCTCCAGGATGCCTCATCAGGATTGTTTCATCTAGATAACCATACCGGAAGGTTGTCTTCACATCCATCTGTTCAAGTTCTAGGTCAAACTTTGCCACCAAAGTGAACAACATTTGAATGGGTATATGCTTTACAACAGGTGAGAACACATCATTGAAGTCGACACCTTCTTTTTTAGTGAACCCCCTAGCAACCAACCTTGCCTTAAATTGCTTCGACATCACTCCTTTGATTCCTTCCTTAACCTTGAAGATCCACTTACAGTTAACTAACCTGGCCCCTTCAAGTTTCTTTATCAACTACCAAGTGTTATTATCATAAAGATATTTCATCTCATCATCCATGGCGTTCAACCATTCAGACTTATTTTAACTCCTTATAACTTCCTTATAGTATCTAGGTTCATCGTCAAGAAGCTCACTTGCAAAGATTAAGGCATAAGCTATGAGATCTGCATAACCAAGTCTTTGAGGTGGCTTGATGACTCTTCTCGACCTGTCTCTTGCCAATAGGTAGTCTTATCGGTCTCCTCAGCTTCGACAATAACTTTTGCTTCTTCTTCGACTTCATCTAGGTCATGCAATTCAACATCAATATGTCCCACCTCAACAGGAATCTCTTCCTGTTCCAGCTCTTCAGAGATCTTCAAACTTTGACCAATGTCATCAATTTTCTTGAAATCTATCTCAGCTTCATTAAAAACTAAATCTCGACTTGTGAATCACCTCGTGTGACCTGGCTCTAGGCACCACATCCTAAAAGCTTTGACTTCTTCAGGGAATCCAAGGAACATACATCTTAGAGCTCTAGGTTTAACCTTGTCTTGCCTAATGTGAACATAGGCTAAACAACCAAATACTCTAAGTCTGTCGAGACTAGGTGGATGTCCCGACCAGACTCCTTCACGCGTCTTCATCCCCAAGGCTTTTATGCTGCAATCACAATAGCTTTTGCTCAAAACACCTTCTTCAATCCTGCACATACCAACATGTACCTCACCCTTTTCAGGACGGTTCGATTAAACCTCTCAGTCAAACAATTTCTTTGGGGAGTACCTGCAATAGTTTTGTGCCTTACAATACCATACGCAACACAATAGATATCAAAAGCCTCATTGCAAAATTCAAGACCATTTTTGGTCCTCAACATCTTGACCTTCCTGCCAGTTTGGTTTTCGACCAGAGTCTTTCAACTTTTGAAATTTTCAAAAGCTTCATCCATTGTTTTTTGGATGAATACCCTTAACTTCATGGAGTAATCATCAATTATTGATAGGAAATACTTTGCATCTGAGTGTTAAGGATTCCTTGCAGGCCCCCAAAGATCAGCATGAATGTAATCAAGGGATCCATATGTTCTTTGATTACCTTTGTTAAACTTCATTCTACATGATTTACAAAATACACAAGGTTCACAAAACTCCAATTTTTTGATCTTGTCACCACACAACAGATTTTGTTTCGACAATTCGACCATGCCTCTTTCACTGACATGGCCAAGTCTCTTATGCCATTGTTCAGTCGTCGATACAGATTTTGTGGATGCAGCATTTGTTGAACCACTTATAAACTCACTCTCAAGGGTATGCCAGTCGTGTTTCTTCACGCCTCTCAAGACTTCCTTCGACCCTTTCATTACCCTTAGGATACTTTACTCTCCTTTAAAAACATACCCTTTTCTTATCGAATTCACTAGGAGAAATAAAATTCCTCTTAAGATCAGGTACATACCTAACATTAGTCAATAGCCTTATTGGTTCATCATGGAGCTTAAATCTCACATATCCAATACCTGCAATTTTACAGACTTTGTTGTTTCCCATCAACACTGATCCACCATCTCGATCATACTATTCCTCATACACGTCTTTGTTTGGAGTCATGTGTCAAATACACCCTGAATCTATAATTCAATCCTTGCTAGATTCGCTGCTTGAAACCACAAGGACATCATATAATTCATAACCATCTTGCACAATGGTTGCATTACCATTATCCTTTCCACCATGTTTGTTCATTCGATCTGGGTATACTTTTCTTGTATGACCCTACTTCTTACAATGACAACACTTAATAGTAGGAGCATTACCACCATAACAATTCTATAGAATTTTACCCTTTTTCTTCTCAAACCTACCATCTTTCTTCAACAATTTCCCCTTAATGGACAAACCTTCACGAACTGTTGTTGGCTTATGCTTCTTTTGTTTGTTCAAATCCTTAGAGTACAAGGCAGATTGAACATCATCAAAGGTCAACGAATCTCTTCCATACATAAAAGTTTCTTTGGAATGAGCATGAGACTTAGGTAAATAACACAACAACAATAACATTTAATCTTCATCATCAATCTTGACCTCGATATTCTCAAGATCAAGAATCAACTTGTTTAACATATCCACCTGCTCAGCCAAGGCTTTGTCTTCACTGTTCTTGAATAAATACAGAGCTTGCTTCAGGTAAAGACTATTAACCCACAAATTCTTCACGTACAAACCTTCAAGTTTTGTCCACACACCAGTTGCAGTTTCTCCTTTGAAACCTTCTGGAGAACCTTATCACCAAGGCTCAATACAATGGCACTGTGGGCTTTTTCGACCATCGTTGTCTTCTCCTTTTCCGATAGGGAAGCATCCATCTTCTCCGATCCTTTTAACACTTCTAACAAACCCTGCTAAACCAGTAAGGTTGCTTCTTCACGGCTACAAACCGAAATCATTCACCCCGATGAATTTCTCAATCTCATACTTTGTTGGTGAAATCTTCTCCTCCACGCTCACCGCACGAGTTTATTGTGAATTGATGTCATCAAGAACAAACCAAAATATGAGAAAAAGATTGAGTTTCTTGAACAAACACAAGAAACCCTATTATGTTTTACGAAAGAGATAGAAGAAGGAAGAAAAAGAATAAGAATTAGTTAAAATTATTTTATTATTCACTTTCTCAATAAGGGTTCAAAGATTACAAGTGAATAACAACCATTAACCTCTCTCAATAACCCGAGAGAACTAATCTATTTATAGACTACTAAGCTAACTTAGACTACAAGTTAACTTAACAATTGGGCTTACAAGCAAGGCCAAATTCGACATGCTTTAAACAAAACATATTTCGACAGCATACTTGAACAGACTTCAACTACACCATGCATAAATCTTGTCGAACCATGAAGCTACCCTTGTCGACACAAGAGTTCGATCCAAATTCAACAGAATCTTTTAATAAATCTTCTTATGAGGCTTTACACAAATCTTTGCACAAATCTATAGATGTTTCTTTAATTTATTCTTCATGTGTTGTTATAGCCTTTTCATATGATGCATCAAAATTTTCATATATTGGATTGGGATTTTGATATACTGATTCTTCATATTACTTTTTTGATGATGGCTTATCTGATGATGGCACTTCCAACGATGATCTTTCAAAAGCTTCTACTTCTGGTGATGAAAGTTCTTTGGATATATATGAACTCCTTTGCTCATTCTTGAGCAATTAAATTATTTCTCTAAGCTTCATGATGGTTTCATTTTTGTTTGATCTTTCCTGAAATTCTTTAAAGAAAATTCCTATCCTTAAAATCTAGTATTGAATCAGATTTTAGATACTAGTTCTTGAATATTAGAAATTTACTGGTACTTGATATCTCATTTTCTTGAATACATGTGTTTACCCTTTCTATCTTATTTGGAACTTCATGGTTTTCCTTAAGGGTGTCCAACACTTCTTTTGTTGTGCTACAATTACAAGCATGAAAGGACTCTCTAGTGCTTCGATTGAAACTCAAGTTGCACCTTTCTCTTTTTTCTAAAGTCCATAAATAATTTGATTTGTCTACTAGTTCGTTAAAGTGAATAGGGATAAAATTACCGTTTAAAACAAAATTCCATATATCACAATCAATTGAATCAAATACATCTTTTGTAGAATTCTTAAAATAATTGCATTCGTAATTAGCATCTTCACTCTGTTGAAAAAAGGCTAACGGTGCACACGTTTGGTAACTTAAAGGACCAAATTGTTATAAAAAAGATGTGAGCCTTTCATAGGTTATGCCCACGAACCTTCATACAATCATAGATTTTAACTAAATAATTCCATGAATCAAACAAGATATTTTAACAGGTTAATATCAAAACCAAATGAGAGATTTCAAAAGGCTAATCTTCAAACCAAATAGATCTTTTAACATGTTGAGCTCACATACCAAATAAAGACTTTAACTGAACGATCTCAAGAACCAAACGAAATTTTCACTTGTTAATCTCAAGAACTAAACAAAATTTTATTTGTAATGATATCAAACAAGAGACAATACCTTCTTGAGTATATTATAATAGTCACACAACACCAGAACAAAAACTCTCACATATATTTTTCACTCTCAAAGAAATAAGAAAATTTTTGTGAGAAAAGAAAAAGATGAAGTAGAAGAGAGTAGAAAGTGAGAAATAATAATTCAAAATTCGTTTTATGATGTGTTTTATAAATGAGGAGAAACTCACTTTTTATAGGAGAAAAATTTGGCTCAAAAAGGAAAATAATTCATGGGATTTTTAATGAGTTAATTTATTTTACCCTAGTTGTTAATCGATTAAGAGCTTTCAAATGACGGCAGTCCTAACTCCAAAAAGGAAACTACAATTGTTATGTGACTTAATCGATTAAGAGTATTTTTAATTGATTAAGGAGTCTTTTTCCTTGCTCTAATCGATTAGACTAAGTCCTTAAACGATTAGGAAGTGTAAAATATTTTCCAATTGATTATGAACACTCCTTAGTCAATTACATATAATATTTGATAGTTTTTCTAGAGGTTTTAAGGTGGTTTTAGTAAATTGAGAGAGGTTCGGAAAAATCTCGAGTGTGTGCGTGTGATTTGCCTTAGTAATTTTAGAATTACTCTTATACCTTTACAATACACTGATCACTCAAACACATGATCTGACAAGCTTTCACACTTCATCTCTTTCAAAATCTTGAAGCTTCAAGTTCCCTTAATTGATTCATCATTAATTTAGCACTTTATCTGTAACTTAATTCTTCTAAATTGATGAGGCTCGATATAACATTTTTGATAGACGCCGTCATCAAAGATTACTAGACAGGAGATCATCAAAGACTTCATTGCTCCCTATTTAACCATATGTGTTGTCATCATTTAATTTGGATTGACATATTGGTCTCAAAAATAACATATTGAACATTATTATTTCTTGACAGATGAAGACTTCACATAATGTTGTTTGACATACAATGTTGTCATCATAAAAATCACGAAGGTCATTTGACAGTTTTAAACAATTGTATTGGAAAGCACAAAGATCCACACACATCAATTTGGAAATTATTATGTTTTTTTGGATAATTGGTACACAACCATTTTTTTATTGTGTACCTTGCTCAATCAAACCACTTTCATTTACATGCCCTAATCTCAAATACCATAACTTTATTTTGTCATGAAAGTCTTGACTAGATAACGATGATGACCAATGCAATTTGAACTGTCTAAAATATACAACCCACATTCAATCTTAGTGAAATAGCTTAAATAAGTGAACATACTTATAAATAGTAAATTTTTGCTTAAGCTTGGGAACATAACTCATATTACGTAGATGGAACTCATCATTATTAAACTTCTTAAGCCTAATTGTATCAATACCATGAACTTTGCAAGTTTTATTGTTACTGAGTTGAACAAATCCATTTCCTTTCAGATCCAAAGTATCAAAATATCGTTTACTTTGATACATGCTATAAGAGCATATTGAGTTAATGGCCTAAATATTCCATGTCTCCAAACTCCTTTCCATTAGTGCACTAACACTTTTAAACTATCCACATCTAAAGTAACCGCAATCCGAACATAATCACCATTGCTTCCCTCTCGGGACGATCCTTCTTAAAATGACAGATTTTATGAAAAGTGAAACATCTTAACTTCAAATTTGACCTGGATTTTTCCCTATTTGGTTTCCATTGCTATCATTTTTATCCTTTTGAAATAGTCAATAATTCACCTTTATCCTTAACCTTCCGTACAATTAAAAAGAGCATCCTTAAAATACTCAAAGGATCTGGATAATGAGCTCAATACGAGTAGAACCTTGTCACCATCATAAGGTTTCACCTCAATACTTTTCAATTTATTAATGATATTGTTAAATTCTATCAATTTATCCACTATGGATTTGTTCTCCATCATTTAAAATGAGTAGAGTTGTTGTTTCACACAACATGTGAGTGAATGACTTGAACATAGACAGTGGTTCAAGCTTGACTTACATTTTTATTGTAGTCTTCTTCCTAGAGGATTCCTTTAGGACTTTATCATTTAGGAACCAAATAATAGCTCTCCTAGACTAATCCCCCAAATTGGTCTTCAATGCTTATACACATTTTTGTTAAATTAATATGGCTTTCACATTAACTCTCCCCAATCTAAAATTGGTGTCTTATAAAAAAACATTTCAATTTAGAATCAATGGTGTTCACTTGTAAACATGTCTCATTTTTCCCATGGTGGATACTAATTGTTTTGAAATTGAAATATCAAAGTTCAAACAAATCATTAAAAAGGATGACTGACATATAGAACAATGACAATCAATTAAATTTCTTAAAGAAAAATTAATTTGCCACATACTATAAGCAAATCCACAAGAACAAGAAAACAAATGAAGAGTATACACAAATTTTAATTACAGAGTTCGATCAAACCGATATAATCCAAAAGAGAGAACAAGTCTCCGATTCATTATAATTAAAGAGTTGTTACAAGAGATTACAAGATGGGTAATAAGAAAATAGCATTCCAAGCTCCTAAGAACATCTCATATTTTTTACTCAAGTATTTCTCAACCTATCCTATTTTCAATATATGAACCACACAAATCCAATATGTTTAGAATTGTTTCTCAACTTTTATAGATACCCAAAGATCTTCTAATTCTTAGAAAAAATAATGCTAAAAAAAATACATCTCATTATTTCTCTAAATTTTCTATCTCTAAAAACAACTTCTTTTCCCCTTGTTTGTTAAAAAGGGATCAAATGCGCCATTTATAAATTTTGAGAAAAACACCTTTTGTCCCATACAAAACACGTGATTCACCGCGTCTTCATCATATGCATTGCATTCCTTACAAGTGCATGTTGGGGAGTCCCGGGAGAATCGGGAGCACCAATGAGACTAATACTTCAGGACCACAAGAGAGGGAGACACCACATCTTAACCCAAAATCTTAAGGTGTTAGATAAATGAGTCTTCTTTCTTATAAATTAAACATTACGCGCGTTCATAGCCAATGTAGGACTTTAACCACTCACACTTACACTCAACAACGCAATGCAGTCTTGTGAATCAAAATATGAGATTTCTTAAGCCATTCTTGTATGTACCTTGATATTTTTCTATTTTAGTTGTTTAGGATTAACTTTGAGAATATAAATTGCGTGTGATTGATAAATCAAACTTGCATTTCTCAATCAAACTAAATAATTTTTACAAAAGACTAAATTATAGATGAGTACTCAATCAGAATACAAAACAGACAACTTCTCAAAAATAGTGATGTCGACTTAAAGTCACAACATTGACACATTAAATAGGAGTCGAACGTATGTCACACTTGAAGACTTACAAACTCTTTAATTCCTTATACTCGTTAATATGATATTTCAAATAATATCGCATTATTTATATATCAAGATTAAGAATAATTTATAAACAATACTCACTTTATATGTGTTGTAAATTATTAACAATTAATAATATTGAGTGTGTTCCAAAATGACAAGAAAATATTCAAGTGAAGATTAATGTTTGAATTTATAAATAGGCAACATTTGTGAAATGTTGCAGTAGGTTTGAATTTAGAAATAAGTAATACTTGTGAAGTGTTGCAGTAGGTTTGAATTTGGAAATAGGCAACACTTTATGAAGTGTTGCAGAATGAAAGTATGCAACTCTTGAAGAATGTTGCTGTAAGCGAAACAATGTAACTTCCGGTAAAAGTAACTTTTGGTAAAAGCTTGTAACTCTTGGTAAAAGTAAGTTGTTTCACCAAATGTCGCAACCTTTTGAAACAACACCAATATGGCCTTTAAATACTTCATTCCAAATTGAGAAAAATATAACAAAAACAATCATCCTCTTCACTAAAATTCCAAACACTCTTCCTTACATTTGAGTTTTCATCGGTTTTGTGCAAACTCGAGTATAGGATGAATTATCCTGGGTATTCCTACATTCCAACTCTAAGACATTTGAGAGTGCTTGAAATACTTTTAAGGAAATTGATTTCGTTCACGATTCTAGCCTTGATCCATTCAGTTTATAATAATTTTCTAACAATCTTAAAAGTATTTTAAATAATGGTAACTGTGGCTTCAGCAAATTGTGTTTTTAGAGATGATGCTCTAATTAAGAAATTCAAAAAAAATCTTGTGAAAAGAATGGATAAAAGAAATGAGTAAAAAAGGAAGCACCAATAAGGAAGGTTACTTGCTTTGAATGTGGAGAAATATGATATGTTAGAAATAAATACCTTACACTTCACAATAAGAATAAATTCAAGAGCAAGAAGAACAAAAGGCATAAAAAACTTATTTTTAAAAAGATGTCAGCACTTTTTTTAAGTCAGGTCCGTTGCACTTTTTATGTTAGATCTGGTTAACCGACTTAACAAAATCTGTTGCTGTTTTAAATTTTAAAAATTGTTTGAAATTCAAAATTCGTCTTGCACTTGTTAAGTCAGGTTTTCGTTTAAACGATTTAACAAGTCTTGAACAGAATTCAAAATTATGCCTTTTCATGAACCATTGACATTCTAACTATTGCAAACCTTCATGAAAATGTATCAAACTTTTGCATCAAATTTCTAGAAATTTCTTAGGATGTATTTAAGGTAAAATACATTAGTTTTCAAATTACCTCTTTCATTATTAATTTTTCATATTAATTCAAATAATTTTTTAAGTGTTCATTTTTTTTCCAAAATGTTGAAACTTTGTGCATAACTTTAAAATCGTTCATAAAAGCTTCATAATATTTAGGCTTAAATAGTGTTTTAGTCCCTGTAAGTTGGCGAGATTTTGGTTTTAGTCCCTGTATCTTTTTTTTTTCGGTCCAAGTCCCCACATGTTCATTTCCTTTTGGTTATAGTCCCTGCCGTCAATGAAACGTTTAAAAAAAGCTGAGTTGGCAGACGGTGCTGAGGTGGAATATTGTTTTATCATTTCTTGTTTAATTTTCTTTACACACGTGGATTTAATCAATGGACCGTTAAATAAAGAGGGACCAAATACAAAAAAAATTACAAATTTGTTTTGCTTCTTCTTCCTTCTACATTGGCACTGTTGTCTTCTTCTTTCTTCTACATTGGCTCTGTTCTCTTCTTCTTATACCTTCAACATCCATGGCCTCGTTTTCTTCTGCGAACTCTCATCATGGTCAAGCACCGGTTTGTGGTTGCAATAGAAGCATGAAAATGTTTATGTCAAATTCATTTGAAAACCCTAAGAGACGATTTTGGAAGTGTCAAAATTCAGGATTAATGTCTGGTTGCAAGTTGTTTATTTGGGACGATGAGCTTGAAATAAATCCAGCAAGTGATGTTAGATGTTTAGGTGGTTGCAACTGCTCTGAAGTGTTGAAGGATTTGGGGTTCATGGTCAAGGAGATTGAAAATGGTAAAAAAACAAAGATGAAGATTAAGCTGGAGAAGGAGAAGAGAAAAGTGAATCTATTGATGCTATTGTTGGTTGTTTTATGGGGGATGTTCTTTGGTTATCTGAAATGGTGAATCCAATTTGTTTGTGTTGTTGTTCAGTTTTTTTGTCTTTAAGTCCTTGTAACATTATTGTATTTTGGAATTGGTCCCTGTACCATATGATGAATGAAAAACATGTTTTGGTTTTGTTCAGTATATGTATGCAATTATATTGTTCAGTATATGAATTCAATTAAGTTGATCATTGTGCTTGCAGTTGTACTTAAACCATATCTTGATAATTTTCATACTTAAAGTCATAACAAAATAAATACTTAAGTCATAATACATTGTTGGGGACGAAATACATAAATGCCTTAACTACAAGGCTAAAGCCAAAGCAGTGTTGTAGTCATAATAGTTAACAAAAAACTCCTAGATGGAATCAAAAGTACAACATAATTCAAAACAGGCCATTGTCTACATAGTCCATGGTTGGTCTTGGCTACTTCCTTCTCCCTTAAGCTTTTTGCATCTTAGTACCCTTGTTCTTTCACTTCTCCTCAATTCCAACTTCCTTGCCACCTTTTGTCTGGGTTGTTTGGCCTACAGAGTCACATAAAAAAAATTCAGAATTAGAGAAAGATTAGCAGACCAAACATCATAGACATTAACTCAGTATTAGACTCAACTGGTTTAGGATCATGTTGCTTTGGTGGACCTGCATGAATAGGTTGGTCATTACCAACTTCAACAGTTGGCTGTGAGCCACCACCTTCTTTGATAGGTGCAGACAAAATGTAATTTTGCTGAGAGTCACCAACTCCTTGTGAAGCATGTACAGGTTGTTCATTAGCAACTTCCACATTAGCAACTTGCGGATTAGCTGGAATTTTGGTAGTGATATCATTGATATTGGGTTGGGCTTGTGTTGCTTCAAAAGCTGCACAGAGATCTGCTGCAAGCATTTCAAATTCTGGATCCACATAACATTGTGTTCCCTGCTGTTGTTGTTCAGTTGGAGCCTCAATATCAGCATTACTCGGATTCTGTTGCTGTTCAGTTGGTTGGTCATTTTGTTGTTGTTGTTGTTCACTTGATGCCTCATCTTCAGTGTGCTGTGATGTCTGTGTAGCAGTTTTCTTAGGTTTTCTCTGCACAAATAAATATCAGCAATCAATATCAATGATAACAATAACACAATTTGTAAACATAACTGATATTCAAATGATACCTTTCTTTTCTGAGCTTCAGGGTCAGGCACTTCAACCAAACAACTCCTGGCATTATGTCCATGCACTCCACATTTGGTACAACAATAAGTAGTCTGTGTCCTTGTTTTGTTAGGATCTTCATCAGGTTCCCTTCTCCTTAACTTCTTTGGCCTACCAGGGCTTCTCTTGTATGATGGAGGCAACATTTCCTCAGTGTCAACTTCAGGCCACATGTCTTGGCCATTAATTGGGCTAATGTTGAAGTCATAACATGCCACATATGTTTCTTTGGAGTAGCAATCATCTACATAGTCTTCTGGTTTTTGATTCCTAAACCCTAAGGCAGCAACTGTATGTCTACATGGTATGCCTACCAACTCCCAAAAGTTACAAGTGCAAGTTCTCTTAGATGTGTCAACTATGAACATTTGTTTATTATGAATATGTTCAACTTGCCAAATACTGTCACCAGACCAAGTTGGAATCCAATTGCCAGCATGTTCTACTTCTTTATCTAACCTAATTCTAGGTCTTGGCATTATCCTATGTTCCCACCTATCAGCTTTTTCTCTTAATGTAGAATTTCTATTCATCAGATAGTTCCTTATCCATTCACACATTGTCAATATTGGTTTATCCCTAGCCACTAGTATTGTGCTATTGAAAGCCTCAGATACATTATTCATTAACAAATCACATTTGGGATAGAATGAGAAAGCATGCTTACACCATAATTTTGTTGGTATTTTGGCTAACCACTCCCAAGCCTTAGGATTAAATGCCTTTAGCTCTTTCATCTTTGCCTCCCATGCTTGTATATATGTTGACTTTGCTGCAGACATCATGAAGTCTCTGATTTTGGTGCCACCACCAAACTTCTTTTTGAAATTGGCATATAGATGCCTAAGACAAAGCCTATGCTCCATCCTCTCAAACATCTCCTCAAATACTGGAATTAAGCCCTTGACAGCAAAACAAACAATAAAATAAGGGACCTAATTCTAAACAACAAGACATTTTCAGGGACCAAATCAAAAACATAATCAAAATATAGATCTGATGAAATGTACCTTTTGTTGGTCTGAGATGAAGACCCATCTTTTTTCTTGCCCAATGTCTTCCAGAAGCAATGTCAAGAACCACCTCCATGACTCCTTTGTCTCAGTCTCACATACACCAAAGGCCAATGGATAGTATTGGTCGTTAGGATCCCTTCCAACAGCCACAAGCAAAGTTCCTCCATATTTTGTCTTTAGATGACAGCCATCAACACCAATGAATGGTCTACATGCGGTGGTGAATCCCTTTTTGATTCCATTAAAGCAGAAGTAAAAATAACCAAATCTGGGTTAAATTGTGGGTGCAATTCTTATGACATTAATTTTACAAGTGTTGCCTGCATTGACCCTCCTTAATTTAGCAGAATACCTCCACAAAAGTGTATATTGCTTTGTGGCATCACCTTCAACCAAAGCCTTTGCTATTTGCTTAGCCTTCCATGCCCTGTTCATACTAATACCTACAGAATAACTTGTCCTAATATCAGTCACAATATCGCGAAGTTTGATTCCATCAGATGAAGCCATCCTAGCTGCTACAGTCTTAGCAATCCACTTGGAGTTAGCAGTAGTGTTATTTAAAACCCTACCACACGTGTGAGTACCAAACCATTTCTTCATTCGATACGTGTGTTTATTTCCCACTTTACTAACCAAAGACAAAAAACCACATTTGCCCTTGCACACCACTCTCACTCTAACTTTGCCATTTTTCAGATACTTTATCTCTCTTCCATTCAAGACTGACCATTCAGTTATTGCCTCCTTAAACTCCTGCAGAGAAACAAACTCCAACCCAACTTTGAACTTGTAATCCTTGTCCAATTCCTCCATCTTAAATCTAGGATATGCTGGTCCTTTCTCTTCATCTGATGCATCTGGATCACTACTCCCTAGATCATCACTTAAATAATTAGTTTCAATCCCTTCATTACCAACTATATTCCCACTAGATGAACCCCCAGCTGCTTCAACATTTCTTATCTTTGATGGAGTTTTCCTATGTTCCTTTGCTACCTGCTTAACCCTTGCAGGGGTTTTATCTACAACATCAAATCCATCATCCAAACCAAGGGCTCTTTCATCCTCACTGTCCTCAAATGATAAACCATTGTAATCACTGTCATCACTATCATCACTATCAAAACTATCACTTTCAACATGAGGAACACCATCATCCATAACTGTCTCAGCTTCAACATTACTTACATTATCCTCACCAACTGTGTCAGCTTCTACATTGTCAGCTTCTACATTGTCAGCTTCTACATTGCCGGCTTCAACATCATTCTCAAGAACATCATCTTCGATAACATTGTCAGTTTCCACATCATTAACACATTCTTCCATAACTCTATGCTCAACAAAAAGGTCTACACTACAACTATTTTCAACAGAGTGTTCATAAATCTTAGCAGCATCAACATCACTAACTACCCTTGCATGTTTACCCGATACAATTTTATACCACCATAGCCAATAATCATTGATTTCAAGTTTGCAAATATCTTTAACTATACCGGTTGCTTCAAAGAAGCTCCACCTATCAGGGTCAATGTTTACTTCTACCTTATCCCCACCTAGGTAGTACACTACACCATGCCTAACAAACTTTCCTCCGTAATGCAAATTCACAGTGAAAACCATACCTGGATGATTCGATTTGGAAGCTCACTCATATTCGTACAAGCACCCTTCACCTTCCCTGCGCTATGACTGAGGTGGAAAAGAGAAAGATGGAAATGGAAAGACAAACCCTAGTTTACAGGGACTTAAAGGAAAAAGAGGGAAACTATATTTGATGAAATGTTATGGGGGTAAACATTTAAATCCACGTGTGTAAAGAAAATTAAACAAGAAATGATAAAACAATATTCCACCTCAGCACCGTCTGCCAACTCAGCTTTTTTTAAACGTTTCTTTGACGGCAGGGACTATAACCAAAAGGAAATGAACATGTGGGGACTTGGACCGAAAAAAAAAGATACAGGGACTAAAACCAAAATCTCGCCAACTTACAGGGACCAAAACACTATTTAAGCCTAATATTTATTTAGCACTTAAGGTCCATATATTATTGAATTGTAACTTGAAAGAAAAGATCAATTGTCTATTGAAATTGATGCAAGAATAACTTTATATATTAAAATTTGTTCAAGTATTGTAATTGATCACCAAGTGTGTGGTGACTTAATTTATAAAGAAAGTGTGTGTACTTTCTAAAAGTATTTGCAAATTGAAATTCTGGCATAGCAGACAGCAGATGTCCTAACACATATCAAGACATTGTTTTGCATAATTATTAAACAAGAACAGAACAGCAGATTGATATCTAAAATATCAGCAATTGCAAAAACACAAATGTTTCGACATCTCTTCCAACATGTTAATCAAAACTTATCTGTAAATTGCATAATGATAAACAACACAGAATATGATGACCCAGTTTGGTGCAACTCACCTACATCTGGGGGATACTAATCCAGGAAGAAGAATTCAATACCAGTAGTATAGTTTTATGTAAACAACCTCACGTTTACATTAAATACCCACGCTTACCTATCACTACCCAATGAAGACTTTATCATTAGAAGTCACATCTAATTGATAAGAGAAACCCATCTCACTCCCTTAACCACAACCTGTGATTATCTAACAGTTACTACACCATAACTGTATCATCCTATTGAAAGACACCCCTTCCAATACAAAATTCATTCAAGCATCCTTGACTAACAAGTTAACTTGGATTTACTTCAAAGCTTCATCCAAGAACAATACACGATTCATTACCTACGAGTTTCTGAATCTGTACAAGTACCTATGTTTACCACACTGTATCAAAACGATACAGAGGGAGACTTATAAGAGAAACCTACGACTCTCAAAACCTAAACCTTACTTTTCAAAATAGAATTCCTAAGTCTATGTCGTTCTCTCTCTTTCTCTGCCTAGGTCTTGATCTTCTTTTATAGCCTTCTGCTGAGTTGGGCTTCATATCTTTGATCCTTGATCCACTGCCAATCGTGCCTTGAATCTTGGAACAGATTTAAACAAAACCTGCTGTGACAGCCATGATGTCGAATCTTCATGCTGTGATATTTTATTCGACATTTTTGGTTTAGGGCAGAATCCTTCATGTTGAAACATCATTCACAACATTATGTTTATCAAAATTTTAGTCAAACTCTTGGAGCTTTCACAAATAGAAAGAAGTATATTTTCTATTTGTTAGAGAAAGGTCCTTTGAGTTGGTTTGATTCAAAGTTCACTATAGTTGTTGGTGTATTCAAATAAGTAGTGGCTTCAAGGGACACCTCGTTTTAGAAGGATGTTATCCTAGACGAAATGAATTCAATAATGTCAAACCACACTTGGGAACTTGACAATCTAACTAAAAGATCATGACCCATTGGATGCAAGCGGTGTTTAAAAGGAAGTGTCATAATGATGGTATACTAAACACCTACATGTATAGATTAGTAACCAAGAGTTTTAGAAGAAAGGAAGGTGTTGATTATTTCGACACATATGCACTAGTAGCAATGACGAGGACAATTAGAGTATTGTTTCTTTACATTATCTTATAGTTTCAGAAATGGACGTCAAAATAACATTCCTAAATAGAGATCTCGATGAAGAGATTTACATAGAGCAACTAGAAGGTTATGTGGAAACGAAAAAAAAGGTGTGCAAGTTTGACAAATCCTTTTATGGATTAAAACAAGCACCGAAACAATGACATCAAAAGTTTGACTTTGTCATTGTACGATTCACCAATTAAGGGGAGACACACAACTTAAGGGGGAACTTTTAAATTATTATCAAAACACAAAGTCAAAGAGCTTGTCATCATCAAAAGGGGAAGATTGTGAAGAATATATCCTATATCGAGTTCAGTTTTGATGAAGACAAAGATTATAAAAGAAGAAAAAGATTAAAAGTGTCATGCACATCAATGATGAAGTTGATCAGGAAGGTTTAACATATAAATTCAAGTGAAGATTTGAGACAAGTAACTAAGGAACTCATTGTAATTCATACTATATTACTTTAAATTGCCCAGAATTTCATCTCTCACTTCATCTAAAAACCTTCTTGCATCATCATGCATGATTATCTAAAAACCATCTTCATCTAATTATTGTGACAAGTGTTTGTACAAAAAGTTGTGAAAGAATATTCTGATATTCCTCTGTCTCTATGTTGATCACATGTTGTTAA
Organism: Lathyrus tuberosus; assembly: GCA_022829125.1. Taxonomy (NCBI): domain Eukaryota; kingdom Viridiplantae; phylum Streptophyta; class Magnoliopsida; order Fabales; family Fabaceae; genus Lathyrus; species Lathyrus tuberosus. The sequence goes on from JALAZF010000900.1 coordinate 1,050,569, forward strand.
TTAGCAATCAGATGAATGGAATTTTAGAAACAAAGAGGTTTCTAACTTCCACATTCAAGATGAATGATATTGGACTAATTGGCACACTTTTGGGGATCAAAGTAAAACAAAATAGTGGGGGTTATGAACTTAGTCAAACATATCATGTTGAGAAAGTACTTAATAAGCTCAAACACTTACATTTCAAGAAAGTGAGTACTCTATTTGATCCTAGTGTTAAAATTCAAAATAATGACGGCATCGCTGTGGCAGTGGAGTCCTTCGAAAGTGCCGTGGCCCAGTTGCGGGTGGTGAACCCTGGGCTCGACATTTCGACCAATGGTATCCACTACCTTGCGCGAGTGGAGGATGATCGCATCGTCTTACCCGCAGGCCTTGTTCTTGACACCCCTGAGGTTCAGCCCGAGGAGGAGCAGAGACCCGAGCCGGAAACAGCCGAGCAAGCGGACGAATGAGGAGCTTTGGTTATTCTGATGTTGTTGTATTTTGTCCGGCCTGCGTGCCGTTGATTTATCTGTAATCTTTTGATTCTGGAGGGGGGCAAGGCCCCCTTTTTTATGTAATATGCACAATCTTTGGCCCTTGTGGCCTTTTTATTTAATGCTTAGTTAATGTTATTTATACAATTTTTGCTGTACTTTACATTTTTGCTGTGCATGTATGGCTGCTCGTCGGAGGGTGTGTCTGTTAGCGGAGTTTCCTTTTTGAAAGATAGCTCACTGCGTTTGAATTCGCCAGTGCGGGGAACTGGTCGAATAGCCAGGGAAGGTCCTGGCGAGGTTGCGGATCTCAGGTCGCGATCGAGGCCTGAGGTCGCGGCGTGAACGTCCCATCGCGCGCTGGGGTTCTGCCAATCATGGTACTTGGGGCGAAGGCGGTGCTCGGTTGAGGACCACCGACGAGCAGGGTTCCGAATCATTTACCTGAGCAGGATTCTGCTTTGTGTGCATGCGTCGTTTGTACCTGGACGAGCATGATGACTGTTGGGTGGTCCTTTGATGCGAGGAAGCCTATGGCTACTTTAGCTGTAGTATTGCTTAAGCTTCTCAGCGTTCCAAGGTCGAGGGAGTGCCTCCCCGTTAAGGTTTTCGAGGAAGTATGCACCATTCCCGTTTTGGCGCGGACTCTGTATGGCCCTTCCCAGTTGGCTGCTAGTTTGCCTTCACGAGAGTCCTTGTGGTTTCTTCGCAGGACAAGACTGCCCACATCGAACTCTCGTCGTAAGACTTTGGCGTTGTGCCTGATTGCTATTTTTTGCTTAAGAGATGCCTCGCGGAGGGCTGCTCCTGTTCGGATTTCCTCGACAAGGTCGATCTCTTCTCTCACCGCTTCGTTATTCATTTCCTCGTCTAGAGGTGATTCGGTCCTTCTGGACGGTACGTGGATTTCAATGGGTAAAACAGCCTCCATGCCATACGCTAAGCGGAAAGGCGTTTCCCCGGTGGTGGACTGGGGAGTAGTGCGATATGCCCACAAGACGCTGTGGAGCTCCTCGACCCAGGCTTTCTTTGTTTCATCCAGTCTTCGCTTGAGGCCACGAAGGATGACGCGGTTGGCAGCTTCCGCCTGCCGGTTGGTCTGGGGGTGCTCTACAGAAGCGAAGTGTTGCTTTGTTCCGGGGTGGGTGACAAAGTCTTGGAACTTCTTGTCCGTGAATTGTGTTCCGTTGTCCGTGACGATTGCTTGGGGAATCCCAAAGCGGGCAAGGATATTCCGCTTATAGAAGCGTAGAGTGTTAAGTGATGTTATCTTCGCTAAGGCTTCTGCTTCTATCCATTTTGTGAAATAATCTACGCCCACTATCAGGTATTTCTTTTGGCTGGACCCCGTCACGAAGGGTCCTAGGATGTCTAGGCCCCACCAGGCGAATGGCCACGGGGAGGTCAAGCTCTTCAGTTCGTTAGGTGGAGCTAGGTGCATATCCCCGTGCCATTGGCATTTGTCGCATTTCTTCACATGCTCCTTGGCGTCTTGTTGCATGGTTGGCCAATAGTACCCTGCCCGGAGGGCCTTGCGGGCAAGGGACCTTCCTCCCAGGTGCTGGGTGTTAATGCCTTCGTGGATTTCTCGTAGTACGTGGGGGACAACCTCCTCCTCTATGCACTTGAGTAGTGGGATGGAGAAGCCCCTTCGGTAGAGTTTGTTTTCAAGGATGACGTACGAGCAAGCTCTTCGTTTGACGGTGCTGGCTTCCTTGGGGTCATCCGGAAGTTCATCCCTGGTGAGGTAGTTGTACACGGGCGTCATCCAGCAGTCGCTGTCCCCGATCACGTGCACGTGTAGGGTCGAGGACCCCTTATCGATGCTGGACCGGGGAAGTATCTCTTGGATGACTGACCTATTTCCGCCTTCCCTCTTGGTGCTCGCTAGTTTGGACAAGACCTCTGCTCGTACATTGTGTTCGCGTGGAACATGTCTTACTTCTACCATTCTGAATTTCGACATTTTCTCTTTGACGAGGGTGAGGTATTCAGAGAGACTGTCGTTTTTGGCCTGATACTCCCCGAATATCTGGTGGGCTACGAGCTGAGAGTCCGTGCAGATGACGATTTCTTCAGCCCCTAGGTCTTCGGCTAGGCGCAACCCGACGAGGAAGGCTTCATACTCAGCCTGGTTGTTCGACGTGGGAAAGGACAATGTGAGAGAAGCCTCGACTATGGTCCCTTCGTCGTTCTCCAGAATTACTCCTGCCCCGCTGCCGCTCGAGCTGGATGCTCCGTCCACGTAGATGGTCCATCTGTTAGCTATGTGGGGCGAGGAGTCAGAGAAGGTTACTTCCGCCACGAAATCGGCCAGGGCCTGTGCTTTAAGAGCTTTTCTGCTTTCATACCGGACGTCGAATTTGGACAGCTCCAACGACCACTTGAGCATTCGACCGGCCATGTCTGGCCGGCCCAGTAATTGCTTGATGGGCTGATCTGTCCTTACTACGATCGTGTGGGCCAAGAAGTAGTGTCTTAGTCGTCTGGCAGCGTTGAAGAGGGCCAATGCTACCTTCTCTATCTGCTGATATCGCAACTCCGCGTCCTGCAATGCTTTGCTCGTGAAGTATACTGGCTTTTACCCGCCAGGATTCTCGCGAATGAGAACGGCGCTAACGGCCTCGACAGTGACAGCGAGGTATAGGAACTGGACTTCCCCGGTATCTGGCTATGATAACACGGGCGGTTTCGACAGAGTTTGCTTTAAGTGAAGGAGGGATGCCTCGCATTCCTCGGTCCATTCAAACGCAACTTCTTTTCTCAAGAGCTTGAAGAAAGGAAGGGCGTGTTGGGCGGATTTTGCGACGAAGCGAGAGAATGAGGTGAGTACCCCGTTGAGGGACTGGATGTTCTTCTTAGACGTGGGCGTTGGGAACATAGAGAATGCCCGACATTTGTCGGGGTTAGCTTCTATTCCTCGTTCCGTCATGTAGAAACTAAGGAATTTACCTGCCCGTACACCGAACGTGCACTTCTCTGGGTTAAAGCGCATTTGATACTTTCTTGCTTGCTCGAAAATTTTGCGAAGATGGGCGACATGTTCTAGTTCCTCGTGGGACTTGACGATCATGTCGTCCATGTATACCTCGAGCATGTCGCCTATCTATCCTTGGAAGACTTTGTTCATCATTCGTTGGTACGTGACGCCGGCGTTTTTCAGGCCGAAGGGCATTACGTTGTAGTAATAGTTGCCCGATTCGGTCATGAAAGCCGTGTAAGTTTTATCGCTCGCGGCCATTGGGATTTGGTGTTAGCCCGAGTAGGCGTCGAGGAACGATAAAAGTTTAAAACCTTCTGAGTTATCTACGAGCTTATCTATATTGGGGAGGGGGTAGGCGTCCTTCGGACAGGCCTTATTAACATCGGTATAATCAACGCACATCCTCCATTTGCCATTATTTTTTCTTACAAGTACAACATTTGAGAGACATGTAGTGTATTTGGCCTCAGAAATAAACCTAGCTTCTAGAAGGTCTTTGGCAGCTTTCTCCGCGGCTTCAATCTTCTCCGGGGACTGTTTCCTTCTGCGCTGGGCAACGACTTTGACGACCGGATCAATTGTAAGCTGGTGGCAAGCGACGGAGGGGTCCAATCCTGGCATTTCTGCAGCGCTCCATGTGAACAAGTCTGCGTTCTCCCGGAGGCACGCTTTTAGTTGTCTCTTGGCCAGGTTGGGGAGGTCCGCTCCGATCTTCACTCCCCGTTGGGGGTCTTCTCCGAACGGAACGATCTCGAAGTCGCCATCTGGGATAGGACGTAGGAGATGACCGCTGTTGTTGGACTGGCTGCCGGAAGTCGTTGGGTCTTTGGCATGATCTTCCTCGCTGAAACGGCTGTCCAAGTCGATAGATTCGACCTGGGGGAGCGGTTTTGGATGTTCGGAGCTGCTGGGCAGAGGGGGACGACCAGAGGTCCTCGGCCTTGCTGAGATGGTGCTCAGTCCTTTTGATGCTGCTTCAAAGCATCGACGGGCAGCTTCGATATCGCCGTGGAGGGTGGCGACCATCCCTTCAGAAGTGTAATACTTTATCTTGAGATGTACGGTGGAAGGCACTGCAATCAACTCTGCCAGGGTTGGCCTTCCAAAAATGCACTGGTATAGCGACGGGCATTTGATTACCAGAAACTCTGCTTTGATTGCTCGGGTTGTCTTTCCTGAACCGAAGGTCATGATGAGCTCTACGTAACCTCGGGGCCTTGTCACTGCTCCGTTGAATCCCTGCAGGTCGGATCCAACGTATGGAGTAAGGTGAGAGTCGTCCAGCTGCAGTGTTTCGAACAAGTGGTTGTACATGATATCAACTGAACTGCCCTGGTCCACGAGTATCCTGCGAACGTCGAAGTTCGCCATCCTTGCCCGGATGAGAAGCGGGATGCTTGAGTTCGGTGCCCCGCCGAGGAGCTCCTCCTTGTAGAAGGAAATGGGAGCCGACCCTTTGTGAGTGGTATCCAGCGTGGTGACTTCGTTGGAGCTTTTGCTGATCAGTTGATCGAATTTCCTCTTGACTAAACCGACCGTGATTTTGTTGAATCCACCACCGGAGATGACCATGGCTGACGGGAAGGCCTCCCACGGGCTGTGAGCGCCGAGGAATGTGGAGACGGGCAGACTATCAGGGATGCGGAAGTCCTCTGGCTGAGTTACGGACATGGCGACCTGCACGTTGGTGTCATCCGAGGGCGGAGTCTCTTCTGCAACCTTCTTGCTCTCCTGGGTTTCTTGCCGGGGAGCTTCTTTCTTTTTCGCGAACTGCTTCAGGTGGCCGTCGCGAATGAGGATCTCTATGGCATCTCTGAGGTGGATGCATTCTTCCGTCGTATGGTCGTGGCTCTTGTGGAAGCGGCAATACTTGGACTTGTCTACACCCGGCCTGGCCGGCAGCTGTATGGGGAAACGGACTCCCTCCTGTTTGAACTCTGAGTTGGCACATTCGGACAAGATTTTCTCCCTCGAGGTAGTGAGGGGGGTATAGTCATGGAACCGCCCAGAAGGTCCCTTCTGTTCGCGTGCATCGCGAGGCCGATCGTCGCGTCTTTTATCTCCTCGACGGGATGTCGAGGGCTCTTCAGCTCTGGATGACCGGGCACCCTCTTGGTGTCGGGAGGCCCGGACAGAGTGGGCAGCAACCTTCTCCTCGTACTGTATATGTGACTGGGCTTGGTGGAGGAGGGCGTTGAGGTTCCTTGGTGGATCGAGGCCGATAGCTTTCACGAAGTCTGAACCAGGACGTAGTCCCTGCTCGAGCAAGAATTTCTTCATCTCGTCGGTCGTTGGCACTTGGACGGCCTCCTTGTTGAACCACTCAATGTAGTCCCGAAGAGGCTCATCTCTTCCCTGTACGACAGCTCCGAGGGACGCCTCAGTCTTTGGATGGCGTCGTGATGCGGTAAAGTGACGGGAGAAAATCCTCCCGAGCTGCCTCCAGGATGTGATGGATTCCTCTGGCAGTTGTTTGTACCAGGTCACTGCTCCCTTCCGGAGCGTGGTCGGGAACAGGCGGCATTTGATGGCTCCTCGTACCCCTCTGTAGTCTAAAAGAGCATATATGTTTTCTATGTGCTCGTCTGGGTCAGTGGTCCATCGTAAGTCCCTAGAGACGGAGGCTTCTCCAGTCCTTTAGGGAGGCGGGTGGCCAGGATCCTGCGGGACAACGGGCCGCGAGGCTCGTCGTCGCTGTTCGAACTTGAAGTTGACGGTGACCGTTGTATGCGCTCGCGGCGGCGGTCTCGGCGAGGTGAGGGTGATCGTGGCCGGTCGCGAGGTCTGACCGGTGGAGAATGCCTGCCCTGCCTCGTTCTCTTGTGTCTTGGTGGTGACTGATCCCGCGGGGATATCTGGTCGTGCTTGCGAACGCGTTGTGGTTCAGGCTCACGCCTCGTCATACGGTCTTCCCCGTGTCTAGGTGGCAGACTTCTTGATCTCTGGTGTTTTCTCTTGGGAGGAGAGGATCTTGGAAGAGATGCCTCCTCGAGAGCTCCTATCCTTTCTCCTTGCTGCAAGATAAGGAGGTTTGTGCGGTTGACAGCTTCCAGAAGGGCTGCAACGGCCAGGTCGGCGCTGGGAGGGCCAGGAATTGGTCGATCCCCCAACGGTAGCAGTTTGCCTCCTTGCTCAGTGGGAGGAGGAGTTGGAGATGCAGGGGCCCCGTCTCGAAGGAAACGGGGATCAGAAAGTAACGGAGATCTTCCGTTAACGTCCATCTTGTTAACGGGAACGAGGACTGTAATATCAGCACCTTGTGCGGAGTTCTGAGCGGCCATAGGTGGGTGGACTAAAGAAAGTATGTTTTGATCTTTTAGTTCCCGAGGAGGAAAGAAAGAAGGGGAGAACAAGGAGTTCCCACAGACGGCGCCACTGATCTCGTGTATTCGATCAGATCCACGTACGCTGGTCGTCAGATGGCAAGATGCTCGGACGGGTGATGGTCGTCAGGCGGGCAGGATGTTCGGAATGTTGGTGAGGAGAAAATGGGGTGTACCTGCAAGGCACTCCGACGCTCAAGTAAGAAAGGGTCAGAGAAAATGGGCAAGTACAAAGTGTATTCTTAGGGTGACAAATGTGATCCCTGACCCTCTCAGGCGGGAGGGTTTATATAGAGCCCCCAGCGCGTGGCCAACGGTCCTATTTTCGGGGCGAAATAACTGTTTTCCCCAAAGAATAGGTAACTGCCCAAACTAGCCGTTATGTCGGGCAGGGTGCCAGAAACTAGCCGTTATGTCGGGCATATAAGCCGTTCCGGGCACCTGTCCTTTGCTGTTCGGGCAGCGAGGAAGCCGTGCGTGACGGGCATAGAAGCCGGGGAGGAACGTTGCGTTCCTTGCCCGGCTAGAGGGGCAGAAATGTCATTTTTGCCCCTCCGTGGATTGGGCTTAGGCAGTTTGGGCCGCTCTGGAGCAGAGGCGGATTGGGCCAATTCTAGCCATTGGTCCAGTCCAGAACAGTTGCTGTAAGCAAAACAATATAACTTTTGGCAAAATCTTGTAACTCTTGGTAAAAGGAAGTTGTTTCACCAAGGATCGCAACCTTGTGAAACAACACCAATATGACCTATAAATACTTTATTCCAGATTGAAAAAAATATAACAAATAACATACATCGTCTTCGCTAAAATTCCAGACACTCTTCCTTACATTTGAGTGTATGATAAATTATCTCGGATATTCTTGCGTTCTAATTTTTAAAATATTTGAGAGTGCTTAAAATACTTAAAAAAATAATAATTTCGTTCACGATTTTAATTTAATCTATTCAATTTATATTAATTTTCTAACCATTCATGTGCACCTTTTATACACCATAAAAAGATTTCCACAACATTCTAGAGAGATATTATCTCATTACTTGAGATCCGAATATACCATAAGATAAGGCATACGGGTAAACTGCATGAAAGAAATTAGAGAGAGATCCCTAACCCCACAAAGTAATAAAATTTAGAAAACCAATCTTGATATTCCTCACAAGTTGAGAGATCCTAGCAGCCCCACCACCACCATTATCACTACTAAAATTCGCCCAACAAAACAAACAAATAATTTTTCACTCACTCATCACACCCTTCTCTAACACGTTGAATAGCCAAGAAGATTCTATTCCAATTTATAAAATACAGTGAAAGTGAAACAACCCCACCTCCTATCACATGACCACCGCCGGTACCTATCAATAAAATCATATTTGTTTTTATTATTGGACAAAACTTCATCGCCAATTCCAAGGAGAGACAACTTCAAAACACACAACCAATACGGATAAACCATTATTAATAGTATTTCAAAAAAAGTGCAGATTAAACTAACGTTGTGAATTGTTAGGCTTAGATTAGAGGCTACCCAACATCTTGCTATGTTAATGATAAATAATGTTTCTAAGAGCCAAAGAATATAAAATATGGCGTATTTCCCTATACGACAAAGATACTGAGGTTCTTCTTCTGTTTTTTGGACTTTCCTTTGTCTCTTTAACCCTCTCATCAATTTCTATAAAAAACAAATATTTTCTATTAGTAAGAGCTTGTTTGAAACACTTTCTTAAAACTGATTTATGATTTTAAAAATTAAAAATTTAAAAATTTGTTTCGTGGCTTATAAAAAAAAAAAAAATATTTCGTAAACTTGTTTCTTAAAACAGTTTTTAAAAATTAATTTAGAGTTTTCAGTTTTAAAATTTTAAAAAAACTAAAAGAATTTGTAGATATTTTTTTTTTCTTTCAAATTTGCATTTTAATTGTCAAATAAGTTAAGAGTAAAACACTTTGACAATTTATTGAGGGATGATCTTTCGTCTCCCCTTGCCCAACACATTAAAGCATACTCTCCCTTATTAGAATCCGACACTATTTGTTTGTTGTAAGGCTTTTTTGCACCTTTAGATGATTGATTACACACGGTTGTTCTGCATTGTAGGCAACATGAATTTTGTAGTTGTAGCTGATGAACTTCAGCAGTTTGAATTAAAAGAGCAGCCTGAATTTGATTTAGAAATTGGTGGATGCAAAGCTGAGAATAAGACCTGCAGTAGTTTGATTTTGGAACAAGACAAAGAAAATTCACCTGTTGCACCGTATGATATCTGTTGCGTTGAATCTAAATTTTGCCGCAAATGTTGCTACATTCTTTGTTACAAAACGGTTGATTCAACTTATGGCGGCTACAGTTATATCATGTGCAAGGTAAAACTAGGCGCTAACAAGTAACTCATGAAATTCATATAATTGGTCTCATTTCCATTGGCTAAACTACTATATAAATTAAGTAGTGGCTAAACTAATATCAATACAATTTAGCTTAAAATATAATTTTACATTATATTCACATAAGATCTTCACTGTCAATATGAAATACAAAAAATGATGTGTTATTCATTTTAAATACATTATGTTAAATGGGAAGATTCATCCTGCAAGTGTAAATACATTTTAAATTATCTCAAGAGTATTAAATAAGGAACAATTTGGTATAATCATAAAAATCCTGACAAATAAAAATCAATACGAAAAATATAATTATAATATTTGTATTAAGGGAATACATGCAAGTTTTTTTTTACGGGATTTTTTAAAACACGCCTACATAACAGGGGAAAATAAGTATTAACCCTAATTTTTATAAGCAGTTTTCAAAATTCTCATTTAAAAAAAATAATTAATATATAAGAAAGTTTTAATTTTTTAATGTTTTAATGTCATAGTAATTAATATATAAGAAAGTTTTAATTTATTGTTTTAAAAATAAAATAGAGAAATAGAGAGAACAAAAATGCACATGGTACTCATATTAAACTATTGATTTAAATATTAAATAATAACAGGAATAACTTTACTATTGATTTAAATATTTTATTTATTTATGTTACTAATATTTATTTATATAATTAAAATAATATTTTTAAATACTATGTTATTAGTTGATATTATAAAACTAAATGATAGCATATATTTGGAATTATTTTTAATTTAAGATACAATTTTTTTAACTTAATATATGAAAAATTGAAATGTATATTATTGATGTAAAACAATTTTGTTATTATTTTAAAAATATGTCTTCCTTTTAAAAATAACAAACAATTTTGTTTTTCTTATTTACATTTTTATTACATTTTAAAAACAAAAGCGTGTGTATCACACAAGCATCGGGGCGAACACACGGGTATTGATATGATACAAGCACAGTGTACTGATATTAAATATTTATGCTCCAAATATAAATAAAAATATGCTCTTCTTTTAAAAATAAAAAACTTTCTTGGTAAAATAATTTTATATTCTTTTATATTTTAATTTTTTTTATAAAATAAATATGCGTCAGCAACTGGTGCAAGCATGTATTGATTTTATCTTTTTTTAAATATAAATTTTACTTTTTTTTTATTTACAAATTTTTATTAATTATATTTTATTTTATTTTTTTCCAAATTTTAATTGTATACAAATGCGCACCACCGACGGGTACCCGTGGGAAGGCACGGGTATCCCGCTAGTTGTCAAATAAGTTAAGAGTAAAACACTTCGAAATTTTATTGAGGGATGATCTTTCGTCTCCACTTGCCCAACACATTAAAGCACACCCACCTCATTAGAATCGGACACTATTTGTCACCTAAGGTGATTATGCATAGTCGACATCCTATTTTGAATCAACTTTTAAGAGAACACCACAAATTTGACGGCCCCTAAATCTTCCAAAGCCTAGGCAATCCCATCACAACCCTCCTGGACCTATCTTCCAAGACCCTTGCTAAAGTAAGTAGGTTGTCAAAGGCCGACCTAACCGAAAAATCCCTATTTGGGTCAAGCTTTTAATCTCAGGCATCTACCTTGTCTCGTGTAACTAAACTTGTGATAAGAGTAATCAAATCCAAAGAAGAGTTTCTCCCCCTAGACTAGGAAAAATCGTCTTCATCTAAATCTCCAAGCCCAAACATCACATTCCCAATCACCCAAGGAAATCACCACATGAGACTTCTGCTTTAAGATCAGGAAAAATCTCTCAAAAGACACCCATAAAGAGATAATCCACGCTCAGACACCGTGCCAAAACCTAGTCTTCTGACCAACCTATATCTTCCTCACACAAGATGATACAAATCAGTCAAACACTTGATCCAGTGGAGACCCAGAAGTGAAACGCCTCTCCACCAATGAGACGCCTTTCGAAGGCCTCATTCTTTGCCTCCTAAAGGAAAATCAAACTCCTAAGACATATATCTTACCTTAAAAATTCCTTTTCAAAGTGAAGGTGAATCATGAAGAATCATTACACCCACTTACTAAGCAAAGCCTAATTAACTAGTCTAAGATCCTTGACACCTAATCCTTTTTTTCCCTTTTACCTCTACACGCATCCTTCCATTTAACCTAAACAACCATAACACCACCTTTAGAGCCATGTTGATTTATGTGCTTTCAGGATGCACCATTTGAGGTGATCTTGATGGTGGGTTCTATTGATGGCAACTTGTGATTAACATTTTAATTTTGATGATGATAAAAATTAATTCCAACGACACTTAAGTGATGTATTTTTCATTCAATATAGTTCAAGCAATCAATGATGTTATTCATGAAATATCAAGTTATCTCTTAAAAGCCAGCACTTTGGTCAAATAACGTTCAATTAAAGACGTCATTTCAAACTCTCTGATGATGGTGATCATTCTTGAAATGTTCTCAAGACTCATCTTAGGAAGATTCAAGGTTCCAGAAGAAGTGTTAAGTAATTGATGAATCTAGTAAAGGAACTTGAAGCTTCAGAGTTGTGAAAAAGAATAAGTTTAAAAGCTCACATGGTCTTGCGCTTAGTGTCTATCTAAGTGACGAGAGTATTGTAAATGTGTTAGAGTAACTCATAAGTTACTAAGGAAACACGCACGCGCACGCACACACACACACACACACACACAATCTGTTGAATAGCTCAAAGATATTATTTTAGTGGAGCTTACAAAAAAAATTTATTGAAGAAAGCAGTGGGCAAAGTAATCGGTTGAACCTCTCTATAAATCTTGGCGCAATCTCTCTTAAATCTGTCTTTATTTACTTTTAGTAATTTACTTTCCTATACATTTGTGTCTTTCAATTTTTCGTTGCTACCTCTACTTTTAACTATACTAACACAAACTGTCGTTTCTAGTAATTGATTTTAATTTAATAACATTTTTTAATACCACAATTAATCCCCTGTGCTTGGAGTCACTTGTTCAATAAACCCTCTAGAGAAAATGCCATTGTAAACCAACCAAATTCTTCCACACCGATAATGACAACTTCATAAAAGATAAAAAGAACACATGGATCGAGTTCAACACTGAATTCAACATGACCACCCTACCACCTAAACAATCAAATATATTTCTTCAAGAAGCTAGTCACTTAGTGACTAGGCTACCAGAGGGTCCCAAGTCCCTTCCCTTTTCGAGTTTGCTCCCACAAGAAGCCCAAGGTACATAAAAAAGGGATCCCACCTTAGTGTGTAAAAAATCCTCTGCTAACTCCAAAAAAAGGTCTACTGACATTCACACCAGACAAATAACTCTAAGCAAAGTTCACTTTGAGACCCGAGAAAAAATTGAAACTCATGAGAACTGCCATAATAGTAAAAAGATTCTCAACAGACGACGCCCCGCCAACATGGTGTCATTGGCATACGAAACATGAGATACCTGAAGCCCATCCATACCCACCTTGAAACCTTCAAACACATCTACCGAGACTTCCGTTCTCAAAGAAGCACTAAGACCCTCCATCACTAGGAGAAAAATAAAATGAGCCAAATGGTCTCCTTACATCAAACCCTTTTGGATACTAATCTTCTATGTAAGGCACTCATTCCCCAAGACCTGATAGACTACCCAAAAAAATACAAGCACACAACCAAACCCTCAAACGATCATTAAAACTAAATCTTCTCAACATATAATCTAGGAATGACTAACTAACAGAATCGTACTCCTTTTGAAAACATCCTTTGAGCAAAAAAACACTCATGCTTAGACATCTTAGCGAGATCTTCAACCTTATTGAGTTCTACCACTCCATCAACCAAGTTCATCCCCTTAAGAAAAGTTGATAGTTATGAGGAAATAAGCTCTCACATGTCCCTAGCCAATCTAGAGGCTAACACCTTAGCCAACATCTTATACAAAGAAACTACAAGAGAGATAGGTATAAAATCCCCAAATCGAAAGGAAACTCCACCTTTGGGATAAGGGTTATAAAGAAGGAAGTTAGACTCTTAGGAAACACAATGTTGCGGTGAAAATTGGATATCAAGCTATTAAATTAACTTGAATCACAAATCTTTGAAGTTCACCACTGAGCCTTGATTTATCCAAAGGAAAGGGTACAGATAAAAGAAAACCCTAAGTGCGCTATGTAACAACAAAGTTAAGAGAATCTAAGGTTCGGGGGTTGGTTATACCTAGGGAAGGTGCTAGCATCCTAAGTATCTGTAGTACTCTACAGGAACCTCTTATTAGTATTTGTGTTATGCTAAAGTTTGCTTGCTAAAGATAAGGTGCTAGGGTAAAGACCTAGGGTATTTACTAAGTATGCTCCCCAAGACATCGCATCCCGTGCATATGTATCTTGACTAGGATGGAATCAGAGCATTCGTAGTTCACCTCACTAAGGGTGAGGATCTCTTGACTGTGGTCATGGTTCCAAAGGGGGGGGGTAAGTGTCTATGGCAAGACACTTACATAGAGTGTGGAGACGTTAATCCTATGGCTAGGTTAAAAGGGAGGTAAGTGTCCATGGCGAGACACCTACAAAGAGTGCGGCGACTCTAATTCTAAGGCTAGGATAAAAAGGGAATGTAAGTGTCCATGGCAAGACACATACAAAGAGTTAAGAAACTCTAATCCTAAGGATAGGATAAAAGGAAAGGAAGGAGTAAGCTAGGCTAAGCTATCCTAAATATGACATGGCAGTCAACTGGGAATCCTTTCCTTTGGAATTAGGGAAGCAACAACAAGGAGTAAGGATGAAGCTTTAAACATGGATGTAACAAACTCAAAATAGAATCAAACAAAAGCGCAATATTATGACATGAATTAGATGAATGACAATGATCACAAGATAAAGAGTGAGAGAATAGTCAAGAATAAGAATCAAAATCGAGATCAAAGAAAGGAATTTAAGTTACTAGTCACAAAAGTTATGAGCCAAGAAAGTTAATGAAAATTAAAATCGATATGACCAACAAAAAACCTTAATATTTAATTTTTAAACACAAATCAAAGATGCCAATGATTAATTCATAAAAATAATCGAATTTTTTTTTTGGTTTTTTTATTGTTTTTTAATTTAATTGAAAATATCTAAATTAAATAATATAAGTATTAATTAACAATTCTAATAAAAATGTTTAAAACCTAATTAAAAAGTAAATTAAAATTTCAAAACTAAATTAAAAGAAGAATTCACAAAACTACAGAAAAATAAATGAAAATAAAATGATAAAACAAAGTAAAAATAAAAAAAGAGAAAGAAGGGTCAAGGAGGCAAGCTGGGTGCATATGGTGTGAAGCAAAACGGGCCATAAGCCCAACAAATAAAAAAAAAGGGGACCCGATCCAGCAACAGCAAGACACGGTTAATGAAACAAGGCAATGAATCAAATCTACCACAAAATCAACTTTAACATTGAATCAATCAAGGTCAGCATCCTCAACAACTATCAGAGTAACGAAAAAATGAACAAAACGATAACCAAAGAAAAGTTTCAACACGAATCACTCTCGTTTAATCCAACCTTCTTCGTGCTTGAAATCGTTTCCTCTGCCTCGTCTTTGCTTCGAATTACTTGTTCAGGTTTGAATCTTCGTTGTTTTGTTTTGTTCTGAATCTCGCTCTGTCTCATCTCTTTTCCGGTTCGTTGATTTGGGTTGTTTGCCTAGGCTGAAGGATATGTTGATTTGAAGATTTGGATTGAAGAGGAAATAAATTTGATGTTTGAAGTGCGAGTAGTGATTTGTGAGGGTCGCGATGGCTGGGTTGTTTATGACGGGGGGAGTACGAAATGCTTTTGGCTGGCGATTTAGAGAGTGAGGTTTTTAGGTTGTGTTGTAGGTTATTGCAGGCGATGGAAGGTGAAGAAGGGAAGAGGTCGGTTTCTGGTTCACAGCAGTGTTATTTTGGTGAAGATGAAACTTCAAAAGGGCGATATTTTTTGATGTTTTGGTTGATGAACGGTGTTGGTATTCTTTTTTGCAGGATTAGTGAAATGGTTCGGTTTATACAGCCGATAACAATGGAGGTTGCGAGTCTTGAAGGTGTAAAAACAATGAAGATTTGTGTTCTAACTTTGCTCCCCTCTTTTTTGTTCTGACTCTTCTTTCCGTTCTCCTCTACTGTTTCTTCTCCTTTTTCTTTTTAAACTCTATCAAAGCTTGTCAGTTAAGCTTTATGGTTTTGTCAGGATGTGTTGTGGCACTGTGTTGTAAAGTCATTGTCTTTGGCATTTCAGCGGTACGGTTATGCAGGGGTTTGGCCTTGTTTTGTTGTTTTCCATTGCATAATTGTTTTGGAGCTTTGTAGCAGACTGTATGTACAGTTGATGCAGGTTGTACGATTTCCTTCTTTTTGCAAGTCTTGCTGTTGTAGAATTGTCTCTCTCAATGTGCAGGTTTTCGTTGGTTTTTTTTTGGAAGTGTATGGTTTGTATGGTTGGTGCGCAGGCTACAGTGAATCATGGCAAAAAAATTGTAATCTTGTTGTAACCTTTTTTCGGGTAATGACTTATGTTGTATGGGCTTTTTAATATTATGTGGGCTTAATGGACTTGTAAATGAAAAAATGTATTGGACTTTTGAATTGTATTGGATTTACACGCATTTTTTGTCAATTCTACCATAAATAGAACAATGAGAATAAAAAGTTGAATAAGAAGAAAATGATGAATTGAAATTATGGGTGTTATGGATTACAAATCGAATGAATTGGATCATGACAAGTGACATTTGGGTAATTAGAAATGGATATGGATTTTGAAATGGATAAAAAAAAGAATGGATCTGAAAAACTAAAAAAAAAAAAGGGTTTGGACAAAAATATGGATGATTGGACAATTCAATTAGAATATGAAATGGATGAAAAACTGAAGATAAAAAGGGAAACCACCATAAAAATCCACTGACGCACATCTTGAATTTAATCAAAGAAAATCCACCTCGAATCAACTTCTAATTAATGACATTACAACAAATGAATTCATTTGGTTTAGGTCACTTGAGTACTGACGGTGAGAATCTTCATTTTGAACCAATCTTCAAAATAGCCCGTGCCACAAATGACTTGTAGATGAAGCAAAACCACTTTACTTGATCAAGATTAAGTCACATCCAACTGAACTGAAACAACACTGCATACACACCCAACCTGCTAACCTCAAGAGAAACTCAATTGATCGACACTTGCTCATCTTAAACACAAAGGGTGAGAAACTCTAATCTTTCTGCCTTGAGTGCACACTGATGAAACAATGACTTGATGAGAACCAGAACCCTGATTTAGAATCTTTGCCATGGCCTAATAACCTGATATTGAAACAAACCACTTGCTTGACCAAGACTAGGTTAAACTTCCACTGAATTTCAAACCACACCGCACACACCTTTGACCTGATAACCTTGCTTGATTCTCGATTCAGTCTTGCAAGACCTGATCCTCGAAGAACTTGTGATGAAGCCATATCATACTAGATTATTAAGGAAGGAAGATCTTGAGAGTGTGAGGACTTAATTGGCGGATGATCTATCCAAAACCTTAATTGATCAACCCTTGAAGTCTCTTGGAGCAAACCCTGATTCACAAGTGAAACAAAACAAACAATATCTGATAGTTGGGTTAGATATGCAATATGATCGACCTAGAATGATATGTAAAAGATCAAATAATCTAAGGGTAAAATTTGGTGTATGACACACAACATTCTGGAAAAGGGATCAAACATCTAAAATACCTTATCCTTAATCATCCCTCAAAATTTCTTAAAGAAGGAAAAATTTAAGCCATCAGGACCCGAACTAATAGACCCATTATTCTTAACTACAACTTCATCCACTTTGAGGGCAGAAATATGACAGAGAGGGACTCAGCCTTGGCTGAAAAAAAGACAAAGAAGAACAACCTCGTCAATGGTTGGCATACTGAATTATGTATCTAAGTACCGCTCTTTAAGGTACCTAGATATATCTCATAGAACATCTGAGACCATATCCAACCAAAATTCTCTCACACGAAGAGCAACCAAAATATTCCTCATACTCATTTGCTTAACACATGCATGAAAGTACCTAGTATTGACATCCTCCTCCTTCAACCAAGCCAACCTATATCCCAGGGAAATCTAAGAGTCAAGACAACGGATCAAATCCCGTAACTCTTGGACTAACTTTAAACCTGCTATCTAAATCCTCAAGGGAAAGAAGCACATACTTTTCTCTCAGGTCCAAACTCTAAAGTTTATCCGAACACACGTTAATCTTAAGTTCCAAATTGCCGAACACCTTATTTTAAATCTTGAGGGCCCCTTTAAGAGCTTTCAACTTCTCCTTCATCTTGTATGCCATCTAACTATCACTAACATCAGTCCGCCATGACTTAATAACCACCCTTTAAAAATGGCATCCCTCGGCCAAAAATTAGTAAAGAGGAAGAGCTTATGCCCCCTAGTTGAAACAAATACTTCAAAATAGTCAAATAATGATCATGAACATCTTGGGGGCAAAATAGTCTCGATGTCGTGCAAGTTTCAAACACGAGTTTAAAAGTGTAGTTTAGGGAAGCGACACTCAAATATCGTATCACAAGGACTCTTGGAAAAATTAACCAACTAAAGAAACGATAAAGGGAGTTTTATGTTCGATTAAGAATAGAGGAAAAATAAGTGATTATGAAATAAGCTAAAACGAGTCAACCTAGTGTTCAAGTTCCCAACTTATCATTGGTAATTATAAATCCAAAACCCTAGGCGAATTCTAATCCCCTTTCAATTATAGTATCAATTAACAAGAAAAATTGACACTATGTGGTTTACACTCCTATTATCCGAATGAAGCAAACAAATTCAGTACTCACGAATTAGGCAAACGTGATTCAACATGCGCAATTTAACGGTAAAGCAACACTAAACATGATACAGATCAAGGAACATAGACCAATCAAAATAAATCAACATGAATATATATATATATATATATATATATATATATATATATATATATATATATATATATATATATATATAATTTGAATTAAGCATACAAAATATATAGAAGAATATTGAAAGGGAAGAGAATTTGGATTGAAAATATAAAACCTCAATGTCTTGGCGGAAACATGAATCAGTAGGTCAATCCTTGGTGATTAGTTCTCTATAGGTTCATACAAAGCGTATTCTATCATGAAAATTTAGAATAGATCTACTACAGCAGCAAATTTTCTAATATAATAAAAGGAAAATTCGGACCCTTATGGGAACCGACCCGAAAATTACAAAAACCGGCACAAACTAACTATTGTAATTAAGTTTGGAACTCCAACAAATTATTGGACCCTTCTTCTCTCCGAATCAGCTTTTTACTTCTACACAAAACTTATAGCTCTTTCTCTTATCTTTCCAATGCCTATTATAACGCGTCAAACTGATTCTCGTAGCTCAAGTTATGGTCTGCACAGTGAATAGGTATCAAATAACAATTTAAGCTGAAAATAAAGTGTGAAAATAAAATAAAGCCAAAAATAAACTTAAATATAAAAACACACTAAAATAGTAAAAATAATAAAATAAACTATATAGTTGCCTAAGTACATTAGTATAAGAAAGTAAAATGAACTGATCAAATTCCCCCACAGTTGAACTTTTGCATTCCTAGAAAAATTATAAATTCAAAACAAAGCATGCAATTCTAAAGGTTCTCTGGATACAAAATGCAAGCAAAATTCTAAGTCTAAGCTTCAAGAAAATGGCATTAGTAAGTAACTCTTTTGTGACATTCAAAGCAAATACGAAAAGCAGATTACCAAATAGTACATTAAAAGCAGCAAGAACCTCACAAGATAAAATTCACTTAACTCTCAAGTGTTTAGGGTACTATTTACACTCAAAGCACATCATGAAAACTAGTACTACCATAAGCTTGAAAAGACTCTAACATCCATAAATGAAATACATGCACACAAAGATCAAAAGGACTTTTATTCACTTGTAACTTGGCCAGGGTATGGGTGAGATAAATTCTAAGGGGAACTATGCTAAGATTCAATGGCAGAAAAGAGACATGAAAGAACTTCCGGGAGTTGAACTACATTCATCCACTTTCAAACAACAATTTTTTCTCTATTTTTCTTCTCTTTTATCTTTTTTTCTATTCTTTTTTTTCTTTTTCAGAAGGAATATGTAATGACATCCTTCATTTTTTTCTCTATTATTTCAATTTTTTCTGCAAACTTTTTGAATCAAATATCACAGCTATAATTATTCAACCTCACACAACTCCAAACAAGACTCTTTCAACCCTAGGAATGAGTGATAACATTGTTTTTCACTTTTAGGCTTGTAATAAGTTTAAACAAAGAAAGGGATAATAGGCTCAAGGGGATTTTCAAATAAGGGATGATATTATTCAGGGTTTGCTTTTTGGTTATTGGCTAAAAAATAAACAAAACAAAAAGAAGTTACCTTTAACATATCAGTGTGCACAAGTAAACAAAAGCTTCAACAAGAGTCAATTCAAGTTCTAGAGACTATCAGACATGAGTGAAACACACAAGAAATAAAATATGGATTTTTTTTAATGTTATCCATTATTAGGCTCAAAATCTCACAAGGGTAAATGATCTACCACAAATGATGTACAATTTAGAGTTTAGTCCTACATATCATACTAAAAATGCACAAAAAGAGTCGAACACCTCACACCATAAAACTTTAATCAATAAAATAGAGAAAATACTCACAATTGTAACTCAAAAACCAAAGAAAAAGCATGTGTTTTTTTATTTAAGAAAACAAACAAACTTAATGAAAACTAAATGAAATAAAAACAAATTAAAAGGTCCCCTCCCCCACACATAAGATACACGTTGTCCTCAATGAAAGAACATAAATATGAAATAAGAGAGAGGAGAGATAGGAAAGAACACACCCGAGGAGTCAAGGTGGATAAGTGATTGCATAAGCAGTCTTTCCCAAAGAGAGCTCTTCTACAGTCTCTTCTTCCAAAGTGGAACTCTCATGGAGTAGCCTTGGGTAGTGTCCATTGACCATGAAATTTTTATTAGTGCCTTTGCCTTGTATTCCAGGATCAAAGAAGTATTTTCGATAAGAAAAAGTATCGAATGGGCACGTGAATGTGATCTCATTTTTCACAACATCAAGAATCAAAGGATTAAGGGGCTGCCTCACTACTTTTGTTCCATCTTCAAGTGAGACCCTATGCATACTCATGGAAGGGATAAAATCACGAGTTTCAAGCAAGGTCCATCCAATTCCCTTCTTATGTTCCTGCAATAATTTCTCTTCCTGCTCAAATTCAAGCTTTGATGAAAATTTTAAATCTTCAAGAAGTGATTCAAAAAGTGGTTGTTCAATGGAATGTTTGGTTGGGGCAATCGGGACGTTGATAGCTTCAGCTGTATAAATAACTTCATCTACAACTGCCTTTGTAGGAAAATGCCAACCTGCAAGGCAACCTCAATCTCATCACAAACGGTACAAATATGAGTGTCAGTACATGCATCACAAATGTAAGTATCATCAAAATCAGACAATGATGGAATATCAGTTGAAAACAAGTCAGAATAAGTATGATCAACAAACTCAGAAAGCAATTCAATGTGAAAAATAGAATGTTCCTTCATGGGATGTTTCATAGCATCAAAGATGTCAAATTTAGCAATGATATCACCAAACACCATGGACATTGTTCCATCATCAACATCAATTTTTATTTTTTCTGTTTTTATGAATGGCCTGCCTAAAATGATGGGTGCCATGTTTGACTTTGAATTTGCTTCTCCCTCCATATCTTGAATGTAGAAATCTGCAGGAAAAATCAAATCATTAACTTGAACAAGTACATCTTCCACAGCTCCGACAGGGCGGGTATTACTTCTATTTGCTAGTTGAATTGTTAAACTTGTATTCTGTAAAGGACCAAGATCAATATTATTATAAATAGAAGTAGGAATAACATTAATAGAAGCTCCTGAGTCTAACATGAAATTTTTAAATTGGCAATCCCCAATGGTGTATGGAATAGCAAAAGTTTCGGGATCCTTGCACTTTTGGAGCATGGCCCGGGTGAGAGCTGAGACATTTTGCTCAGTTATGACTTTTTTAGATACAAGTGTGGGCTAAATGAGGGCTGAAACATTTCTTCCCATATTAACTCTCTCATTTCCCTTAAATCTCCTTTTGTGGTTACATAAGTTTTTCAGAAATTTTGCATATTTGGGAACCTGCTTAATAACAACAAGAAGTGGGATGTTCACTGTCACTTTTCTGAATACATCCAATATTTCCTTATCCATATCCTCCTCATCCATTTTTTTAGTTCCCACAATTCTCCGGGGGAAAGGAATTGGTGGTACATACTCTTTCTCAACAACAACTTAAGAATCAGGCAATGTGCTCAATAACTTTTTTATATTTTTCTGGTGTTAGGGATGGGGATGGGGATGGTTCAACAATCTTTCTGAATATCAAAGAAATTGCACTCACATTAGGGAATTTTGGATTCACCATAGTTTGTGCTGGTAGTTGGTTTGATCCTTGAGCTTGCTGCATATTATTTATTGAAGTGGCAAGCTGTCCAATCTGAGTTTACAATGTCTGAATACCAGAATTTGTTCGCTACTGAGGAGACTATTTATGACCATTTGCTTGACAAGTTCCTCTAGTAAAGGTCCAGAAGGTGCAAAGATGGTTACTTGTGAAGGGTTTTGTGGTGGTGGTAATGGTAAAATCAATTGTTGTTGGCTAGGTTGTGGATTCTCATATCGAAGGTTTAGATGGTTTCTCCAATTGGGATGGTACCTGTTAGTGGATAGGTTAGGAGTGTTGTACCTATTTTGATTGTTGCCTTGATTGTAAAGGGCCTCTGTGTATGCTTGAGGCAACTCAGTGATCGACTCATCTTGCAGAATAGGACATGTATCAGTCGGGTGTTCAGGAGAAGTACAAATACCACACAACTTTATTGTTTGAGCTTTACCCACTTCCAACTGTTTCACTAAAGAAGTAAGCTCATCAATTCTGGATTTTAGAGCTTTATTGGAAGAAGAAACCTGAATCTCATTCACACCTTTCGTTTTGACAAAATTGTTTCTAGTTGTGAACTATTGGGAGTTAAGTGACATGTTCTCAATCAAGGCTTTAGCAGCAGCTGGAGTCTTATCAACAAGTGCTCCACCACTAGAGGCATCTAAAATGTTTCTATCCATTGGTAGCAATCCCTCATTGAAGTACTGAATAAGCAACTGTTCATAAATCTGGTCTTGAGGACAACTCGACACTAACTGCTTAAATCTCCCCCAATATTCGGACAATGACTCCATGTCAAGCTGTCTAATACCATATATTTCTTTTCTGATTGATACAGCTCTTGAGGCAAGAAAGTATCTTTCTAGGAAGACTTTCTTTAAATCATTCCAGGTTGTAACAGAATTCGACGCAAGATCTTATAACCAATCTTTTGCAGCTCCTTGAAGTGAGATCTGGAATGATCTCAGCTTTATGTGATCCTCTGTGATTCCTTCAGGTCTCAAAGGTGTAGAACACACAAACTAAAATTCTTTCAAATGCCTATGCTGATTCTCACCTGCAAGACAAATAAATCTTGGCAACAAGTGTATTAAACCAGATTTCAATCCGAAAGGTACAACAACAGTAGGATATTCAATACATAAAGCATTATAATTCACATCAGGGGCAGCAAGTTCTCTAAGAGTTCTTTTATCATCCATGTTAAACTCAAAATCAGAATCAACAAAGAATGAGAAAACACATAACTAATTAAGCAATGCAGCAACAAATAGAAAAATACTGACAATGTCCCTATTAAGAAAAAACAATTGAAATACGAAAAACAATGATTAAAATAAAATAAAATAAATACGAAAACACGGAATTTAATCTAATTAAGCCAAATAAGAATTTTGGGAATTTCTTCGAATTTTCTGAAACTATGAAAACATATAAAAATTCATAAAAAATAGAAAAATGATGAATTTTGAATTTTTAGGGCAGCATCCACTAATTAGTTTCTAAATAGAGGCTTTTGATCCACGGATTTTTTCTAATAAACTGGAAAAGAATCGGATTAATCTAAGACGATTTTCCTAAAAACTGGTTTTTTTACACTGAAATGAGAAAAGCCAAGAACGCAAGAACGTTGAAAAACAACATCTATTACTCTAATATTGGTTAAAAACTACAAGAGTCCCCAGCAACGACGCCAATTAAAGGTGTGAAAAACACAAGAAAGGGGGGTTGAATTGGGTTTTAAAAACAAAAGCTATTTTCTACCAACTCAAAAACTAAACAATCAAAAGATTGAACAATGAGAGGGACAGATGGATTTTTATCCTAGTTCGCTTGAAACTCAAAGCTAATTCAGTCCACCCGCCAAGGTGATTCTACCTTATACACAAGGACTTAATCCACTATAATCAACTGATTACAAATGCACTAGCAACAGCTGGTGACTAACAGATCACAAAGACAAATAGTCAATGTCTTCTCAAGGATTCTGACCTAACTAGTCCCTTAAGGAAATATAAACAACAAGTTTGAATAAAGAATGTGTGTTTACAAGTTGCTTCTACACAAACAGATTTATACCAATGAAATAAAAACACTTAAAGAAAAGTATGCACAAAGTTGAGAGCTTTTCACGTATAAACCGTCTTGTAAAATTGGCAACTTTCTTCAAGTCTCCAAGTCCTCTTTATATAGCATGAAAAAGGAAATGTTGGGGGGAAAATTAAGAATACGAGAATTGTAGCTATCCACTAATGTAATAGTGACAGGTGTGAAGAATAGTACAGTCCTTTCGCCCATAATTTCAGGTAGTGGAAGGAATATTTTTCGCTTTGTGACATGTACTATTTTGATCAGGTATCCTTCTATCCTTATCTTTGTATTCATAGGCTTCTGGTTGAAAGTTGGTGAAGCATGAAAATGAAGAAACACATAGCTGGGATTAGAATCTTCATAATCTTCAGTCAGAACCTTTTGACAGCGTCAGCGTCTGCCTTGAAAATCTTCAGAGTCTTCAGTCAGAACCTTTTGACAGCATCAACGTCTGGCTTGAAAATCTTCAGAATCTTCAGCTTAGTAACAAAAACTTTAGAAGCTTGCCATTCTTCAAAAGCTTGGTGATCAGGGTCACATCCAGAAGCAGAAACAGATCGAGTATTGTATCAACAACATAGCGTCTTCTTAAAAGCTTCTTAGGAGTGAATCAGCACGGAAATGACTTTTAGAACACAAAAGTTCAGAAACTGATGACGTTGCACATCATATTCTCAGAATCAGAATTGGTTGTTAAATCTACACAGCAACAAACTGTTAGGGTACAAAATTGTTCTCACACAAATACTACCTTGTTATCATCAAAACTTAAAGGTCTAGATGCAGAACTAAATCATGTTCTAACAATGTCCCCCTTTTTAGATGATGACAAAACCATGTATTTTGATGAACAATTTGAATAGTTTAAATAAAGAAGGACACATCAGAAAGAAGCACAAAGCTCCTTATAAGATGTACAGTCCCAGAATGGCAAAATCAGAATGAAAGAGCACTTTCCTGATTAACCTTTTTGCAGAACCAGGGTGATCTTCTATAAAATTCTGGTTTTCTTTAGAAGTTCTTGAACTAATCCAGAGCACTGGTTGTCAAATTCAACACTTCTGATGAATTTCACTTCAGAAGCTTGGTTTGAAATCTTAGCTTATTTGAAATCTTATTGAAATATTTTTCAGATATTGGTTAAAGTTTTAAAAACTAAACTCCTAGTAAATTCTGATTGGAAATCTTTCTCAACCTGTGAAGTTAATTCTTCAATCTCAGATTTAAAACCATTTCTACAGAAACTGGTAATCTTAAGTGATTTGAAAACATCAAAATCTTCTGAGTTATGTGATTTTCCCTGAAACACGGCTAACACAAAATTCTCAAAGTAATTGTTAGCAGAAACATTAAAAATGTTTGGGTTCTGATTCACGAACATAGGTATATCAAAATCAATACGTTTCTCCCCCTTTTTCAGAAATAAAAAAGACAAGGAAAAGAAACACAACAGAAGAAAGAAACATAATTGCATTGATAAAACGTCAAAAGATGCAAAAGTACAGAAAAATAAAAACAAAAACACTTAAACAAAATAACAAAAATAAAAATGCATAAACATTTACAAAAAAAATAAACTATGGGTTCGGGTTCGGTGGAGGAATTCTGGAGAGGATAAGCTCAAACATCTGATCCTGCTTCTCTAAGCGTTGTTTGACCATGGTTTTCTCTTCCTTCAGCGTAGCAAGAGTCTTCAGAATCTCAGGAAGCATCCCATAAGAAGACGTAGCTCCAACAACATATTGATTATCAGAAACATTTTCCTCAGGTTTCTGTCTTTCGAAGTCCTTCTCTTCTTCATGATATATACGACCAACATAGCAAGTACTTGGTAACCTCTTCGCTAAACTCTTTCAAGTCTTCTTTTGGAATGATCCATACAATATCTCTAACAAAAAGTGGAACCAGGTTGATAAAAGCATTGTTCCCAGTCTTCTCAGTGTGCATTCTAATAGATATTTTCATCATAGTGTTCTTCCTCGTAAGAACCATTGAATCCATGAGAAGTTTAAATAGAAGAGTTAGAAGTATTAACTTGACACCATCTTCTATAAAGAACAATATGAACTTGTGGGAAGTGTTGATATAGTCATTTGAGTTGATGTTAGGTCTATGAAAGATGCTACCCAAAATAATATAGAACCATACCCTTAAGGTATCCTTCAAATCCTTTACATTAGTACTCTTTACTTCTTCAATCACAATTTCCTCCCTAAAAAATGTTGAAGCTTTCAATGCATCTCTTTTAAGATTAGTTTTGATATTAAGAAACCTCTTACAATCATGAGAGATCAAATTAGCGATGGTCTTCTCCGTAATTTCAAGTTTTCTTCCAAAGACGTAGGAGATAACATTTTTCTTTTCAGCAACAGCATGAATCAAAAGATGTTTAACGAGGACTGGGTAGATTGGACCCTTTAGCCTTCCAAAGAAATCATTCCAGTCTTGGAATCCAAGAGTTCCAGTTAGGTCAATACCATTATCTTTAAGATTTTGGTAATCAACAATAGTGTCACATAACACAGAGAGTTCATCAACTGGACTGTCAAGAGTGATGACTGGTTCTTCAGGAATGACGATGGAAGCAGCTTGTTGTTGAGGTTGTTAAGAAGATTCAGCCATTGTAAATAGTTGAGGGTTGAAGGAGAAGATGAAGGTGATGAACAAATACAGATGACGATTTTAGGTTTGAAAGAGAGAAAAGTGTGGGAGTAATGTGAGCGTAGTGTGAAATGTGGGTGAGGTGGGTTTAAATAAACGTTTTAGCAATAATAACACAAAATACAATAATTACGAAAAGGTAAATACACTAACAAAATGGGAATACGTAGGGATTTAACCTAGTTCCAAGAAATTACCAAACCTAATGTGTCACGTCATTAATACGCATGCTCGAGAAGTGGGACAACTATCTCCACTAAAGACCACACGTTATCAAACGAAAAGACAACCATTGATGTTGTAAGTGTTCAAAATCCAGAAGACAAATCGATAGGATTTTCTTCTGATCATAACCTTTATGATTTATGAAACTTCCTCACTTCCGAAATATCATGTTTCAAAATCAACCACACAATAACACAACTAGAGAACTTCATAATCTTAATCAAGAATTCTGGAAGCAAAACATTCTGATAACATCTTTTCATTCTAGACAAGGTTTCATAAATAGATTTTTCAGAATGAAAATAAATCTATCCTCAGCAAAGGGTTTTATGAAGATATCAGCCCACTGATGGTTTGTATCAATAAATTTTAAATGAAAAATACCCATCTGAACATAGTCTCGTAAGAAATGATGTTTAATCTCAATATGTTTAGCCCTATAATGCAAGATATGATTCTTGAATAAACAAATAGCAGAAGTGTTATCACAAAAGTTAGGAATGTTACTCTTAAATATCTAAAAATCTTCCAGCTGACTCTTCATCCAGAGTATCTGAGTGCTACATTCAGAAACTGTGATATACTCAACTTTAGTTGTTGAAAGCGCAATTGTTGATTGTCTTTTGCTGGACCACGAGATCAGATTATCTCCCAAAAATTGATAACTTCCAGAAGTATTTTTCCTTTATAGTCAGCATCATAATAGCCTTCTAATTTGTATTCACTTGATTTTCTATAAAAACAAACCAAGATTAGTAATAACTTTCAAATACCTAAAGATTCTCTTAACAGCAGTTAAGTGAGTCACCCTAGGATCTGATTGGAAGCGAGCACATAAACAAACACTGAATAAAATAACAGGCCGAGAAGTAGTTAGATAAAGGAGAGAACCTATCATACCTCTGAATAGCTTATGATCTACCGTACCACTTAGCTCTTCTTTCTCCGGAATGCATGTGGGATGCATTTGAGTCTTTGCTAGCTTACATTCTGACAAGTTAAAATTCTTCATAAGTTCTCTTGTATACTTACTTTGGTAAATGTACGTTCTTTCTGAATGTTGATCAATTTGAATCCCTAGAAAGAACATGAGTTCTCCCATTAGACTCATTTTGAATTCTGCCTGCATTAACTTAGCAAAATCATTGCACAACGAAGCCTTAGCAGAACCAAATATAATATCATCAACATAAATTTGCACAACCAGAATATCATTCTTAAAGGTTTTGCAAAAGAGCATTGTGTCGACTTTCCCTCTAGTGAAGTTATTTTCCAAAAGGAAGTTACTTTGTCTTTCATACCAAGCTCTAGGAGCTTATTTCAGACCGTATAACGATTTTTTAAGTTTGAAAATAAAATCTGGGTTTTCAGAACTCTCAAAGCCAAGGGGTTGGTGCACATACACTTCTTCAGAAATGTATCCATTTAAGAATGCACTCTTAACATCCATCTGATATAGAATGATGTTATGATTTACTGCAAAAGAAAATAAAAGATGAATAGATTCTAACCTAGAAATTGGTGCAAAGGTTTCTGTATAGTCTATCCCTTCTTGCTGACTATAACATTGTGCTACCAGTCGTGTCTTGTTTTTGATGATGTCACCTTTCTCATTGAGCTTGTTTCTGAACACCTATCTAGTTCCAATAACATGGACACATTTTAGTTTCTGAACAAGATCTCAAATGTTGTTTCTAGTGAATTGATTTAGTTCCTCTTGCATATCCAGAATACACTCATTATCCAGAAGAGGTTCATCAATAGATGTTGGCTCTATCAAAGATACTAAACCTAGAAGAGTTTCTTTAGAAGGTTTGAATGAAGATCGGGTTCTGACAGGTGCGTCTTTATATCCCTGAATCAATTCTTTGGAATGAGAAGTTCTTGGTCTACTCGTCTTCTGATGAGGTGGACCGACAACAGTGACTTCTGGTTTAATCGCTTCTGAGTCTTTTGCTTCAGCATCATTGTCTTTTCCTTATGAGTCTTTGTCTTCAGAATCTTTGTCCTTGGATTCTGAGAAAGTGATCTTCAAATCTGCAAGTTTCTCAACTATCTTTGACCTTTTAGGGTCAAGCTTATCATCGAATCTAACATGAATTGATTCCTCAACAATTCGTGTTTCAGTGTTATAGATTCTATAGCCTTTTGAGCGTTCAGAATATCCTAGCAATAGACACTTTTGTGCTTTAGAATCAAACTTGCCAAGATTCTCCTTAGTGTTCAACATAAGACAAACACAACCAAAAGGATGGAAATAAGAAATATTGGGCTTTCTATTATTCCACAGTTCATAAGGAGTATTACCCATAATAGGTTTGAAAGAAATCTTGTTCTGAATATAACAAGCCGTGTTAACTGCCTCTGCCCAGAAATACTTAGCCACGTCAGTTTCTTGGATCTTGGTACGAGTCATCTCTTGCAAAGTCATATTTTTCCTTTCTACAACCCCATTCTGCTGTGGAGTTCTAGGATAGGAGAAATCATGGGAAATGCCATAAGAATAAAAAATATTCTCAAAGTGCTTATTCTCAAATTCTCCACAATGATCACTTCTGAATTTGACTATTTTGCAATCCTTCTCTATTTGCACTTGTTAGCATAAACTAGAGAACACAAAGTGTGACTCATCCTCGTGTTTTAAGAACTTTACCCATGTCCAACGACTATAGTCATCAATATTGACCAATCCATACTTGCCACTGATAGAGGCATTTTTCACTGGACCAAACAAATCAATGTGCAGAAGCTCTAACAGTGTGGGGGTGGAAACAACATTTTTTGCTTTGAAGGAAGTTTTGGAAAACTTGTCTTTCTGACATGCTTCAGAAAGAGCATCTGAAGCGAACTTTAGGTTGGGTAAGCCTCTGACTAATCCAAGCTTATTTATCTAAGAAATCCTTCTCATGCTAACATTGCCCAAACGTTTATGCCATAAGCATTGTTCCTCATTAACAGACATTAAGCATTTAACATTCTGGTCCTTAAGATCAGAAAGTCTAATTTTATAAATATTATTTTTCCACTTTCCTTTAAAAAGGATTGTACCATCTTTCTGACTAACAACCTTATAGGAATTTTGATTAAAAATGATGTCATAACCATTGTCATTGAGCTGAATGATAGACAATACGTTATGTGTCATACCCCAAATTTTGACCACTGAAATTTCCCATCATTGGGAAAATCATCATCACAATATGGATGAACCATTAGTCTCCCCAAAGATGGGTGAGCACCCACTACAATCAGGCTTAGGGTTTCAAGCCCTCTCGGAGCTCTTAGACAAATGATCAATCAAGAAATGACATGATCCTCAACTTGTATAACCTCTCAAACATCCAAAAAGGATCAAGAGGACTCCCACTTCTAGGATTAAGCACAAGGCTTCTCCCTTCTAGGTGGATCAAGCCTTAAGATCGCCAATGTCACCAAATTAGGGTTTGGTCGACCAGGGCCTCCAGATGGAAATTTTCCTCTGGGCATGAGCCAATGCTTCAAAGCATAACCTATGATGCTCCAAGGGACATCATGAACCCAATCATCAAGTCAATTTGGCTTTAGGGGGGTGCATTCATAAAAAGTTAGGAATTAGGGTTTCTTGACCTAATTCACCCCTAAGTTGACTTTTGGGACAAAACATGAGCCAAGACCTCAAGAAGGGATTTGAGGGTCTCAAATACATCACATTGATCCATTTTTAACAATGGATTGATCTAAGAAGCTTGAGCAACAAGTTTCAAGTTCATCTGAACCACAGTTAGGGTTTCGCGGGAAAAGTCAACTGTAGCTTTGACTTTTGACTAAGACATACTCCCAAACCTTGGGACATGATTCAATACACCCTATAACACCTATGGAACATGTCCATCAAGTTTGATTTAGGTCAAGGACTTGATTTCATAGAGAATCACACAGTTTGGAATTCATCTGACAAAAAGTCAACTGTGCACAAAAGTCAAACTTTGACTTTTTGAGATTTTTCACAATTATGGTTCTTTGACCCTAAAATGATGTTAATGTGTGATTGGAATCATCATTCATCAAGAAAAATCAAGAAAAGTGGGATAACTTGTAAAAGGGGTAACCATAAGAAACTTAGAAACTTTTCTAAGTTATGGAACAAAGTGGCTAGGGTACCAACTTTGGAGGATGATAACTCCTAAACCACAAGGCCATTTTTCCCCATCCAGGGCTGGACTTGTAGCTCTCCTTACCCTCTACAAAAGCTTCAACTACACCTCATTCCAATTCATCATAGATTTTGAGTTATGGAATGATCAAAATCAAGAAAAGTGAAAATGTCACTTTTTTCCAACACGTAGTGAAATTTTCACTAAGTCAGAATCTGCCTTCACTTTTCTCCAAATGTAGGGGCATTTTTCACTTGGATCCAAAGAGTATCAAAACCAATTATGATCAAACAGTTGTTGTATCATATGAGGGCTTTCCAAAATGGCCAAGAACTCCATCAAATTCCACTTGGGCCATGAGATATGACAATGGCAATATGCCTTGCTGAAAACTGCCAAAGCAAGGCAGATTTTGGAGTTTTGCTCGATTTGCCCAATCTTTGCAAAGGGCAAGCAACTCTATCCATCTGAACACCTCAAGGGGGCACCAAGGAGGAACAAACTCTGATCCCAAGCCTCCAAAGTCTTTGGAACCAAAAATAGCATGCCAAACCTATAATTGCCTAAAAGAGGGACAAGACTCCAATTTTGGATTGGAACATTCAATGCATACACTAAGGTGGCATGGACTGAGCCATTGCCAACTGAATTCAGTCAAGACTTATCCAAAACCAAGGGAACCAGCAGTCTGTGCCCTAACCTCTAGTCAATGGCTAGAGGAGACTTGGATTCTCATTGCTCAACATTGGCCAAACCTATGCAGCAGTCACCATTCACTATTTCTTGTAAAACAAACTTGCTCTACTATAAATAGAGCTCATTTGTGATCAGTTTGAGTACACCAAAGCCATCAAACAGATGCTTTCCTCAAAATCTCCTTCTCACTTCCAATTTTGCCTTCTAAGGCAAGTCACCATCGGGTTTTGAGTTTGAGAGCTATTCCAATCAAACCAATCACACACACACCTCATAAACATCATATAGAAGTGATCCAAACACTCACATAACATCTGGAACACCAAAATCACAAAATCACTAGCCATTTACTCAAGCCTTTGACAGATTTGCAGTTGGGGTGCCATCTCAAGTTCCAGATTATTTCAATCCATTCCAAGCATCCAGACACACTCCATGGCACCTAGGGAAGCTATCCAGATCATTGGAACATAACTGTAACACCCCTAACACAAAACACGATCACCAGCTGCAAGAGGTGAGCATGAGCTCTTCTAACTCTATGATCCATGCAATTTTTGCTGCACAATAATTTGGCCATATGTTCATAATCATGCATAGAGTGTTTACCCTCAACCAATTTCTTTGTATGAATCGTGTATGGAATTTCTGAACCTTCATGCAGAATTTAGGGTTCTTGAGGTTTCTATTTGTTTTCTTATTCCATGCTTAAAATAAATGAAATTAAAGACCATAGACATGATCGCGAGGTTGAAACGAGTAGATTGATATGTAGATTGCATGATATAATCAAGTAACCAGTGAGATTGGATAGAAAATGCAAATCTGCAGAAACAGAGGGTGGCGCGTGTTCTTGCCCTTGTTCTTGGCGCCTTTTTTTGAAAATTCAAATATTTGAATTTTGTGATTTTATTTAATTGATTCAAAAATTAATTTCTCTCTGAGTTTTAATGATTTTGAGTTGGTTCTTTTTTTAATAATTCACAAAAATGTTAAAATATTTTATTTTATAAAAAAATCCCAAAAATATTATTTATTTCATATAATTGATATTTTTGCCAAGAACTAATATTTTAATTGTTTTTGACATTTAAAATATTTTTTCCTTCTTGATTTTGCAAATTTTAAAGATAATCATTTTGTAGGTAAAAACATGATTTTTGAAACATTAATCCAAGATCATAATTTGTTTTCCACATGTTAAACAATTTTGATCATTTTAATTGAATTTTTTATTCAATTAAAACACATTTTGGAAACAAATTAGGGTTTTGATTAATTCAACCCTCATCAAACTTTTTCAAACACTCATTGGCCTCTAATAGAGTGTAAGACCCAATCCTTTGTAAATACAAACCTGTTTTGTGCCTCAAATGTTGTGTAAGTCCCGTTGTATTTCAAAAGTTCGGCGCGATCATCGCCCGTTTAAAACAAACCATGGGCCTCTCCTCGAGCTATAAGATCCATTCAAAACCATTTTGGGCCTCTAATAGAGTGTAAGACCCAATCCCTCTTTGAAACCAAAATAGTTTGGGCCTCAGTCATTGTATAAGACCCACGGTGTTTTCAAAACCTCGGCGCGATCGTCGCCCTTTTAAACTCTGGGCTTCTCCTTGAGCTATAAGACCCATCTTTGTTCACTTTCAATCATTTTGGGCCTCTTGAGAGAGTGTAAGACCCATCCCCTTCTACAAAAAACCTTTCTCGGGCCTCAGTCACTTGTATAAGTCCCTGTACAAAACGACAGTGCGATCATTGATAAAACCCTGGGCCTCTCCTTGAGCTGTAAGCCCCAATTTTCCTTTCAAAAGCACTTTCTCCTTTGATTTTGAATATAATATTGTTATCAAAATTTTCTTTGTTGAACAAACTAACCAAACAACATGGAAGCTCTACAACCGAGTAAGTGTTTACCCGCTTTCATTTACCGCTTTCATATGTATATAACTGTATTGTGGGACTGTTTCACTGTAAGTCTTCTTTCATAAACTCATATCGACTGTGTAATACTAGTAAAGATATTTAGAGTTTCCCCGACAACTACGTCTAGAACTAAGACAAAACCTCGTCTCCTTACATCCGACGTTCTCCCGGATATTTCAAACATAACCTAAACCATGAGAATTTTCTTCTACAACAATTTTAGATAACTAGATCTAAGAAATCTCCCCCCTTGAACAGTTCATATACAGAAGGCCAATGTTCCAAGTGAAACCCCTTCTGGAACTGTTCATCAGCCTCCTCTTGGGCTTAGTGCAAGGACCCACAGGCTTCCTAAAAGCATCCCAGCCTCCTCTTGGGCATTGTACAAGGACCCGTCGGCTTCTTAGAAGTTTTCATAACCTCCTCTTAGGCTTCGTATAATGATTCTTCCTCTGGGAAGATAGCCTCCTCTTGGGCTTCGTACAAATTGTCCCTTCAGCTTCTTAAAAGTTTTTCTCGCCTCCTCTTGGGCTCCGTACAAATTGTCCCGACGACCTCTTAAAGGTATAGGAATAGAAATTAGTCATCTTAATAGAACAGTCTTTCAAAGAGTCTAGATCTTTCTACCGCGAACGTACTGTCTCTTAATTTCTCTTAAGCATAGTACAAAAGATAAAACTCTAGACTTGGACAGTCTAATCTCCTTGAGTCTCGAAGACATTCTCAAGTTCCTTTCAAAAATAGGAAAAAAAACACCCATAGACTTGGACAATCTCAATACCCTTCGGATTCCCCGTTTCCTTAAAGAACAGGAAATAATCCCGGTCCTCAGATCAAATCCATGAGTACAACATTACCTATGTAAGAACTGATTTTCTCTTTTAACCAACATACTGGACCTGTCACTCAACTGAAATAGTAACTTTAGCCTCCTCTCGGGCTTTGTACAATGATTCTCCGCATTAGAGTTAACCTTTAGCCTCCATCTCGGGCTTTGTACAAGATACAAATCACTCTCTTGTTGAGTATAAAAGACTCTCTTGTTGAGTCAACTTTGTTAGCCTCCATCTCGGGCTTTGTACGAGATATAAATCACTCTCTTGTTGAGTATAAAAGACTCTCTTGTTGAGTCAAACCCTTTTAGCCTCCGTCTTGGGCTTCGTACAAGACACATACAAAAACACTCTCTTGTTGAGTATAAAAAGACTTTCTTGTTGAGTCGATCCTCCTTCAGCCTCTATCTCGGGCTTCGTACGAGATAAAAAATACTCTCTTATTGAGTCAACCCTTTTAGCCTCTATCTCGGACTGCGTACAGGACATAAAAGCATCCGCTTGTTGAGTCAATAGCCTCCTCTTAGGCTTTGTATAAAGAAATCCCCGTTTAATTCAATCAACCTTTTAGCATCAAATCATGCTTTGGTCACAGCATACAAACATCAACAACTCATTTTCCCTCGTCTAATTGCTGTAAGCGGCAAGCCTCTGGATAATTTACATCCATGTCACTGTCCCTCTTTTAGCATGAGAAATTCCTAAGGAAAGATGGCATTGCTCTAAACTGAGTTAAAGTTTTCTCCTTCAGGTTGAAAATCCCCTATAAAGGAAATTATGGCAATGCTGGATTCACATAACCCAGTTAAAGTAATTCTCCTTTATAATCAGTCACCCAACAATTGTGACAAATAGACCAAATATTCCCCTTTAGAGATGACAAATTCTCTCTAAAGTCAAAACCCTTTAGCTTCACATCTTGGGCTTCGAACAAGATACAAATAGACCCTTCAGCTTCATATCTTGGGCTTTGAACAAGATATAAACCACCTTTAGCTTCATGTCTTGGGCTTTAAACAAGACACCAAAACACCATTTCCTCCCATAGAATATGAGGAACTACGATCGCTCTGATTTCCCTATCCCGGGAATACGTAGGCATAAGATTGAAAAAGAATCTTAGCGAGCACACTAATTAAAAAACCCTAAAGTCCCCTACCTCCAGCCAATCTAGCACAGTATCCCAACAAATTCCCCATGAACAATTCCGGTATTTCGTTCTGAACAAAATAAGCAGAGAGAGACCCACGAACTAAAGCCGCATCTGTAAACCAACAGTTTTGACTGTTTAACCTCAGTTTGCAAGCAGGGTTAATTGGAGACATATATTTCCCTTCCTTCATCAGCTTCAATAGGATAAAAAATGAATCAAACTGTAGTACTAAAGCGATAATCATTCGAAACCAAAAAAACCGCGCTACAGAAAAATGGCGACCACAGTGGGAGAGACTTGTTCTTCTCCCGTCTCTTAGGAGGAAACCTTAAGTTTAGACAATTTCACAGGAAAAATGGCACCCATCGTGGAGCCAAACAAAGGAATCTTATCTCTCTTATCTCTCTGGTTGAAACCTTCTCTTAGGACGAGTCATTGGGTTCACAAGGTATCACCGAATGACGGTTCCATCGGGGAATGTCATTATTGCTAGGATCGGCCCTCACTGGGATCTTAGGTCAAAAACCTTTAAGTTGGGAAGGTACCACAGAATTGTGCCTCCGCCGGGGAGCCATTTTCTGTTAGGATCATAGGATTCATAACTCTTAAAAAGTCTAGGACATTAGGACAAATATATATAATGCTTTTCCTAATTGACATCTGTGTTTATTTTTCTGCTAATGGGAATGCGTGTGATGCCGCATGTGGAAAGATTGAGTATACACCTAGGAAAAACCACTTTCAGTAGTGCGGAAGCTATCGGGAATAGTTGTCACGCGATACTACCCTCTTCTGAGATTCTTCGAAATACATCACCTAGCACGGTTCCCAGCCCGCTGATGTTATCACGACAAGAATCAATGAATTTGGGAGACAAGTACAAAAATCACTAGTATAAACCTTTGGGATGGGTAGAGCCTTGACTTCATGACACCGACCCTTTGACCCCATGTTTTTTCTATGTTTTTGTGTGCTACATTCATGCATTCATTTAAAAAAAAACATTAAGCAAAGAAAAATTTTCTCTTCTAGTCTCTCTTTTTCAAATTAAACTAAGATAATGATTGCAAATGTCAGAGAGAAAAGGATTGCGCTAATGATTTCGGTAGGAGAAAAACTCACAAGTATGCCTTCAAGGTTCCAAAACTAGAGGATTTGAGAGGATTAGCAAGGATGATCACTAACCCTGACGTTTTCAGAGCCAAGTACGGAGGTCTGCTACCTCTGTTAAGGGTCCATGTAATTGAGGGAATCCTGGAGACACTCATTCAGTTTTACGATCCGGTCTATCACTGTTTCACATTCCCGGATTACCAACTCGCACCAACGCTGGAGGAGTATTCTCATCTGATTGATCTACCCATTACTGATCAAACTCCCTTTTCTGGACTGGAAGAAATTCCAAAGGATCAAATCATTGCAAGAGTAATCTATTTGGATGGATCGGAAATCAAGACTCACATGACCACCAAGGGAGGAATCCCAGGTTTACCAGCTAAGTTTCTGGTAAAGAAGGCTCTGTACTTTTCTAGTATAGGGAATGTGTCTGCTTTTGAAAGTATCTTTGTTTTACTCACCTACGGGTTATTTCTATTTCCCAACATTGATAACTTCGTCGATATCAACGCCATTAAGGTTTTTCTCATTGGAAACGTCGTACCAACCTTGCTCGCAGATACGTATCATTCTGTACACTTAAGGAATTTATACAACGGAGGAA
This sequence comes from Lathyrus tuberosus, assembly GCA_022829125.1. Taxonomy (NCBI): domain Eukaryota; kingdom Viridiplantae; phylum Streptophyta; class Magnoliopsida; order Fabales; family Fabaceae; genus Lathyrus; species Lathyrus tuberosus. The sequence continues at coordinate 1,087,757 of JALAZF010000900.1, forward strand.
TGATCACGTGTTGTGTACCCCTGCTATATAAATGGTTTATCTCCCATTTGCCTAAGCCTGCCGCTTTTTGGGATCATAAGAGTGCCTTATGTTGGTCGCAGAAAATCATGTCTCTTACCAACTCTGATATCGATTGGTTCAATCAAACTTATGACGGGATCAGGATCATTGACCATTGTGGAAACTTCCCCAACGTACCCCTCATAGGAACTAAGGGAGGAATCAATTACCATCCAATTTTAGTTCGTCGTCAATTTGGATACCCGATGAGGCATGTCCCGCAGAATGCTCATCTAGAAGGTCTTTTCTTCAAGGAAGGAGAAAATGACAGGGCACTAAAGATGGAAATAGTGCACGCTTGGAAACATGTTCATAAGAAAGGACGGGAGTCTCTAGGAAAACCAGACTGTGTCTCGGTGGAGCCTTATCTCCACTGGGTACAAACTAGAGCTCTCAAGCTAAAGATGCCTTATCCTATTCACGGAGTTCTTCCGCCAAGGGAATCTGTCATGTACTTCATGACTGAAATGGAAAAACTTCAGGTTACTCTCAACAAGGTTTAGCAGGAGAGGAGGTCTTGGAAGAACAAATACCGCATTCTCAATGTGGAGTGTACCAAAATACAGCAACTGCTGAAAGATAAGGATGCTCTAATTGAGATTTTGGAGCAACATGCTGTAGAAAATCAGGATGACCAAAGGAATTTGCTCGCTCCTTTCACTTGGCAAAGGAATGACAACCCGACAACGGCCCAAGAGCCCCAGTCCAAGAAAAGGAAAGTACCAAAATCAGCACCCGAGTTCTCCTCAGAGAGGACTCGGGACCCATTAGCTTAGGTTTCTATTTCCGCACGTTGTAATTTACTGTATTTCCATTTCCGCAATCCTTTGAATTCAATAAAACGGGGGTGTCCCCACTGTTTGATATTTGCAATCTAATTGTTGAAGTTTATTCTGATTAAACGAAAAAAACAATTAATATAATCATTGCATTCATCATTCTCACGTCACGTATTCTTCTTACCTACGAATCTCACATTTGTGTCTCGGTTCTAGAGTCAAAATGTCTCATTCGTACAATACTCGGGCCAATCGTCAAAAAAAGATGGATGATCTCGAGGAAGAGAACAGAGAGTTGAAAGAAGAGATCGACGCTCTGAGAGAGGATATGAGAAAGCTTCATAACGACATGCAAGCCATGGCAGAAGCTCAGCTACAAAGAACTGTGATCTCAGAGATCACCTCAACACCCATAGTGGAGAAGTATGATCCTAGGTATTAAATGCCGAAAGATCATCCCTGGGGCATGCCTGTTAACTATTTCCCGGAAGGATATGTTCCGCCGATCACTGAAGATCAGGGAATTATAGCAGAAGCCGCTGGGCCTGAAGGTTACAAACTTTGGGAAAGCGAGGATTCCAGAGGCATAATGAGGACTCCTGAAGGTTACAAACTTCGGGAAGCGCCAAGATTCACTGCCGTTGTAACGGTACCACCCCCTGTGGTGCACACTGTCCTGGAAGGACAGATTCCACAGATACCTTCTGGTAGAAAGGAAAGTATGTTCGATAGAATGGATGAATTCCAGGAGAAGTTCCTGGAAATGTAGAAAGAACTGCAAGCTATTCGCAGTCAGGATTTATTTGGAAAGGACGCCGCAGACCTTTGTTTGGTCCCCAATGTGAAAGTCCTGCACAAATTCCAAGTACCCGATTTTGAAAAGTACAAGGGTAACTCTTGCCCTCAAAGCCATTTGGTGATGTACGCTCGGCGAATGTCAGCTCAGATAGAGAACCAGGATCTACTGATTCACTACTTTCAGGATAGTTTAATCGGTGCCGCATTAAAATGGTACATGGGTTTAAACCGCACTACGATTAGCACTTTCAGAGATCTTGGCACTGCCTTCGTCCAACAATATAAATACAATTTGGACATGGAACCAGACAGAGATCAACTCAGATCAATGTCGCAAAAGGACAAGGAAACCTTTAAGGAGTACGCTCAGAGATGGCGCGAAATTGCCGCTCAGATTTGTCCCCCTCTGGAGGAAAAGGAGATGACAAAGATCTTCTTAAAGACCTTGAGCTCGTTTTACTACGAGAGAATGGTCGCCAATGCGCACAGTGACTTCACCGAGATGGTGGGCATGGGAGTTCGTCTTGAGGAAGCTGTCCGAGAAGGACATTTAGTTAAAGACGCTGGATCGTCAAGTAGTACAAAATGATACAGTAGTGCTTTCCCTAAGAAAAAAGAGCAGGATATTGGGAATATCTCTCTCTGAAAGCAAAGGTGATGGTACCAACCAGTAGCAACTGTAACTCTTACTATCAGCCCTGTGCCTGTTTCTACGTATCAACCTCAGGTTGCTCAAAGCCAACCGCATTCGCAGCAATTTCAGCAAAGGATACAACAGCCTCTTCAGCAGGCTCATCCTCAATACAACAACAACCGTACAACGCGACCACCAGGATTTGATCCTATACCCTTATCGTACGCAGAACTATTTTCGTTACTATTGGCCAAGGGGCATGTCTAGACTAAGTCTCCTCCTACAGTACCGGAAAATCTTCCTTTTTGGTTTAAGGTGGATCAGACTCGCCCTTACCATCAAGGAGGACCAGGGTATAACATAGAGAACTGTCTCAGTTTCAAATCCGACGTGCAAAAGCTTGTTAGGGGGGGTTTATCTTTCAAAGATACGAATCTGAATGTTCTCACAAACCCGCTGCCTCAACATGAGAAAGCTGCAGTTAATTTGATAGAGGGAGAGTCTAACAACACCTATCAAATTCATGATGTACTCTTGTTAAGGGCCAGTTTGGTCAAGATGCATTGTAGATAGAGCGGATATGGCCATGTGCCACCTCATAATTATCACTAGTGTGATATATGCTCTAAAAATAATCAGGGATGTTTTATGGTGCAATCAGATCTACAGGAACAAATGGATCTCGGATGGATCCAAGAGCACCGAGTTCGTGGAGTTAACATGGTTTATACGAATTCCAACATTATTCAAAACCACGATATCCGTGCAATGAATATCAACTTGGTGGCAATGCACTCAAGGCAAAGCCAGTATCATAATATGCCGCGTCACGATTATAATTCCTGCCTGGCTTGCTCGGTAAACAAACAGGGATGCACTTTTGTACAAGAGGCCCTCCAGCGTCAGATGGATCTTGGATGGATTCAAGACTAGCATGATAGGAATCATTATCAAATCAACATGGTTCAAATCTTCGATATTCGCTTGATGAATACCAGCCTGGTGGAGTTACATGCTAAACAGGTCTGGCTCGGGTTCCTTGTATCACATGATTATCAGAGCTGTAAAGCGGGCTGTGAAAACAATCAGGGTTGTGCCCTTGTCCAGGAAACACTTCAGCACTTGTTGAACCACTGGTGGCTTCCAATCTATATGGATGAAGACACCCAGTAAATTAGTATCACTAATGGGAATCCTACTAGATATCAAAGTCAGGATGTTTGATCGATGGAAACAGATCTAGTAAGGTTACACTGTGTTCAAAGCGGACGTGGCCAGGTGCCACTACACAACTATGAGCGGTGTAGAGTTTGCTCAGTGGATAATCAAGGATGCTACCTCATGCGAGCAGCCCTTCAAAGTCAGTTGGACTGCAAAGAGATTCAACCATGGTCAAGTTCTGGATTAGTCAACTATTTCGCTGATCAAATCGAGGACGTCGTCGTAATCTCTGATCATCAGAGGACTAGGGATGTTTGTACCATTATCCCTCTACTTGACGAATCGAGAGTTCCCAACCGGGAACGAATCGAAATTACTTACGATGTTCAATAAAATCAGAAGGCTCCCATAGTCATCTATCTATCGGGACCACTACCGTATGAATCAACTAAGGTTATCCCTTACAAATACGGTGCAACAACAATTGAGAATGGAAAGGAAATTCCGTTACCCTCCGTCGTGAATATTGCAGACATCAGTCGAGTAACACGGAGTGGTAGAATCTTCAACAGAGGAGTTAGAGAACCTAGCAAAGAAAAGGAACCTCAGACAGAAGTTCCTGATCCACCAGTCGGTCAATCCAGTAATCCCGGCCTTTCAAAAAACGATGATGAGATGCTAAAGCTCATCCAAAGGAGTGAATACAACATTGTTGATCAGCTGTTACAAACTCCTTCAAAGATCTCGGTATTATCACTGTTACTTAGTTCAGAAGCACACAGAGAGGCTCTACAGAAAGTCTTGGAGCAAGCCTTTGTAGAACAGGATGTAACAATCTGACAGTTCGATAGCATTGTCTCTAACATTACTTCCTGCAATAACTTGGGATTTAGTGATGAGGAATTACCTGAAGGAGGTCGCCGTCATAACATGGCGCTCAACATTACAGTCAACTGCCAGGACGATGCTTTAGCCAGCGTACTGGTAGACACACGGTTAACCCTGAATGTTATGCCAAAGTCCACTTTGATGCAATTATCATTCAAAGGACCTCCGATGAAAACCAGCGAGGTCGTCGTCAAAGCATTTGACGGATCCAGAGAAACGGTTATCGGCGAAGTCGACCTTCCCAAAACTATTGGTCCTCATACCTTCCAAGTCACTTTCCAGGTCATGGACATCCGGGCAACATACAGTTGTTTATTAGGAAGACCTTGGATACATCAGGATGGGGCGGTCACTTCGACCCTCCACCAAAAGCTAAAGTTCATCCAGAACGGCCAACTCGTCATAGTCTGTGGAGAACAAGCCTTGCTAGTGAGCAACTTGTCATTATCTACTTGTGTAGAACCCGAGGAGGTTGTTGGAACGCAGTTCCAAGCACTTTCGGTGAGTGATGAGAATCAGTCAGAGAAAGGAACCTCAATTTCCTCATACATAGATGTTCTCGAAGTGATAAAAAGTAACAATACCAAGGGATGGGGATATCTCATCATTCCTACTGATAACAAAACAAAGAAGGGTCTTGGTTTTTCTTCAAACTGTACCCAGATAGCTGCTAACGATAAAAGTCTTCATCCCGTTCAGAACTTCTTCCACAGTGGAGGCTTCCTTCAACCAGTGACTCAAGATGTGCATACCATCAATAAAGATGATTCCTCTGATACTGACGAAGAATGGAAATCCTATCTCAACGAGGACGGTTATACGTCTCAGGGCGAAACACAGACTCCCTTTTGCTATCCCGCACAGAGTTCGAAATTTATACCGAGGTCAGATGTCGAAATGATATACGGAGATTGTGATCCTGAAGGATGTCGTGCTCCGCCAAATTCATTAGAGGAAGACACTCCGATGAAATACAACTTTGACCACGACTATTATGGCTCAATGGATGGCTTGCCTATCCGGCAGCCATATCCCGGAGACTTGGGGCAAGAAAATCAGCCGAACAATGAAAATCAGCTGAGCATCATTGAACAGAATACCTGTGTCCCCGCCATGTCATGGGATCAACACTCAGGTCATTCCGAACTTATCTAGTACGATGATGAATTTGCAAAGCTTGCCGGACTAGAATTCATCAACTATGCTTTTCCCAAGGTCAACGTCATCGAGAGGGACGACTCCTCCAATTCCAAAGAAGTGTGGGACACCCTGGGACAACCAAGTGGAAAATACGACTTCAAGGTCAAATACACCGCTCCTGAAAGCTCTTGTATCAGGCTCGAAGACATCCAGCCAACTAGATGGGGAGATACAGTTGAGAACACAAATACTATGCAAAATACAACTGAGGAATCCTTCTACGACAACTCTGCCTGGGAGACAGATTCCAATGATCCTGCTCCGCCAGAAATCAGCGTTATTTCTGAAGACAAATCAAGGAAGGTACCAGACTTTATGATTCACCGAGGAGTTCGCCACCAATGGGTCGCTGTCGATGTTCCGAAGATTGTTCATAAGTCTAAGTAATTGCCATCTTTACTTTAACCTTTCACCCTGCCCAGGTGAAACAGATGTTTTGATAGGGCTCACTTTCTATAAATTTCCCTCTTCGCTTCACCCAAAGCGACAGAGTTTTGTTTTATAGGGCTGTAGTTTCAAGAATCGACTTATTCATTAATAAAATAACGTCGTTATGTAATTTCCGCATTAATTGCTGTTTTCTCTTCGTTTTTCAAAAAATGGTAAACCTAAAAAACAACTCAATAATAAAAACAAGCAGTAAAAGAAATACACTGCACATAATTTTGCATTTTCCCTCTATCTCTTCTAAACACAAATCATCACATCATGCAGATTGCTTGTTTTAAACCCCGTTGAAACATATGATCCAATGCCTTCTCCCAACTTTGAGTTCCCGGTATTTGAGGCTGAAGAAGAAAATGACGGCGAAATTCCAGAAGAGATCTCCCGACTACTCAGACAAGAGGAAAGGTCCATTGAGCCTCACAAAGAGTTGCTGGAAACAGTCAACTTGGGCTCAAAAGAAGAGAGAAAAAAAGTCAAGATTGGGGCACTGCTCAATCCAACTGTCAAAGAAAGTTTGACGAAACTTCTCAAAGTATTTCCCTATGTATTCGCTTGGTCCTATTAGGATATGCCAAGGTTGGATACCATCATCGTGGAACACCATCTACCGTTGAGATCAGAATGTCCGCCGGTAAAACAAAGGTTGAGACAGACTCATCCATACATGGCTGTCAAAATCAAAGAGGAGGTACAGAAACAGATTGACGCGGGTTTCCTCGCTACGTCAGAATATCCTCAATGGTTAGCCAACATCGTACTAGTTCCGAAAAAGGACGGAAAAGTCAGAATATGTGTCGACTACCGAGATCTGAACAATGCAAGTCCAAAGGACGACTTTCCCTTACCACACATTGATATGCTGGTAGATAGTACAACAAAGTTCAAAGTTTTTTCCTTCATGGATGGATTCTCAGGCTATAACCAGATCAAAATGGCGCTGAAAGACATGGAGAAAACTTCGTTCATTACCCCATGGGGTACCTTCTGTTACAAGGTAATGTCGTTCGGTTTGAAGAACGTCGGGGCAACCTATAAGTGGGTCATGACTACTCTGTTTCATGACATGATACATAAAGAAATCGAAGTGTATGTCGATGATATGATTGCAAAATCTAAAACAGAGGAGGAGCATATGACCCACCTGTCAAAACTATTCGAGCATCTGAGAAAGTACAAACTCCGCTTGAATCCTAACAAGTGCACGTTCGGTGTTCGTTCAGGGAAACTCTTAGGATTCATCGTCAGCCAGAAAGGAATTGAGGTTGATCCTGACAAGGTCAAGGCCATTCAAGAAATGCCTTCTCCAAAGACTGAAAAATAAGTCAGGGGATTCCTGGGACATTTGAACTATATTTCCAGATTCATATTCCTTATGACCGCGACATGTGCGCCGATTTTCAAATTACTCAAAAAGAACCAGGATTGCGTTTGGACAGAGGACTGCCAAACCGCCTTTGACAGTATTAAGGAATATCTGTTGAACCCATCGATTCTATCACCTCTAGTGGAAGGAAGACCGCTGATCATCTACTTAACAGTCTTGGAAGACTCCATGGGCTGTGTGCTTGGTCAACAAGACAAAACCAAAAGGAAAGAGTCTGCCATCTACTATTTGAGCAAGAAATTCACCGACTGCGAGACTCGGTACACTATGCTCGAGAAAATTTGCTGTGCTCTGGCTTGAGCAGCCAAACGTCTTCACCAGTACATGATTCGTCACACCACTTAGTTAATCTCTGAAATGGATCCAATTAAGTATGTCTTTGAAAAGCCTGCTCTCACAGGAAGGATTGCCCGTTGGCAAATGTTTTTATCAGAATATGACATAGAGTACCATGCTCAGAAAGCCGTTAAAGGAAGTGTTTTAGCAGATCATTTGGCTCATCAACCGATTGACAATCAGGAATCAGTCAGATTTGACTTCCCAGACGAAGATGTCATGTATCTAAAAATGAAAGACTGTGATGAACCGCTACCCAGTGAAGGGCAAGAACCAGATTCCCAATGGGGACTTATTTTTTACGGAGCTGTCAATCATTATGAAAATGGAATTGGGGCAATCATCATAACACCTCAGGGTACCCACATTCCTTTAACAGCCCGACAGACATTCAAGTGTACAAACAACGAGGCCGAATACGAAGCTTGTATTATGGGTCTCGAAGAAGCGATCGACTTAAGGATTAAGAACTTGGATGTATATGGCGACTCAGCTTTGGTTATCAATCAGGTCAAAGGAGATTGGAACACATACCAATCAGGATTGATTCCTTACAAAGATTACGCAAGAAGGTTGTTACCCTTCTTCAACAGAGTCGAGTTTCATCATATCCTTCGTGAGTAGAATCACATGGCTGATGCCTTAGCTACCTTCTCTTCCATGATTAGTATAGGTCAATGGAACGACTTACCTAAGATCGACATAATGCACCTTGAAAGGCCCACCTACATCTTCACGATTGAAGCAGTCATAGACGACAAACCTTGGTATCAAAATATCAAATGCTTCCTTCAGAAACAAAGGTACCCACCTGGGGCATCCAAGAAAGATAGAAAAACCCTCAGAAGGCTAGTAAGCAGTTTCTTCCTGAGCGGTGATACGCTCTATAAGAGGAACTTTGACATGGTCTTGCTTCGATGCGTCGACAGACCAAAAGCAGACATGCTGATAAAAGAAATTCATGAAGGGTCCTTTGGCACTCCTGCCAACGGACATACAATGGTGAGAAAAATTCTAAGAGCAGGGTACTATTGGTTGACAATGGAATCCAATTGCTACAAGTACACGAGGAAGTGTCACAAGTGTCAGATATACTCTGACAAAATCCATGTACCGCCAACACATCTCAAAGTCCTTTCTTCCCTATGGCCTTTTTCCATATGGGGAATCGACATGATTGGCATGATTGAGCCCAAAGCTTCAAACAGACATCGGTTCATCCTGGTAGCCATTGACTACTTCACCAAGTGGGTCAAAGCAGCGTCATACTCCAATGTGACTCGACAAGTGGTACTCCGATTGATAAAAAACAATATCATCTGCCGTTATGGTGTTTTGAGCCAGATCATTATGGATAATGGATCTAACTTGAACAATAAGATGATGAAAGAGTTGTGCACAGAGTTCAAGATCGAACACCATAACTCATCTTCCTACCGACCCAAGATGAATGGCGCGGTAGAAGCGGCTAACAAGAATATCAAAAAGATTGTTTAAAAGATGGTTGTAACCTACAAAGATTGGCACGAGATGCTACCCTTTGCTCTTCATGGTTATCGCACATCTGTCCCACTTCAACAGGGGCAACCCCTTTCTCTCTAGTATACGGCATGGAGGCAGTACTCCCCATAGAAGTAGAGATCCCATCAATTCGGGTATTGATGGAAGCTAAGCTTACAGAAGTTGAATGGTGCCAAAGTCGGCACGATGAACTCAACCTGATTGAAGAGAAACAAATAACGACTCTATGCCATAGTCAGTTGTATCAGTAAAGAATGAAGAAGGCGTTCAACAAAAAGGTCCGACCTCGCATCTTCAGAAAATGAGACCTCGTGCTCAAGAAGATACAATCATTTCTCACTGATTCTCGGGGCAAGTGGACTCCGAATTATGACGACCCATATGTGGTCAAGAAAGCTTTCTTAGGCGGCGCCTTGAGACTCGCAACCATGGATGGAGAGGAATTTTCCTACCCCACAAATGTTGACGTAGTCAAGAAATACTTCGTCTAAATAAAAAAAAATATCTCGGTGGATTGAAAACCCGAAAGGCCGGTCCAGGAAATAATTAGAGACACGATAAAAAATCATCCTGGTGGATTGGAAACACCACAGTACAATCCTGGCAAAAATTAGGGATAATGGCAAGTAACTATGTTCGACAAAGGGGCAAGTCCCTCGGCAGCAGTTACATCATTCGTCAGGAAAGCTCCGATCAAGGTCATCTTCGACAGAAGCTCAAGATGCCCCCGAAGTCAAATTTGGTAGAAAGATAGTGGTTGTTATGTTTCAATGTATCCCTTTTTCCCTTAAATTACCATTTTTTAAACTCTTTAAATACTCTATGGAATCACGCGTTTGGCTGATTTCCATCCTATCAATACAATTTGAGCCCTTGTGCTTTTGTTTGCAATTCTTATTGGTTTTAGCTTTACAGGACGACATTTTAATATGATTAACAATTCTTGAAACGAAACAAAAATGAATTTACTTGTTAAAACTTTTCTGCTTTTAAAATAAAGATGGCAATTTCTTTTGACTGTTGAACATCGAAAGAACATCGATCGCTTCTCCAAAATTAATCAAGCTTCAAAGTGCAGAATCAAAGTACTCCTTCTAAGCCAGTGCGCCTGAATGAAGGGTCAGCTATATCAGATGCGACTTTCCCATCTGATACCCTCGGCAGAGTTCTTATCTCCTAAGCCCGACCAACGTAGCTCCCTACGAGAACTACTTCTCCTAAGCAAGGCAGAATTACTATCTTGAACCAGCGGTACCTCTTCGTCCCCACTATGGCCGAGTATCCAGTCGTGTTCATCTATTAGTTTGTATGTCGTGTCAGTTTTGTCAGCATATACATCATGCATTACTACTTTGCGTTCACATTCATGTTGCATCACTATTACTCTGGTCAGTCTTATCCCCTAGTGATAACAGTCCTCTCGATCGAGTTGTCAGTTCTTTCCTCGTCAGGAAGCGTTGCATCTGAACTACCTCTCTCCTCCAATTTATTTCTGGGATGAAGTCGACCCTTGATCACTTTGATAACTTGAACCTCTGAAAAAAACCAGAAAACCCTCAGCCAGCATCACTCTTCACCATGGAAGATGATATCTTCGCTTTCCCGGATTAAGGAAAATCCCTAAAGAAAGCCTCGCAACTAAAGACTTTCAGCAACACATTGGTCCTTCTCTCTCGAATGTCAATGTCAACAAAGTCATCGACACCTCAAAACTGGGGTACATCGTATGGAATTTCTCTGAGAAGATCTCGAGAAAAGTATGATGTAATATCCCCAAACGAAAGCAGTCTCTCAAGAAGACTCATTTTCCCCAGTAGAGTCGACAAATGGCATCTCCCACAGAGAAGTTTGTGCCTCTCTACCATCAAAATTTTTTCCATCAAATGGCATCTCTCCAGGAATATTCGGCGAGAAGTTTGAGGAGAACCGCTACAAATAGCGTCCAATGTCAATAAAGTAAATTGACAAAAGAAACTTAGACTAGTTCCTTTGTAGGAAACCAGGATCGAGGGGAAGTTTACAAAAGAAACTTAGACCAGTTTCTTGGTAGGAAACCAGGATCGAGGGGAAGTTTACAAAAAGAAACTTAGACTAGTTCCTTGGTAGGAAACCAGGATCGAAGGGAAGTTTCCAAAATAAACTTAGACCAGTTCCTTGGTAGGAAACCAGGATCGAGGGGAGGTTTATATCAGAAACTTAGACCAGTTCCCTGGCAAAAAAACCAGGATCAAGGGGAAGTTTTTACCTTTTTCTAAGCATCATTGCTTAGCAAAAGAATAAGGATGCGTGAACTACCATTCCTAACCACCATCAAAATTTCAGGTATTCCGATATTTAATCCGCTTGCACCCCGAATGCCCGAATACCTTCGCCATTCACACCTTCGTGTCCAAGAATATTAAATAGGGGCATCTGTCATACCCCAAATTTTGACCACTGACATTTCCCATCATTGGGAAAATCATCATCACAATATGGATGAGCCATTAGTCTCCCAAAAGATGGGTGAGCACCCACTACAATCAGGCTTAGGGTTTCAAGCCCTCTCGGAGCTCTTAGACAAAGGATCAATCAAGAAATGACATGATCCTCAACTTGTATAACCTCTCAAACATCCACAAAGGATCAAGAGGACTCCCACTTCAAGGATTAAGCACAAGGCTTCTCCCTTCTAGGTGGATCAAGCCTTAAGATCGCCAATGTCACCAAATTAGGGTTTGGTCGACCAGGGCCTCCAGATGGAAATTTTCTTCTGGGCATGAGCCAATGTTTCAAAGCACAACCTATGATGCTCCAAGGGACATCATGAACCCAATCATCAAGTCACTTTGGCTTTAGGGGGGTGCATTCATAAAAAATAAGGAATTAGGGTTTCTTGACCTAATTCACCCATAAGTTGACTTTTGGGACAAAACATGAGCCAAGACCTCAAGGGGGGATTTTAGGGTCTCAAATACATCACATTGATCCATTTACAACAATGGATTGATCCAAGAAGCTTGAGCAACAAGTTTCAAGTTCATCTGAACCACAATTAGGGTTTCGTGGGAAAAGTCAACTATAGCTTTGATTTTTGACCAAGACATGCTCCCAAACCTTGGGACATGATTCAATACACCCTATAACACCTATGGAACATGTCCATCAAGTTTTATTTAGGTCAAGGACTTGATTTCATAAAGAATCGCACAGTTTGGAATTCATCTGACAAAAAGTCAACTGTGCACAAAAGTCAAACTTTGACTTTTTGAGATTTTTCACAATTATGATTCTTTGACCCTAAAATGATGTTAATGTGTGATTGGAATCATCATTCATCAAGAAAAATAAAAAAAACTGGGATAACTTGTAAAAGGGGTAACCATAAAAAACTTAGAAATTTTTCTAAGTTATGGAACAAAGTGGCTAGGGTACCAACTTTGGAGGATCATAACTCCTAAACCACAAGGCCATTTTTCCCCATCCAAGGCTGAATTTGTAGCTCTCATTACCCTATACAAAATCTTCAACTACACCTCATTCCAATTCATCATGGATTTTGAGTTATGGAATGATCAAAATCAAGAAAAGTGAAAATGTCACTTTTTTCCAACACTTAGTGAAATTTTCACTAAGTCAGAATCTGCCTTCACTTTTCTCCAAATGTAGGGGCATTTTTCACTTGGATCCAAAAAGTATCAAAAACAATTATGATCAAACAGTTGTTGTATCATATGAGGGCTTTCCAAAATGGCCAAGAACTCCATCAAATTCCACTTGGGGCATGAGATATGACAATGGCAATATGCCTTGCTGAAAACTGCCAAAGCAAGGCAGATTTTGGAGTTTTGCTTGATTTGCCCAAATTTTGCAAAGGGAAAGCAACTCTATCCATCTGAACACCTCAAGGGGGGACCAAAGAGGAACCAACTCTGATCCCAAGCCTCCCAAGTCTTTGGAACCAAAAATAGCATGCCAAACCTAGAATTGCCTAAAAGAGGGACAACAAGACTCCAATTTTGGATTGGAGCATTCAATGCATACACCAAGGTGGCATGGACTGAGCCATTGCCAACTGAATTCAGTCAAGACTTATCCAAGACCAAGGGAACCAGCAGCCTGTGCCCTAACCTCTAGTCAATGGCTAGAGGAGACTTGGATTCTCATTGCTCAACATTGGCCAAACCTATGCAGCAGTTTCCATTCACTATTCCTTGCAAAAAAAACTTGCTCTACTATAAATAGAGCTCATTTGTGATCAGTTTGAGTACACCAAAACCATCAAACATATGCTTTCCTCAAAATCACCTTCTCACTTCCAATTTTTCCTTCTAAGGCAAGTCACCATCAGGTTTTGAGTTTGAGAGCTATTCCAATCAAACCAATCACACACACGCCTCATAAACATCATATAGAAGTGATCCAAACACTCACATAACATCTGGAACACCAAAATCACTAGCCAATTGCTCAAGCCTTTGACAGATTTGCAGTTGGGGTGCCATCTCAAGTTCCAGATCATTTCAATCCATTCCAAGCATTCAGACACACTCCATGGCACCTAGGGAAGCTATCCAGATCATTGGAACCTAGTTGTAACACCCCTAACCCAAAACACGATCACCAGCTGCAAGAGGTGAGCATGAGCTCTTCTAACTCTATGATCCATGTAATTTTTGCTGCACAATAATTTGGCCATATGTTCATAATCATGCATAGAGTGTTTACCCTCAATCAATTGCTTTGTATGAATCTTGTATGGAATTTCTGAACCTTCATCCAGAATTTAGGGTTCTTGAGGTTTCTCTTTGATTTCTTATTCCATGCTTAAAATAAATGAAATTAAAGACCATAAACATGATCGTGAGGTTGAAACGAGTAGATTGACATGTAGATTGCATGATATAATCAAGTATTCAGTGAGATTGGATAGAAAACGCAAATATGCAGAAATAGAGGGTGGCGCGTGTCCTTGCCCTTGTTCTTGGCGCTTTTTTTTTAAATTCAAATATTTGAATTTTGTGATTTTATTTAATTGATTCAAAAATTAATTTCTCTCTGAGTTTTAATGATTTTGAGTTGGTTCTTTTTTTAATAATTCAAAAAAATGTTAAAATATTTTATTTTATCAAAAAATCCCAAAAATATTATTAATTTCATATAATTGATATTTTTGCCAAGAATTAGTATTTTAATTGTTTATGACATTTAAAATATTTTTTCCTTCTTGATTTTGCAAATTTTAAAGATTTCTAATCATTTTGTAGGTCAAAACATGATTTTTGAAACATTAATCCAAGATCACAATTTGTTTTCCACATGTTAAACAATTTTGATCATTTTAATTGAATTTTTTATTCAATTAAAACACATTTTGGAAACAAATTAGGGTTTTGATTAATTCAACCCTCATCAAACTTTTTCAAACACTCATGGGCCTCTAATAGAGTGTAAGACCCAATCCTTTGTAAATACAAACCTATTTTGGGCCTCAAATGTTGTATAAGTCCTGTTGTATTTCAAAAGTTCGGCGCGATCATCGCCCGTTTAAAACAAACCATGGGCCTCTCCTCGAGCTATAAGACCCATTCAAAACCATTTTGGGCCTCTAATAGAGTGTAAGACCCAATCCCTCTTTGAAACCAAAATAGTTTGGGCCTCAGTCATTGTATAAGACCCACGGTGTTTTCAAAACCTCGGCACAATCGTCGCCCTTTTTAAACCCTGGGCTTCTCCTTGAGCTATAAGACCCATCTTTGTTCACTTTCAATCATTTTGGGCCTCTTGAGAGAGTGTAAGACCCATCCCCTTGTACAGAAAACCTTTCTCGGGCCTCAGTCACTTGTATAAGTCCCTGTACAAAATGACAATGCGATCACTGATAAAATCCTGGGCATCTCCTTGATCTGTAAGCCCCAATTTTCCTTTCAAAAGCACTTTCTCCTTTGAATTTGAATATAATATTGTTATCAAAATTTTCTTTGTTGAACAAACTAAAAAAACATCATGGAAGCTCTACAACCGAGTAAGTGTTTACCCACTTTCATTTACTGCTTTCATATGTATATAACTGTATTGTGGGGCAGTTTCACTGTAAGTCTTCTTTCATAAACTCATTTCGACTGTGTAATACTAGTATAAATATTTAGAGTTTCCCCGACAACTAAATCTAGAACTAAGACAAAGCCTCGTCTCCTTACATCCGACGTTCTCCCGGATATTTCAAACATAACCTAAACCATGAGAATTTTCTTTTACAATAATTTTAGATAACTAGATCTAAGAAATATCCCCCCTTGAACAGTTCATATACAGAAGGCCAATGTTCCAAGTGAAACCCCTTCTGGAACTGTTCATCATCCTCCTCTTGGGCTTAGTGCAAGGACCCACAGGCTTCCTAAAAGCATCCCCGCCTCCTCTTGGACGTTGTACAAGGACCCGTCAGCTTCTTAGAAGTTTTCACAGCTTCCTCTTAGGCTTCGTATAATGGTTCTTCCTCCGGGAAGATAGCCTCCTCTTGGGCTTCGTACAAATTATCCCTTCGGCTTCTTAAAAGTTTTTCTCGCCTCCTCTTGGGCTTCGAACAAATTGTCCCGACGACCTCTTAAATGTATAGGAACAAAAATTAGTCATCTTAATAGAACAATCTATCAAAGAGTCTAGATCTTTCTACCGCGAACGTACTGTCTGTTAATTTCTCTTAAGCATAGTACAAAAGATAAAACTCTAGACTTGGACAGTCTAATCTCCTTGAGTCTCGAAGACATTCTCAAGTTCCTTTCAAAAATAGGAAAAAAACACCCGTAGACTTGGACAATCTCAATACCCTTCGGATTCCCCGTTTCCTTAAAGAACGGGAAATAATCTCGGTCCTCAGATCAAATCCATGAGGACAACATTACCCATATAAGAACTGATTTTCTCTTTTAACCAACATACTGGACCTGTCACTCAACTGAAACAGTAACTTTAGCCTCCTCTTGGGCTTTGTACAATGATTCTCCCCAGCAGAGTTAACCTTTAGCCTCCATCTTGGGCTTCGTACGAGATACAAATCACTCTCTTGTTGAGTATAAAAGACTCTATTGTTGAGTCAAACATTGTTAGCCTCCATCTCGGGCTTCGTACGAGATATAAATCACTCTCTTATTGAGTATAAAAGACTCTCTTGTTGAGTCAAACCTTTTTAGCCTCCGTCTTGGGCTTCGTACAAGACACATACAAAAACACTCTCTTGTTGAGTATAAAAAGACTCTCTTGTTGAGTCGATCCTCCTTTAGCCTCTATCTCGGGCTTCGTATGAGATACAAAACACTCTCTTGTTGAGTTAACACTTTTAGGCTCTATCTCGGGCTTCGTACAAGACACAAAAGCATCCTCTTGTTGGGTCAATAGCCTCCTCTTAGGCTTTGTATAAAGAAATCCCCGTTTAATTCAATCAACCTTTTAGCATCAAATCATGCTTTGGTCACAACATCCAAACATCAATAACTCCTTTTCCCTCGTCTAATTGTTGTAAGCGGCAAGCCTCTGGATTATTTACATCCACACCAATGTCCCTCTTTTAGCATGAGAAATTCCTAAGGAAAGATGACATTGCTCTAAACTGAGTTAAAGTCTTCTCCTTCAGGTTGAAAATCCCCTATAAAGGAAATTATGGCATTGCTGGATTCACATATCCCAGTTAAAGTAATTCTCCTTTATAATCAATCACCCAACAGTTGTGACAAACAGACCAAATATTCCCCTTTAGAGATGACAAATTCTCTCTAAAGTCAAAACCCTTTAGCTTCACAACTTGGGCTTTGAACAAGATACAAATAGACCCTTCAACTTCACATCTTGGGCTTTGAACAAGATATAAACCACCTTTAGCTTCATGTCTTGGGCTTTAAACAAGACACCAAAACACCATTTCCTCCCATAGAATATGAGGAACTACGATCGCTCTGATTTCCCTATCCTGGGAATACGTAGGCATAAGATTGAAAAAGAATCTTAGCAAGCACACTAATAAAAAAACCCCAATGTCCCCGAACTCCAGCCAATCTAGCACAGTATCCCAACGAATTCCCCATGAACAATTCTGGTATTTCGTTCTGAAAAAAATAAGCAGAGAGAGACCCCATAAACTAAAGCCGCATCTGTAAACCAACAGTTTTGACTGTTTAACCTCAGTTTGCAAGCAGAGTTAATTGGAGACATCTATTTCCCTTCCTTCATCAGCTTCAATAGGATTAAAAATGTATCGAACTGTAGTACCAAAGCGATAGTGATTCGAAACCACAAAAACCATGCTACATTATGCATCAAACCATCAACTGAAAAAATTAGTAATTGAGGGGAGTTTACCATTACAAATAGTTCCAGAGCCAATGATATTTCCTTTTTTGTTTCCTCCGAAACCAACAAAGCTTTTAGGCTTAAGTTCCAAATCTTGGAATATATGCCTTTTTCTCGTCATGTTGTCATACCCCAAATTTGTCATACCTGTGTATTACTTTTCATCTATACATCCATCCATTAACCGTTATTCAGAAAATTCAAGAAATATTTCGCTTCTGGTTGTTGTAGTGTTTGAGGTTCAGTTAGACAAAGTTTGTTTCAAGATCAAGGCCTGGGCGTGATTGGTTCAAGGGGTTGTGTCTGAAGTCTCAATGCAGTTTGCCTGTGTGTGAATCCATTTCAGACCGTGTTCAGATGGTGCATGGTGGAGAATCATATATAAGTTGTTCTTTTCAATCAGTAATGCAAGTGACAAGTTTTAGAAGATTGATGCAGAGATTGACTCGTGGCCGATTCTATCCAGTTTCTATCCAATTCAGTTCCGTTTTTATTTCTATTCAATTCCACTTCAATTTTGGTTTCCAAGTTTTAATTCATTTTAATAACCAATCCATTCATACCAATTTATCAAAATTCATTTCATTATCTATTTACTATCCATTTCCAAATATCTATTTTTCATTTAAATCCAATTACCTTGTTTTATCTTTTCATCATTCATTTTCCATTAATATCTAATTATCCACATCCAATCCATTTCAAATCCATTAAGTCATCTTTATCCAAATTTTATTTTTCAATCACAAACCATAAATCCAAATAAACCCATTTACACCATTTTTTTGTTTTATCCGAATTCTTGATTCAAGTCAAATTCAATTATCCATTATCCATTTTTAAATCCAATTCAATGTCCACTTTGCAAATTCATCATTCAATACCCAATTCTTCCCAATTTCCATTTTTTTATTTTTCAAAAGCATTATCTAAATTAAATCCATTCTATTTCCATAAAACCAATCACAAAGTTATGTAACTAGTGTTAGTTACAAGAAAAATACAAAAAAAATTATTACCAATAAAAGTCCATAAAACCCACTTAAAAGGCAAAAAAACTATACAAGCCCATTTTCTCTTGTAACCAAAAGATTTGAAAAAAAAGAGAACCACACAAAGCCATGCCCCGCCATCCTGTTACTGCATCAACCGTACCTACATAATGTAAAAGCAACAAAACATGACACTACACACAAGCTTTTTGCAGCGCCTGTTCCAAGACCTTCCCTTTCACCAAACAAGCTTCAAGACAAAAGCTATGCTCCTTCAAAACTCACTTGCCATCACAGAACCTACTCATAAGCACAAAACAGCAATAGCATCACGCCAAACTCCCTGCTGCGACCTGCTATACACCAACAACGATTTGTCAACAACACACCAGACATAACCTGCGAACTGCTATGAAGACCACTGCTGCCACAACAATACAAAACTGCTACAAGAGACCTGCACAAAGCCTGCATATGATAACAACCCAACATCAACAACAAGACAAAGGGAAGTACTTGAAAAATTAATCAGCAAGTTTGATTTGTTTTTAAAGAGGAGCAGTCACAAGAACAAGAGGGGGGAACAAAAAATGAGAGAGATTGAGAAAATATTGGAGAGGAAAAATTTCTGAACATTGAAAACTCCTTAGAAGAGAAGAAAAACTTATCGTTACTCGGTTAAAATTAAAACTCACCTTCACTAAAGCTTCAATAATCGTTTCTGATCAGAGTTTCACCTTGAAGCTTTGTGAAAGAGAAGCTTAAGCCTCATCACCGGAAAACACCTGAATATACAAAAACGAGGGACGCCGCAAAAATCATTGAAAAAGACTCTCCTTCATTCTTTTTCTCCACAACAAAACCTTTCCATTCCCTTCAAACTTTCTTCGGTTATCCCTTTCAAAATCAACAACCCATAAACCACTTGAATCCACATAACCATAAAACCTGGAAATAAAACGAGAAAAACAACCCCAAATCAATTCTTAACCTAAACTCAAACCAACCAAATATCACAAACTTAAACAACCCAGATCCAGAAAGTGAAGAAGAAGAAAAAGGAGATACGAAGGGAAAAGATTAATACCTGCAATTTGGGAGCTCCGAGGGTAAGTCTTCCTCTTCAGGACTTAATTATGGCTTGAACCTTTGTTAGCTTGTGTGTTGTGCATCTTCTATTCACTTTTTTGTCGCGATTTGTTGAGCTTTTCATGTTTACGTTTTGAAAAGGGATTGTTTCGATCTAGATTTATCGTTAGGTTTTTGTTGAAATCAAAGGTAGATTTGGGTTCAAGGGACTTTTTTAGTGGGGGTTGGTGTTTGGAGCGTGGCGAAATAAGGTACCTTCGCCGGAGAATACGGCGGTTTCCGCTGTGGCTTGTCTTCTCCGGCGAGCTCTTTCATTTTTCCGGCGAATATTTCAAATAGAGAGAAGGTAAGATGAGAGAGAGTGAGACCGTGTGAAGAGAGAGGGCCAAGATGAAATGTTGTTGCATTCTCTACTTATTCAATTTTTTCCTCACATTTTTTAATCCAATTTTAAATATGGCTTAAATGTTTTAAATGCTCTTTTTAATTATTACACTTGTTTTCCCCAAGCCATGTGTGTATCTTCCCTAGACCTGCAGTGGCTGTTTTGGTGTCCTCAATATCTTTGTGTATTTTGATACGTTGGGATCCTGTGTGCGCACCATTACCATAACCCCACCGTGCACCTTCCATTTGAGCCTTAGATCTAATCAAGATCTATGATCTATTCAGATCCGACGATCCGGATTGGCTCCTGGGTCAACCTGTGTTGACTGAAGATCCATGTTGGATCTTGGCTAGCGTATGGGCCTCCCGGGTGGGTCTGTGTATTCTTTACACCCCATTTTCCGTTTTAACAGCCTTTTATTTATTTATTTATTTATTCGTCTTTTAAATTTTAGAATTTTAATACTATTAGTTAATTTCTTTTTTTTAGAAAATGTTAAAATCTATTTATTAATTAATTTTATTAAAATAATTTATTTAATATTAACTAATTGATTTAATAATTAGTTTTATTAAATATTTGATTTTAATTTAATTAATTATATTATTTCATTGTCTCTAATTCTAAAAAACCCAAAGATACTTTTTAATTAATTTTTAAAATCCTTTTCATTAATCAATTTTAATTAATTTTATTAAACCATTTTATTTAATACTATTTAGCTTTAATAGTTAGTTTTATTAAATATTTTAGTTTAATTTAATTAATTGTTTGAATTTTATATGTTAAATTTAAAAATCTAAAACAAATTAATTAGTTTAGAATCTCCCTCCTTAGTTTAACCTTAGATTTAGGATGCTAACTTCCCTAACACGTTTGATTATATTATCTCCCCCATTTTATGTGATGTTTACATTTTCTCTCATGAGAATTGTTATCATGCCTCGATTATATTTGTCTTTCATTATATGCTTGTCCAAACCAAAAAGTCTTTTCAAATTAATACCTTGACTTAATGTCAAGCTCTTTTCAATACCTTGTAAGTCGATTGTTTTCACGATCGCAATCAACCTCACATAGCCTCCTCTTGGGCTTTATACAACGATACTTGTTGCACATTTCACTTTAGTTTGGATGCATATGTGTGATTGTCATACTTTAGTTGTGGTTTGATTATTCCCACTTGAGTAGTTATATCCCTCTCCCATAAGATTAAAATCAACCATTTTCAAAAGAATAAACAAGTTTGATCCAACGTCAAGTATTTTCCAAATCAAATTCAATTAATCTCCGACTTTCACTTGATCCACATATCAAGTCCCTTTTCCTCTTGTAAGTCGAGCGCTTTTTCCTCGCAATCGACCTTACCTTAAACCATAGGACCTCATTTCCATTAGTTCTCAAACCATTTCACACGCAAATCCAAACCTCGATCCAACGTCGAGTATTTTTCTTAAATCAAATTAATACAATTAATTATACTAAATATCATTTCTTAAAAGGTGAAAAGAGGGGGATCAAGTCTTTGGTCTTTTTCCTCGATTGTTTGGGTGCGAGTTCTCTTACTCGTGTGTGAACAATTGACGCCTTTAAAACACTTGTAATTTGACAACACTCAAATTTCTTTTTCCGTATCGATTATTAAAGCACATAATCTCTATTTAAATACATTTTAAAAGGTGAAAAGGAGGGGAAGTCTTTGGTCTTTCTCTTCAATTGTTCGGGTACAAGTTCTCTTACTCATGTGTGGACAATTGACGCCTCTAAAACACTTGTAACTCGACAAAATTCAAACCTTTTTTTTTATCAATCATTAAAACACTTAATCTCTATCTAAACACATTTTACTAAAGGTGAAGTGAGGGTGGTTGAGTCTTTGACCCTTCTCCTCAATTGTTTGGGTGCGAGTTTTCTTACTCGTGTGTGGGCAATTGTCACCTCTAAAACATCCAATACGATTAAAACTCTCTTTTCTCACCTTGTGCGGTCGAAACCCTAAAACACACGCAAATCAAATTATTTTCTTAATTAAACTCTTTAATATACTTAATCATATATTCAAACAACTTTCTAAAAGGTGATGTGAGGGGGGCCAAGTCTTTGACCATTCTCCTCAATTGTTTGGGTGCGAGTTCTCTTACTCGTGTGTGGACAATTGGCGCCTATAAAAACAATAACCAAACAACCGTAGTCCCACGAACTACGAATGCTCTGACTTTCCCATTGCACGAGGGAATACATAGGCACAAGGGTTCTAATCCTTGCCGAGCACCCTAATAAAAAAAACCACCCCATTTTCCCCTTAGAAACAAATCCTTAGAAGATAAACAAACAAACCTAACTAACTTTCTCACGAATCGAATCAAGAGGTTCCCGTTGAGTACAACGGACGTAGAGGGTGCTAATACCTTCCCTCTTGCGTAACCGACTCCCGAACCCGAATTTGGTTGCGATGACCATTTTCTTATCCCTTCAAAGGTTTTATCGATATTTTCCTTTCCCTCTGTTGGGATGAATAAAGTTCGGTGGCGACTCTGTTTCGAACAGTTTTTTTTTTGCGTCCATCGCGAGGATCGTATTTTTTGAGGTACGACACATGTGTCGCGAGCATCCACTGTCTGGGTACCATGATTAGTGTCTCGATTGAGCTGCTAAGGATGTTTGCAACATAAATGATTTGATCCTTAGGTACCCACTTTCTGGGTCCTCTTTTGTTAGTTTCCCAGATTTTCTCACATCCCTGGATTTTTGTGCAGCAAAATAATCAAGTGGAGTTTGTGCATGATAATTGGGTTTTAGAACAGAGTTCTGTGTCTATGAAGGTTTCCGTGCAAGCTTAAAATAGTTAAGCTCAGTACCAGCAGACACAAAATGCTCATAGAGAGGTTTTGGTTTTACCTTCAGACTTTCGTCAGGTTTTGAAGTTTATGTACAACCTAAACCTTTCTTGTTATTTCTGTTAACTCCATAGATCATGGAAGCCATTTTACTTCTATTTATGTTTTTAGCTAGAAAGTACTGGAATGATCTGTCATATCGGATGACGCAATCAGTATCAGAAGCTTCTGATATCATTTCTTCCTCTAGTTTTGAAAATTTTCTTTTCAAAGCAGAGTTGTTACTTTCTAAAGAAAAAATATTTTCATTTAGAGAAGAAATATCCCTTTCAAGCTCACTAAGAGTTTCACAAGGAACTACTTGGACTTGTTTAAGGTCCTTGTATTTACTTTGAATACTTTGGTACTTGAAATTCTGGCACGCAAATACCAGATGTCACAACACTGGGATCAAGACGATTTGAGCACTCACAAATATGTAGAAAAATAAATGACAAAAAGATAAATAACACCAGTAGTTGTTAACCCAGTTTTGTGCAACGTCACCTACATCTGGGGGCTACCAAGCCAGGAAGGAAATTCACTATGAAAGTATTAATTCAAAGCTAAACTCCCCCGTTTACAACTTATCACCTAATCACTACCTTGTGCAACTTCTACCTAGACACCCTCTAGATTTGAGATCCCCCTATCACTTCTTATCAGTCACAAACCATTGATAATTCAACAACAACCCAAAATAGAAGTATTAACCCTTCTAAGTACAATACTTAGTTTTGCTTAAAAGCTTTCAACTAAGAGCAATACACTCTTGCTTAAAAGCTTATGAGTGAACAATCAACAACTAACAATCAGTCAACTCAATGCATCAAAAACGATACAAGAGTGACATACAAAGAAAACACACTAAACCTTAAAGAACCACCAAGACATGGTTAATCCTAATTCTTTAAATCCATGCATTCTTTAGGTTTAGAAACCCCTTTAAATAAACATCACAGCTGCATGGGCTTGGGCTCTCAAAATAAAACGCAAATAACTAGAAATCAGCTTTAA
Source organism: Lathyrus tuberosus (assembly GCA_022829125.1). Taxonomy (NCBI): domain Eukaryota; kingdom Viridiplantae; phylum Streptophyta; class Magnoliopsida; order Fabales; family Fabaceae; genus Lathyrus; species Lathyrus tuberosus. The sequence continues at coordinate 1,111,649 of JALAZF010000900.1, forward strand.
ATCAATTGCATAATATCCTGCACAATAATAGGAACAATAACATAAAGTTTCCTAAAAAGGCTCAATGATCCTTTTTAAGAAATACAATCAAATTTGTTATAACAGAAGTTCCCAAAATATCCTCCTTTCGATAACAACAACGTGTGAATTAAAACACACTCAAAATTACGCTAAAAATACCAAAACAATCATTCCCTAACTTTATTGTATAACATGTCCTGGAACATGTCACAACATCTTGCTGAACATGATGTCTGACTCTCATAGCAGAACATCTGGCTTAACATCTTGTTGACCGCATGTTTTATCAAAATGTTGCCAATCCAAAAACCACAGAACTTACAATCTCCTCCTTTGGCAAATTTTGGCTAAAACAACCTTAGAACAAATCAGGAGTATACATAGTGGAATCACAAACAACACAAGCTACATGAAACCATGTAAGCTTTGTACAGACTGCAATTTTGTAGCAATAGAGAAGATGTCCTATTCTTTGCTTTCTATAACTCCATTTAGATGTGAATTTCTAGGGCAGGAAAAGTCATGGGATATGCCATTAGAGTCAAAAAAGTCTTCAAACCATTTATTCTCAAACTCGCCACCATGATCACTTCTGACTCTAACTATCTTAGAGTCAAACTCATTTTGCACTTTAGAACATAAACTAGTAAACACAGAATGCGACTCACTCTTCTGCCTTATAAATTTTACACATGTCCAACGACTGTAGTCATCTACGATGACAAGTCCATACTTCTTACCATTGACTGACGCTGATTTTACTAGACCAAGCAAGTTAATATGTAGAAGTTCCAAAGGTCTACAGGCGGACACAACATTTTTAGTTTTGAAAGATGTTTTTGAAAACTTGCCTTTCTGACATGCTTCACAGAGATCATCTAAAGTAAACTTCATCTTAGGCAAGCCTCTAACTAACTCAAGTTTATTTAGCTGAGAAATCCTCCTCTTGCTAATATGACCCAAGCGTCTATGCCACACCCACTGCTCTTCGTTAACAGACATTAAGCATTTAACATCTTGGTTTTTAAGATCAGAAATCTTTATTTTATAAATGTTGTTTTTCCTCTTTCCAGTGAAGAGAACTGTGCCATCTTTCTGACTAACAGCCATACACGTTTTTTGATTAAAAATAATGTCATAACCGTTATCACTTAATTGACTTATGGATAACTAATTATGCATTAGACCCTCAATATAAAGTACATTAGATATAGATGGAAGAGATCTGTTACCAACTGTTCTAGATCCTTTGATTCTTCCTTTCTGGTTTCCTCTAAAACCTACGTACCCAACATCTTTAAGTTCTAGGCTTTCGAACATATGCTTTCATCCCATCATGTGTCACGAGCATCCAGAGTCCAAGTACCATGACTGGTGTTTTAACTATGCTGCATAGGATATCTGCAACATATACTATTTTATCTTTTGGTACCCATAATCTTTTGGGTCCACTTGGATTAGTTTTCCCAGAGTTTCTGACAACCTTGGGTTTTCGTGCAACATTAAATTTTTGTGTCTGTATCGGTTTATAGTGATAAGAGAAGGGAGATTTTGATTTGTTTTCTTAAACATTTTTTGTTAAGAAAAACATTTTCTTTGTCCAAAACAGAATTGTTATCTTTTTGTTTAGAAACTTATTTCTCTAGCTTAATACACTCTTCAACTTCAGATTCATAAGCCCTTTTTAGATCCTTGAATTTTCCTTGAAGTTTCTGATACCTATTCAGAGATTCTGATAGACATAATTCTAAATCAGCATGAGAAAGTTCAGAAAATACTTCTTCCGAGCTAGACTCTGTTTCAGTTGAGTTTCCTTTATATGTGGTATTCATGAATGCTATGTTGGCTTGCTCCTCTTCAGAATCAAATTTTGATACTTCAGAGTCAGAGTCATCCCATGTTGCCATGAGACCTTTCTTCTTGCCTTTGAACACATCCTTCTTGAAGCTTTCTTTTCTGGAGCTTTCTTTCTTAAGCTTTGGACATAAATTTATGTAGTGTCCTGGCTCCTTGCACGCATAACATGTTACTTCCTTGCTTGTTCTACCTTTTGAAGATGAATCTAGACAATCTTCTCTATTTCTAGACCTTCGGAATTTGTTTTGTCTTTTCTTCCAGAATTATTTGATTCTTCTGGAGAGAAGGGATAATTCATTTCATCATCATAATCTTCTTCATCAAAATCTTCTACTTCTTCCTCAACTTGGAAGGCTTTGTTCTTTTCTGACTTGTTTCTTTCTGATCTAGATCTTAGAGCGACAGATTTTTCCTTTTCCTGAGGCTCATCTTCCTCTAACTCTATTTCATGACTTTTGAGTGAGCTATCCAACTCTTCAAGGCTTATGGTGTTCAGGTCCTTGGATAGCTTTAGTGCAGTAATCATTGGTCTCCATTTCTTGGGGAGGATTCTTAAGGTCTTTTTGACATGATCTATTGTAGAGAAACCTTTTTCCAGAACTTTAAGTCCTGCTACTAAGGTTTGAAATCTTGAGAACATAGTCTCAATAGTTTCGTTGTCTTCCATCTTGAAGGCCTCATATTTCTGGACTAATGCTAGAGCTTTAGTTTTCTTGAATTGAGTATTTCCTTCACGTGTCATTCACATCGAGTCAAAAATATCCTTTGTTGTATCTCTGTTAGTAATCTTTTCATATTAATTATAAAACATAGCGTTGAGAAGGATAGTTCTGGCCTTGTGGTGATTCTTGAACTCACGCTTTTGTTCATCATTCATTCTGTTTTGGGAATGGGGATACCAATCGCATATAAAGGTATTTCATAGCCATTTGTGATAATGTCCCAAAGATCTATATCATAGCCTAGAAAGAAACTTTTTATTCTATCTTTCCAGTAGTCAAATTTCTCTCCATCAAAGACAGGAGGCATAACATTGTAACTATCTCTCTCGTTTGTGTTAGCAGCAGCCATAGTGTTTTTCTCATACTGGATCTCTCAACACGGTTAAGTGTTTGATTGACAAATCAATAATAGAGCCGAAGCTCTGATACCAATTGATGGTAGAGAAGAACATAAGAAAGAGGCTTTATATTGGGGTTTTCAAAACTTTTTCAGAGAAATGCTTTACACACACACACACACAAACACGATATACAAAACAATAAAGAAAGTGAAACGTTTGGTTTATACAAGTTCGCCTATAACGAGGATACATCTTGTTCACCTGCCAAGGTGATTTCGCCTTCAATAAGGACTTAATCCACTAATCTTTAAAGATTACAAAAGTTCGTCTAAATGTTAGAAAACACCTTAGACCTCTCAAGTATACGGACTAACACTTAGTCACTTGAGGAAAAAGAATTTCAAAGAGATTACAAAGAAAGTGTTTACAATCATGCTTCTAAAAAGAGAATGAAACAATTTAAGAACAGTACACAAATATGAGCAACAACTCTTTGTGTTAAAAAATACTCTCTTGATAGAATTGGAGACTGTCATACCCCAAATTTTGACCACTAAGATCTCCCATCATTGTGCAAATCATCATCACAATATGGAGGAACCATCTTACCTTGTTAGTCTCCCCAAAGATGGGTGAGCATCCACTACAATCAAAATTAGGGTTTCAAACCCTCTCTGAGTGCTTAGACAAAGGATCAATCAAGGAGTGACATGATCTTCAACTTGTCTAACCTCCCAAACATTCACAATGGATCAAGAGGACTCCCACTTCAACGATTAAGCACAAGGTTGCTCCCTTCTAGGTGGATCAAGCTTCAAGATCGCCAGTGTCACCAAATTAGGGTTTTGGTCGACCAGGGCCCCCAGATGGAAATTTTCATCTGGGCATGAGCCAATGATCCAAAACATAACCTAATATACTCCATGGAACGTCATGGACCCAATCACCAAGTCAATTTTGCCTCAGGGGATGCATACATAAAAAATCAGGAATTAGGGTTTCTTGACCTAATTCACCCCTAAGTTGACTTTTGGTGCAAATCAGGAACCAAGACCTCAAGGGAGGGTTTGAAGGTCTCTAATGAACTATATTGATCCATTTGAAACAATGGATTAATCCAAGAAGCTTGAGCAACAAGTCTCAATTTCATCTGCACCACAGTTAGGGTTTTAAGGAAAAAGTCAACTGTAACTTTGACTTTTGACCAGGACATGCTCCCAAGCCCTAAGACATGATTCAATATACCCTATGACACCCATGGAACATGTCCATCAAGTTTGATTTAGGTCAAGGACTTGATTTCCTGAAGAATTGCACAGTTTGGAATTCATCTGATAAAAAGTCAATTGTGCACAAAAGTCAACTTTGACTTTTTGAGATTTTTCACCAAAATGGATTTTTAACCCTAAAATGATGTTAATGTATGATTAGAATCATCATTCATCAAGCAAAATCAAGAAAAGTTGGATAACTTGTAAAAGAGGTAACCATAAAAACTTAGAAAATTTTCTAAGTTAAAAATAAAGTGACAAGGGTACCAACTTTGGAGGATCATAACTCCTAAACCACAAGGCCATTTTTCTCATCCAAAGATGGATTTGTAGCCCTCATTACCCTCTACAAAAACTTCAACTAGACCTAAGTCCAATTCATTAAGGATTTTGAGTTATGGAGTGATCAAAATGGCTGAAAAATGAAAATGTCACTTTTTCCAACACTTAGTGAAATTTTCACTAAGTCGGAATCTGTCTTCATTTTTTTCCAAATGTAGGGGGATTTTTCACTTGGATTCAAAAGAGATCAAAACCAAACATGTTTAAACAGTTGTTGTTTCATGTAAGGGCTTTCCAAAATGACCAAGAACATTGCCAAGAACACTGCCATTCACTATTCCTTGCAAAACAAACTTGATCTACTATAAGTAGAGCTCAATTGTGATCAGTTTGAGTACACCAAAGCCATCTAACAGATGCTTTCCTCAAAATCTCTTTCTCTTGGCAAAAATGCCTTTCTTAGCAAGGTAGCTATCGGGTTTTGAGTTTAAGAGCTTTTCCAATCAAACCAATCACTCACACACCTCACATACATCATATAGAAGTGATCCAAACACTCACATAACATCTGGAACACAGATTTCACAAAATCACCAGCCAATTGCTCAAGTTCTTGACAGTTTTGCAGTTGAGGTGCCATCTTCAATTCCAAACCATTTCAATCCATTCCAAGCATTCAGACACATCACTTGGTACCTAGGGAAGCTATCCAACCATTGGAACCTAGCTGTAAGACCTTCAACACAAATCACGATCACCAGCTGCAAGTGGTAAGCATGAGCTCTTCTAACTCTATGATCCACACAATTTTTGCTGCACAATAATTTGGCCATATGTTCATAATCATGCATGGAATGTTTCCCCTCAATTGATTGCATTGTTTGAATCGTGTATCAAAAATCCTAGCCTTCATGCAGAAATTAGGGTTCTTGAGGATTTTTCATGATTTCTTGTTATATGTTTAATTTAAATGAAATTAATGGACATAGACATGATCGTGAGATTGAGACGAGCATAATGATATGTGGATTGCATGTTATAATCAAGTATTCAAGGAGATTGGATAGAAAATGCAAATCAGCCAAACCCAGAACACGCGCTTGTTCTTCAGCTGTTCTTGGCGCCTTTTTTGTTAATTTTCAAATATTTGAATTTTGTGATTTTCTTTAATTGATTCAAAAATTAATTTCTCTCTGAGTTTTAATGATTTTGAGTTGATTCTTTTTTTAATAATTCACAAAAATGTTAAAATATTTTATTTTCCCAAAAAATCCCAAAAATATTATTTATTTCATATAATTGATATTTTTGCAAAGAATTAATATTTTAATTATTTTTGACATTTTAAATATTTTTTCTACATTGATTTAGCAACTTTTAATGCTTTCTAATTATTTTGTAGGTCAATACTTAATTTTTGAAGCATTAATCCAAGATCACAATTTGTTTTTCATATGATAAACAATTTTGATCATTTTAATTGAATTTTTATTCAATTAAATACATTTTTGAAAACAAATTAGGGTTTTTGGATTAATTCAACCCTCATAAATCATTTTCAAAACTTTTGGGCCTCTAATAGAGTGTAAGACCCAATCCTTTTTTGACCAAAATCGTTTTTGGGCCTCAGTGTATTGTATAAGTCCCTATACCGTAAAAAACAAACGACGCGATCATCGCCTTGTGAAAAACACTTTGGGCCTCTCCTCGAGCTATAAGACCCATTCAAAACTTTTGGGCCTCTATTAGAGTGTAAGACCCAACCCCCTTTTAACCAAAACATTTTGGGCCTCACTTATTGTATAAGCCCCTTCGCGTTAAAAGAAAACCTCGGCGCGATCGCCATTTTAAACGAAAAATCATCTGGGCCTACCCTCGTGTTATAAGCCCCACTCTTTTTCTTTAAATTTTTGGGCCTCTTGAGAGAGTGTAAGACCCATCCCTTTGTACAGCAAACCTTTTGGGCCACAGTCACTTGTATAAGTCCCTCTGTACAAATTCAAACTGTGCGCTCACTGATAAAACCCTGGGCCTCTCCTTGAGTTGTAAGCCCCAAGTCTTTCTTTTTCAAAGCACTTTCTCCTTTGATTTTGAATATACTGTTGTTTTCAATCTTTCTTTGTTGAACAACTAACCAAACAGCATGGAAGCTCTACAACCGAGTAAGTGTTTATACGCTTTCATTTTCCGCTTTCATATACATATAACTGTATTGTGGGGCTGTTTCACTGTAAGTCTTCTTTCATAAACTCATATCAACTGTGTAATAATAGTATAGATATTTCGAGTTACCCCGGCAACTACGTCTAGAACTAGGTGACGCCGTTTCGTTTATTTGTAGAAATAGACAACTAGATCCCCAATAGGATCACCAGATACAATCTTCTCTTCGGCTGTTCTCATTAGAAATTGTCAAGAAACTCTACTCCCCAAGATGAATGTATTCTCCGTGAATGGCATCTTTGAGTTTCTTCCAAATTCTCGAACTTTCCTGACTTTGATCTATTCTCGGTGAATAGCATTGCCTTGAATTTCTCGGGGTTTGGGGACCCACGGGCTTCTTAAAAGCATCGGCCTCCTCTTGGGCATCGTACAAGGACCCACAGGCTTCCTAAAAGCAACCCCGCCTCCTCTTGGGCTTAGTACAAGGACCCTACAGCTTCTTAGAAGTATTCATAGCCTCTTCTTAATCTTCGTATAATGATTCTTCCCCCGGGAATGATAGCCTTCTCTTGGGCTTCGTACAAGGACCGATCGGCTTCTTAAAAGTTTCCAGCCTCCTCTTGGGCTTCGTACAAATTGTCCCGACGACCTCCTAGAGGTATAGGAACAGAACTTAGTCATCTTCATAGAACAGTCCTGTCATAGAGTCTACTACTGTTTCTCAAAGCATAGTACAAAAGATAAAACTCTAGACTTGGACAGTCTAACTTCCTTGAGTCTCAAAGACATTCTCAAGTGACCCCTTCGTTAAATAGGAAGGAAACCCGCAGACTCGGATAGTCTCAATACCCTTCGGATTTCCCGCTTCCTTAAAGAACAGGAATAACCCGGATCCTTGAAACAAATCCTTGAGTACAATGTTGCTCATATAAGAACTGATTTTCTCTTTCAAAATCAGTATATTGGACCTGTCACTCAACTGAAACAGTAACCCTTGCCTCTCTCTTGGGCTTTATACAAAGATTCTCCCCAGCGGAGTCAACCAACATTTAGCCTCTCTCTCGGGCTTTGTACGAGACACATAAGAGATTTCCTCGTTGAGTCAATCACCCCTTTAGCCTCCATCTCGGGCTTTGTACGAGATACAAAAGGGTTCTTATTGAGCCAAACAAACAATAACCTCCATCTCGGGCTTTATACGAGATACGAAAAGATTCCCTCGTTGAGTCAAAACCTTTTCGCCTCTCTCTCGGGCTTTGTTTGAGACACATATTAGCCTCCTCTTAGGCTTTGTATAAGAAAACCACTGGTTGATCCAATCAACCTTTTAGCATCAAAGTTGTGCCTCGTTCACAGCACACAAACATTAACAACTCCTTCCCCTTCATCTAATCGCTGTAAGCGGCAAGCCTCTGGATCATCTACATCCATGCCACTGTCCCTCTTTTAGCATGAGAAATTCCTAAGGAAAGATAACATTGCTCTACGCTGAGTTAAAGTCTTCTCTTTCAGGTTAAAATCCCCTATAAAGGAAATTATGGCATTGCCGGATTCACATATCCTGGTTAAAGTAATTCTCCTTTATAACCAGTCACCCAACAGTTGTGACAGACAAACCCTTCTTTAGAGATGACAAATTCTCTCTAAAGTCGAGGTCCTTCAGCTTCACATCTTGGGCTTTGATCAAGATACAAACTACCTTTCGCTTCACATCTTGGGCTTTGAACAAGACACCAAAACACCCATTTCCTCCCATAGAATAGGAGGAACTACGAACGCTTTGATTTCCCTGTTTCGGTAAACGGGAATACGTAGGCATAAGATTGAAAGAAAAATCTTAGGGAGCACAATCAAGAAAAAACCCAAATCCCATACTCTCATGTATCTATCAAAAAGCATCAGTCCTAACATTCTAATCCTTGTTCCCCGCCAGAAAACTTCTGTCTAGATAAAAACCAGTATTGGCAAAAATACAAATAACCAGTACAAAGGCCCCCACATTGATAGCATCCGTAACCTAACAGACCGTTGTTTAAACTCAGTATGCAAAGCAGGGTTAATTGGAGACATCTATTTCCCTTCCGTCATCAGCTTTAATAGGATAAAAAATGAATCGACCTGTAGTTTAAGCTCAACCGCAGAGAGTGACCAGCGCTTAAGAACCGCGTCCAAAATCGCTCGCTACAGAGACTATGCTTTTTCACTCTTGTAATGTTGTTCGTTGTATTTGTGATGAAGTAGTGACTCCTTTATATAGGCTCAATGATAGAACGTCGGAGGGTACAAATGTCACTATCAGTGCCAGCTTCCATAACGGTAATCCGAAGATTGTGGGAGACAAGAGTAGTAAAGTCTCACAAACATTCGTTAACAAATTTGGCGCACAATCAATTATTTCCAATTTGGGATTGTACCATTGTACGAATTCTTTCAGCGCAAATTTTGTCTTGAGCTTATCTTCTGGTGGAATTTATCTGATGTGAAGTGATGATGAGTCCAGAAGATAAATGTGCCAAGATGAATCAGAGTCTTCAAAGTCAGAAGCTGTCATCACTTAAGTCTTCTTAAGGTGATTATGTCAGAGCCAGAAGTTTGATTATCATAAGAGAATGGACAGGTCTTCATAAACCAAAAACTTTGACTCCAGAGCTGGAAGCGAAGCTTATCTGAGAAGCACACAACTTTATTTTTCTTCAGAGACATTCAACATTCATCAAAACTGCTGATGTTTTCTTCAGAAGCGTTCAAAGTAGTTTCTTGAGGCGTGCCAGAATTGATTCTGATGAGATTTCTAGAGAGCTATCCATAATCAAATTAAACTTTATATCTGCACACTTCAAAAAATTATTAGAGTACAAAATTGTTACATATAAAATATATGCATTGTTATCATCAAAACTAGAGACTATATGCAGAACCAAAATCTTGTTCTAACATCTTTAAGGTGATATCTTAAGAAACTCAATTGCTCCTTGATTGAGGGTCATCATGGAATTTGTACTAAAGGAAAAGTCTATGAGAAACCTTCAATTTTTATTTTTGTTCTGCAGGTAATTAGATGCTGGTGCTTTAATTTATTTTATGCAATCCGCTGATAGCTAACATCATCTGGTTCTTTGCTTATCAAAGATCTCAAAATCTTGAGTCAAGACAATGAAATTAATGATTCTGCTAAGAACAAGATCTTGTTAATATTATGATTTATTCTAGACCGAGACTCTGGAATGAATCACGGTACTGCTATCAGAATGTGGCACAAGGTGAAGGAAAGCCTGTCTGGACATTTATGCATGGTCTCATAGAAATATGAGTGTCATTATTTAAATGTATTTGCTACAGATACCAAATAAAGGAGCAGAGGCATCTTCCGTGGCATTTATTAAAGGTTGTTTACAACATTTGATGGAAGAAGAGCCCACTGTTGAAACAAATTTGGTTTATGTCATGAATCCTCCAAGGTTTTGATGATACCAAAGTATTTGATAAAACAATTAGGATCTCTAAGTTTGTGTGTACAGAATTATATTTACTTGATGGAGCTAATTCTGAAACTGAAATGGCTTTGATTCAATTCTGATCACATTCTCTCAAGGACATCTGATCAGAAAAGTAGTCGCTAGTACACTCCAGCTCAGAAGCGTGCTATGCTGCCTCTGATGGTGAGTAATGTCATGTCAGCTCTGCTAACACGAGACTCAAGATTTATTGGCATTATCTTCTACAGGTTGTGTTGTACTTGAAACATAGTTGTATCTTCTGGGCAAAGGCCTTGTCTCATGGATACTCTTGTGACTGAAAGTTCCAACACTTACTTTATTGGAAAAGAAGATGTACTAGAAGATTTGGTTATGTTTGTAGCCGTTGAAGATCTCCAACGTCTTTATTTTCCCTGGCTATAAAAAGGGACTGAAGATTTGAAGATCACAAAGAAATAACGCTGCAAATACATCTACGAAATACACGCACTACTTTCAGAAAGTTGAGTCTGTTAAGAGTTCTTACTCTTGTGTTGATTAAGAATATTTGTAATAGTGTGTTGTATTATTTGAACACCTCTGATATTTTATCAAGTGTTATTGTACATTATTCCTTCTCTAAACTATCTGTTTTGATTAAAGTCTTAGACACGAGCTCTAAGAAAAGGAAAGTCTTAATCAGAGGGTGATTAAGCAAGGTAAAGTCTTAGACACGAGCTCTAAGTAAGGTAAAGTCTTATACACGAGCTCTAAGAAAGGTAAAGTCTTAGACACGAGCTCTAAGCAAAGGAAAGTCTAAATTAGAGGCTGATTAAGCAAGGTAGTCTTAGATACGAGCTCTAAGCAAGGTGAAGTCTTAGGCAGGAGGTCTAAGCAAGAGAAGTATCAGTCAGGAGCTGATTGAGCAGTGTCATGTCTTAGACATGAGCTCTAAGCAAGAAAAGTCTTTGACAAGTGGTCTGAGCAAAAAGAAAATTCTTATACAAGTCTATATAAGCAAGTGTAATCTGGTTGATTATAGTGGAAAATCTCTTGCTTGGCAAGGGGACTGGAGTACTCTCAGTTGGGAGAGGAACCAAGATAGCTACTGTGTGTTTTTTGCTATTTTTACTTTACTTTTGTCTCTATTTCCGCTGCACCTTATCAGATTCTGAACTCAGTTTTTAGAATTTGAACTTTGGTTCAGAAGTAAATCTAATTTTTGTAAAACAAAATTCAACCCCGCCTTCTTGTGTATTTTTCTCTCCTTCAGTTGGCATCAGAGCAATGTTTGTACGTAACACTTAGCAGTGGTCGAGTCAAAGATCCAACGAGAAAAATATGGATCCTGAGGTTACTACCCCTAGTACCTAAAAGGGGATTCCCTATTATTACAATAGCTCGGAGGGAAATCATTATACTGCTAAACCTCATATATTCAGTGGTACTTATATATATATATATATATATATATATATATATATATATATATCATTGTACTCGATGATGAGCTATGGGATATTCTTGAGGATGGCATTGACATTCCTGTAGACAATATTGGTATGGCTGCTGATAGAAAAACTCAGAGTCCTGCTCAAAAGAAAATCTAAAGAAAACATCATAGAGTCAGAGGTATCCTGGTTGATGCACTTCCACATGTTGAGTATTTGAAAATCATTAATAAGTCTTCTGCAAAGACTATCTTTGAATCGTTGTGTTCTACTTATCAAGGAAATCAACAAGTCAAAGAAGCCAGAGTTGGCTTGTTGATTCAAAAGTATGAGTTATTCACAATGAAGGAAGATGAGGATATCGAAACCATGTTCTCCAGGTTTTAGGTTCTTGTCTCAGGTTCTCAAGTGTTGAAGAAAAGCTACTCAATAGCTGATCATGTGAAGAAAATTTTGAGGAGTCTCCCTCAGAAGTTTAGACCTAAAGTAACATCTATTCAGGAAGCTAAAGATCTAAATACGATGTCTCTTGAAAATCTAATCAACAATCTTCAAAGTCATGAAATGGAAATCAATGGATATGAAACTTCTAAAAATTTTAAGTCTCTCGCATTGAGATCTGCCTCTGAAAAATCTGGTGACAAGTCCAGAAGATATTCAAAAAATAGTAAAATTGATGAACCGTCTGAAGAAGAATCTGATGGAAGATATGATGATGAAGACATGACATTCTTCATCAGAGGGATTCAGCAAATGGCTAGAAGAAGCAGAAGATTTCCTAAAAAAACAAAAGGATCAACTTCAAAGATGAAGACAAAATCTGCTACAATTGCAACAAACCAGGTCATTTCAGGAGTGATTGTCCTGGACTTCTGAAGGACAATCAGAGAAAAGGAAGTTATCAGAAGGATACTTTCATAAACAGGTTCAAAAAGAATTTCATGGCAACATGGGAAGAACTAGATGAAGAAGAGTCAAAAAGGAAGATAATGCTCACTTTATCTGATGAAGGACTTCCATCTGAGTCTGAAAACAAAGATGAGGTATTCTCTTACTCTAACTTTATTTCATGTGCTAAAAATCTTCTAAATCATTGCAAGAATCAAACTAGTCAGATTAAGATCCTTAAAAGAGATAACTCCATATTAAGAGAAGAATTAAAAGAAGTCAATATATCTCAAAATAAGTGTTCATCTATGGGTAAACAAGATTAAGCTTTTTGAAAGCTAAAATATTTTGGACAAAATTTTGGTAAAACTTAGTGCTGAAGGGGATGTGTCAACTTAAAGACTTGACATTCTGGACTATTATAATAGATTGATTTAAATCTATCTTATATCTGTTGCAAGATTCAAGGTGAAATCAGAACATGGATCAAGGAATCAGAAGACCAGAAGATTGAAGCCCAAGACTGCTGAAGCTTATAAATAGAATACTTAGACCTAGGTTTTGAAATGCCTTTTGTAACCTAGTTCTCTTGCGTAAGAAACAAGGGTTTAGGGTTTTGAGAGTCGTTGGCTCTCTAGGTTGTAAGTCTCTCTTTGTGTCAGTTGATGCATTGTGGAAGATATAGGCGTCCCACAGATCCATAAACCTTGAGGTATTGGATTGTGTATTGTTCTTGGATGAAGCTTTTAAGCAAATCCGAGTTAGCTTGTTTGTCAAGAAAGCTTGACAGATTTTTGTATTGACAGGGATTATGTAGAAATCACAAATGGTGATTAAGGGAAGTGAGTGGGGTATCTCATATCAGAGTTGTAAACGTTAGAGTTTAGCTTTGGTAAAGATGTTAATTGGGTAGATGTTAGGTATAAAGTTGTAAACGGGGGAATTTAGCTTTGTAACAGGTCTACAGATAGTGAAGTCTTCTTCCTGGATTGGTATCCCCCAGATGTAGGTGAATTGCACCGAACTGGGTTAACAATTGTTGTGTTCTTTATCATTCTGCAGATTTATGTTTTTTGTTAGGGTTCATGATAAACATGTTGGATCAGATGTCGTGACATCTGTGATTCTGCTGTTCTGATATTCAAGGTATCAGTCTACTGTTACGCCTCTGCGTTTAAATGATTATGTAGCACAATGTCTTGACATATGTTAGGACATCTGCTGTCTGCATATGCCAGAATTTCAATTGGTATCAGAGCAGGCATCCTGTCTGGTTCTAGATGAGATCTTTGGGAGATACTTTCTGGCGTTTAAACAAGGAGGAGTTTTGAAGATCAGATCAATCAACTCAGACATACTCAAGGGTATTAATGGATGAGATGGATGTTCTGGATCGAAGATAACAACCCAGAGGTTGTTCATGTTGCTGAGGAGGTTCTACAATAACTACAGGAGAAGTGGCTAGTTCTCTTGTTGGGGTGTCTTATAAGATGTTCTGACATCTCATTAGGGCAAGCATGATCTATTCCTTGGTGGTTCTGCTGCATGTGTTTCTGATGGAAGAGCTCTAGAATTATGGGATTCTGGAGGTGTTACTGAAGACAGTTGGTGGAAGATCTCAATCGTCGGCCTCTATATATGAAGAAATCTGCATTCTTTTATTCCAAAGTTGGGAGCGATGGAATGAAGGGAGTTGTTGGAAGATATCTGGTATGGTAACTTGGTACTTGGAAGCTTGGTTCATTGGTCCAGTGTGAAGTCAGTTGAAGAGGAGAGGAGTTGAGTTTAAGTTTATCAAGTTCTTGCTCTAGGAGTTTGGTAAATTATTGATCGGCTAGGTTGTCAAAGATACTTGAGAATTATCTCAAGTCCACTCATAAAGACGTCTCAGTCGTGCATCTGGAGTCTTCTAATAATTCTTCTGACTAGAAGGTGTTTCTTTGAAACATAATCTGAAGAAAGTGGAGGTGATTTTTTTTCACCATCCAAAACGGCAAGGAAGGATTCATCTCTCTTAACCCTATGGTTGGATCTAATCTAATTGGAGCTTTCAGAATTTTTGAGGTAAATAAGGTTCGTTCAGAGAGAATCTTAGTTACTTGAGTCAAGGGTGGCAGCCTTGGTATCTCAACATTGTTTGTCAAAGAAGTTACTTGCAAAAGATTGAATACTTGATAAGTGTTCATGAAGTGATCTGGTGGAGCTTAGCTACAACAATGAAGAAGGGTTGTTGAGCAAGGATTTAAGATCAATTGCTATTTGTGGAGTTCACAAGTATTTAATTGATTATCCTTGAAAGTCAAGATTGTTGATGTTCAACAAGATGTTGGAACATTTCATCATCAGAGTTTGTGCAGAATCATGGGAGGGGTACTGCATACGCTTTAACATCTGTTTTGATCTTAGGTGGTGAGCTAAGAAGTTACTTCAGTCGGGTGTGACAGAAGCATATGTTCTCTGGAGAGTTTCCTGGCAAGAAACTGGTATGGACTTTGATGTTGTTGAAGATGAAGATGAAGACATCATAATCTTGATGGTTACTGCTTGGATTAGTTTATTTCTGATCTATGTACTTGGGAGCATGGGATTTTGCTGAGTGTGAAGGTCAAGGTTAAGTGGCAGTTATCTCTGGCTTTCTACAGTCTACTCTACTAAGGAAAGTGGCATTCTTTGGTATGGCAATGGTGTAGTCTAGGACTACTTTTTCATCTGAAGATTCAAACGTGGCAGGTGTGAAGTCTTTGGAGATTTAAAGCAGGATGGAGGTTGTCTACTCAAACTTGGTTGTTGAATCAAGTCTATGAGTGCATGGAACTCTTGTTCTGTAAAGGGAGGAGGTTCTTCTAAGTGGCAGAAGGAGGAGCTGAATTCAGCTGCTGGATGTCGTATTAGAATGTTCTGACATCTAGCTTAACATCAGAATCTCAGCTGATGATGTGGCACATCAGCTTAAGATAAGGTGATCTACAGGAGAATAGAAGTTATGGATGCTTCAAAAAGGTATATCTCATGCAGTTTGCGGGAGTTGTGGATGGGAAGATGTTACATGTCTAGAGGCTTAGTGGATCCAAGGTGTCTTGCTATGGTGCAAGTAATTTCTGTGACTTGAAGATCT
This sequence comes from Lathyrus tuberosus, assembly GCA_022829125.1. NCBI lineage: Eukaryota > Viridiplantae > Streptophyta > Magnoliopsida > Fabales > Fabaceae > Lathyrus > Lathyrus tuberosus. The sequence goes on from JALAZF010000900.1 coordinate 1,127,215, forward strand.
GATTTCATTGATGGATCAGTGTATCTTGTGGGAGTTCTGAAGAAGAGTGATATCAATCAAAAAGTGGCATTTGATTGGTTTCATAGTGTGCATTCAAGCAGGATGCTTGGAACTGATTACTCTTGTGCAGAAGGGTAGTTAGTTGAAAATGTAAGGAGGTTCTGGTTCTCTTGGAGCTTGTGGTAGAAGTTCTAGGTTGAGGATGGAAGATTACCTTATTTTGGTGGATGAGAGTTTATTTCTCTCTGAGTTTCTAAAGTTCTCTTTGCTCAAGCTAGTGGAGCAGTGTTGTGCGAAGATCTTCAGTTTGGATTACTATGCTGATAGTAAGTCCAGTGGTGGAGCATATCAAGAACCATGGTGTGTGGTGTCTATGATGTGTGAAGGATGTCCTTACTGATGTTAGAAAATTTTTGGGTTAGTTATCCTTGGAGGAGGATTTCAAGTTCTGTGAGGAACTGGTTACCTGCATCGTGTCTAAGAAGTATCTACCGTGTCATATGGGAGAATGATGGAGTAGGAGAACTGTCTTGGAAGTCTGATGTAAGGGTTTTTATAAGACTGGAGTGGATCATGTGTTGATTGCATGAAGGTCTGGATTCTGATGCGTTCAGAAGTGGAAATTCACCAGGATGACCAGAAGTATTCCAGGTTATCATACGGGAGAATGATGAAGGAATGACTGCCTTAGATTATGGGGTGTCTATCTCAGTTGCTGGTCTTAGTAAGGTCAGTGGAAAATCTTGTGAAGGGGATACTGCCCCTAGCTACAAGTCATGCTAGTAGTGGATCAGTTTGGCAGTTCTGAAGTTCTGGAGCATGTATACAATATCTGACATCGTTATAACAAACTAAGGGGCCCTGTGCGTCTCTTTGAGGAATGTGAAGTATTTTGATTCAATTGGGTTGTGTCTCAGGGAACAAGGAGGTCTATACATGAGAATTCAGAAGGAATTCGTGTGGTGTATGGATCTTTTTTGAATGAGAGGGATCAATGGAGCTTTGATCTTAATCCAAGGGTTTGTTATGTTAGGATGGTGATCCTTATATTTCCTCATGGGTAGCATGATGGTGATCATGTGTGGGTGATTATTGGTTCTTGTCAGAAGAAGCAATAAGAGGGTTGATGATTGTGTTCAGCAGGTAGTTTGGACTGAGGGTGCACTCTTGAAGACATGAAGATGCGTCTTATGTTTTCCATTCATTAGCTTAGTGTTCTATGGAGGAGCACTGGTTATCTTTGATATGGGGAGTTTCTCCTTGATCTAAGATGTATTACTGCGAGGGTGCAGTTGAAGTTCCAGTTTGTATTGTGCGTCAAGCAAGCTGTGATTATGTTTCCATCCTGGGAGGATGAGATGTCAAGAAGGGTGTCTTGACATTTGTATTGTTGCAAGTTGGGGGAGACTTGGCAGTGCAAGTTACATGGTTCTTAATGGATGCTTAAGAATCATTGGTTGAGTCTGGGGGGGAATTTATTTCTGCAGACTGTGATCACAAAACTGTGAAGATATCATGATCCTGTCAAATCAGAAGTAGAGCTTAGACAATGTCTGACATGATGTCAGGACATGTGTGAATGGTAACTGGTCTTTTGGTCGGTGGGCCTTGAATTGTGGAAAACATGCGCATGCAAAACATGTTCTTAAAGGTGCGAGAAAGACACAAGAAAGGGGGGGGGGTTTGAATTGTGTTTTCACTCTTAAAAACTTTTCGCCTCTTATCGTTAAAGCACTAAGAGAACATCAGAGTTCATTGAGAGACTCTGACATGCGAAGTAGCATTCAGACTTGTCAATGCATAAAGCATATATGACAGGGAGAGTCTGAATAAGATATGCATCATTCAGAACTTGCAGTGCGGAAACTTATCAAAGTTAAGATGCAAGGTTATAATTTGTTTATGTAAGGTTCTGATAATTTATAGTAAGACATAAACAATAAATCAAGGCATAAGCAAGAGTAAAGAACACACGATATATCATGGTTCACTTGAGCCATTCTCAAGCTAGTCCAGTTCACCCTCCTCGGGTGATTTCGCCTTGAACACAAGGACTTAATCCACTATAACCAAATCCGATTACATATGCATGAGCAACAGCCGGTGACTAACAACCTGCACAACCGCAGTTGTGACTAACACACAATGAACCGTTCAGGGATTCAACTTAATGAATATAACGAACATTGACCTGCAGGTTCCAATCTCGGAAGATCTAGTGCTAGGATTTCACAGCTAAACGTTCTGAGATTTTTCGCAACGAATATAATGTTTACTGACCCTATTTCAGGATTTACCACAATGATACCAAGCCATTGTCTTCTTGAGTCTCCGATCACACTGACCACTCAAGGAATCCTAATTCACATAGAATTAGTTAAACAGGAGATTACAATGATGCTTCTTAACAAGCAGATAACTCCTAAGTTTAAGTACATAAGAACACACAAGTGTCCAAGCAATATGTGAGCAACAGCTCCTTGCTATCTTAAGAAACTACAAGGATGTATATTGATTTGATAGTTGTTGACATCTTGTAGATCTTCTTCTTCTTCTTCGTCTTCTTGGTTGACCAAGCTTTGAGCAACAACTCCTTGCTTCAGATCTTCAATGTAGCTCAGACGAGAAGGGGGTTGATGACTTGACTGATTTGCAATGTTGTCTTCTTCATCAACAACTTCTGTTTTAATTGTTGTTGTTTTATTGATTTATGATCTTGAGCTTCAACAACAATGGTCGTGTGTAAATGGTGATAGCTTTGGATATTAAGTGTTACAACGAAAACTCATCGTTGTGGCTATCTTCACACATCGACTTGATCGATTCACAATCGACACCTTCAGAAGCGATTACTCATTTCTTTAAATAGCCCAGTAAAATATAGCCGTTGGAGAGCTTTTGGCCATTTGAAAAGAGTCGTTATGCAATGATTAAAGTTGTACTGCCATATCTTCTTTTTACTGTAGAAGTGATGAGATTGGCCTTTTAGAGCGGTGTACAGTCATTGCTAACGGTAACATTTGTCTTCAAATCTTCAGAGGCTTCTGATGGTAAATAATTGAAGCATGAGTAGATATTTTTTAACCGGGTCTTCAGATCTTTCAAGTCTTCCGTCGTTAGAGCGTGTCCATTAGGAATCTGTCTTCAGAACTTCAGCACTTGTCTTGACACCCGTTATTTTCACTGCTTCAAGTCTTCAGAACTTCAGAACTTGTCCATTAGGAATCTGTCTTCAGAGTCTTCAGTACTTGACCTTTAGAACCATAGTCTCCAGAACACATAAGTCTTCAGAGCCTTTCTGCACTTGGTCTTCAGAGCCTTCAGCCTTTAGAACTTCAAGTCATTGGAAACTTCAGCACTTCGGTTCTCTATAACATTATCTCTTCAGAAGCTTCGCTATCTTCAGAATCATAACCACTCTCAGAGAGCATCCACAAGAGCATTGCAACAGCAATATCGGCATCCTTGGATCTGACTGATCATGATCTGATACAGAAGCATACTTGCTTCTTGCGACTTGTGTTACACATAGTAACTTCGCGTATAATCATTTACGCACATCTGGATGGTGCTTGTTGGATCTGATATCATCTATAATTATGATCTGCACACAACACACGTTAGAACATAAAATGGTTCTTTCATAAATACTATTGTTATCATCAAAACATAGAGACGACTTGTAGAGACAACTCTTGCTCTAAGAGTTCTTTGGGTTTTACAATATTCTTGGCTGGTGCATTTTAGTTGCTGGTGAAATCTCATTCGATATTAATGAACGTTTCTTGGCTCGATGATTCCTATGAAAGCAGCCTGGGTACTTATAGGAAATCCTTGGTAACGTTTGGCTCAAGATGTGTGTTCTCATGGTATTATTTAGAATTGTTCCTTAGGTGTGGTGCATCTGGGCTGGGTTGGTACATTTTTGTCAATTTTCGGCAAAGAGGAGGAGAAAGGGTTCTTCCTTCAGCTTCGTTTGTGTCTTGTGTTCTGAGTTAAGAACACAGTCATGAGTTTAGGGGGATTTTTATCCTCCTCTACATGAACATCAACATAAGGAAAAATTAATTTAGGATTTCTGGAGTCTTAGGATTTCTGGAGTCTTAAATTAATAATTAAGAAGTTGGTTATTCAGGTTGACACGAATTCAAGAGAATCCTGCATTTGTTGTGCAAAGAGTTTTAGCCAAAATTTACCAAAAAGGGGGAGATTGAAAGCTCAAATATTTTGGACAAAATTTTGGTAAAACTTAGTGCTGAAGGGGATGTGTCAACATGGAGACCAGAGCTGAAGAATTCTGCCAAAGAACAAAGATGTCGAAGGAGGTGTCTTAACTTGAAGACTTGACATTCTGGACTGTTATAATAGATTGATTTAAATCTGTCTTATATCTGTTGCAAGATTCAAGGTGAAATTAGAACGTGGATCAAGGAATCAGAAGACCAGAAGACTGAAGCCCAAGACTGCTGAAGCTTATAAATAAAAGACTTAGACCTAGGTTTTGAGATGCCTTTTGTAAACTAGTTCTCTTGCGTAAGAAACAAGGGTTTAGGGTTTTGAGAGTCGTTGGCTCTCTAGGTTGTAAGTCTCCCTTTGTATCAGTTGATGCATTGTGGCAGATATAGGCGTCACACAGATCCATAAGCTTTGAGGTATTGGATTGTGTATTGTTCTTGGATGAAGCTTTTAAGCAAATTCGAGTTAGCTTGTTTGTCAAGAAAGCTTGACAGATTTATGTATTGATAGGGATGATGTAGAAATCACAGTTGGTGATTAAAGGAAGTGAGTGGGGTATCTCATATCAGAGTTGTAAACGTTAGAGTTTAACTTTGGTAAAGATGTTCATTGGGTAGATGTTAGGTATAAAGTTGTAAACGGGGGAGTTTAGCTTTGTAACAGGTCTACAGATAGTGAAGTCTTCTTCCTGGATTAGTATCCCCCAGATGTAGGTGAATTGCACCGAACTAGGTTAACAATTGTTGTGTTCTTTATCATTCTGTAGGTTTAGGTTTTTTGTTAGGGTTCATGATAAACATGTTGGATCAGATGTCGTGACATCTGTGATTCTGCAGTTCTGATATTCAAGGTATCAGTCTGCTGTTGCACCTCTGTGTTTAAATGATTATGTAGCACAATGTCTTGACATGTGTTAGGACATCTACTGTCTGCATATGCCAGAATTTCACTTTTCATAAATTTATTACATCTGGAATTGATCGTACCAAACTTGTATCTATGATTTATGGAGTCGGAAAATATAATAAAGAAGGACTAGGATATGATAAAGGTTTCTCTAGTGCTAATAACTCTTCAAAAATGCTTCAAGATTTATGTTCATCTAGTATTGCTCAAATTGTGTTAAGTAACCATTTTGTTCATACTGCTAAAGCAATGAATTCAACTGAACCTATTGATCAAAAGTTTAAAGGCATTGCTATAGCAGAACCTGATAAATCAGATGATCTGATAACATCAATGTTTAAAACTTTTGAATCACAAGATAAGTTCAATTCTGCTAATAAGGTTAAGAATAACTCGAGTCAAATTTTTTTGAAGAAAAATGATTGGAGTAAAGCTAAATCTTCTCACAAAGAGGTCAAAATAGGAGAAAATATGTTAAAACTAACCCGAAAGGACCCATACGTGTATGGGTACCTAAATCTCAAATAATCTTTGCTGCAGATATGCCCAAAGGAACAAATGGAATGCCAATCCTGGCACATGGACAGTGGCTGCTCATGACATATGACAGGCGAAAGGCATATGTTCCAAACCCTGAATCTGAAAGAGGAATGAAATGTGGGTTTTGGAGGTGGCCGGAAGGGGAGGATCATCGGAACAGGTACCATAGGTAATTCTCAAACTCTTATTAATAAGGTAGGGCTTGTAGATTGCCTGAAACATAATCTAATCAGTATAAGCCTGTTGTGTGATGATGGTTACAATGTATTGTTTGACAATGACTTCTGTTCTGTTGTCAATTCTGATAAAACTGTAGTATTCAAAGGGAAAAGAAAATGGAATGTTTATAAAATAAATCTTTCTGAATTGGCTGTCCAGAAGGTCGTGTGCCTAATGACAATGAGTGGTGAAAAATGGGTCTGGCACAAAAGATTAGGTCATGCTAACTGGAGATTAATCTCTAAACTTTCCAAGCTAAAACTTGTGAAAGGGCTGTCAGATATTGATTATCATCCATATGCATTCTGTGGAGCATGTCAAGTTAAAAATATTGTAAAAAAATCTTTTAAGAATAAAAACATTGTCTCTTCTTCCAGACCCTTGGAATTGCTTCACATTGATTTATTTGGTCCTATTGGGACTACTTCAATTAATGGAAAGAAATATGGTTTGGTCATAGTTGATGATTTTAGCAAATGGACTTGGGTGAAGTTTCTCAAATCTAAAGATGAAACATATGAAGTGTTTAGCACCTTCTGCAATCAAGTACAATCTGAGAAAGAATTGAAAATTCTAAAGGTCAAAAGTGACCATGCGGGTGAGTTTGAAAATGAATCATTTGAATCCTTTTGTGAAAAATATGGATTTATCCATGAGTTCTCTTCTCCCAGAAATCCTCAACAAAATGGATTTGTTGAGAGAAAGAACAGATCTCTGTAAGAAATGGAAAGGACAATGATTCATGAGAATAAACTCCCCAAGTACTTGTGGGCAGAAGCTGTTAACACTGCTTGTTATATTCAGAACCAAATTTATATCACACCAATTTTGGATAAAACATCATATGAATTAATTAAAAGGTACCTAGTATCTCTTATTTTCATCAATTTGGGTGTACCTGTTACATCCTGAATAACAAGGTCTACCTATAGAAATTTGATGCTAAAGCTCAGAAAAGTATCTTTTTAGGATACTCTGAAAGCTTAAAAACATACAGAGTGTATAAATCTAAAACTAGAATGGTTGAAGAGTCTATGCACTTTAGATTTGATGACAATTTACTTTACCATAACAAGTCAGAGTCTGTGGTTCAGAATGATTTCTCGGCAGGATTTCAGAATCATGAAGAACAATATGTGGTCTATGTCCCTAAAGAAAAAGATGTAGTGAATACTGATCCAGAATTTGTCACTATATCTGAAGCTATACCAGAAGCTACGAAAACTGATGTTACTCCAACTGGTCCTTCTTCTACTGATTCAGTGACTGCTCAAAATGGCATAGAAGCCTCTGTTCAACCTAAGAGATCGTTTAAGTATAAATAATCTCATCCAGAAGAGCAGATCATCGGTAATAAGGATGAGCCATTGAGAACTAGATCTGCTTTTAGAAATGATCACTCAATGACCAGACTTATTTCACTAATTGATTATTCTTCTATTGATGATGACTTAACTTATAATGGTTGGATCGTGGCTATGCAAGATGAACTAAATCAGTTTCAAAGAAATAATGTGTGGGATCTTGTTCCAAGACCACCAGAGAAAAACATCATTGGGACCAAGTGGGTCTTTAGAAACAAAATTAACGAACTTAGTGAAGTTGTAAGAAATAAAGCTAGACTTGTGGCTCAAGCCTATAGTCAGCAAGATGGAATAGATTTCTTTGAAACTTTTGCTCCTGTTGCAAGGTTAGAAGCCATAAGACTACTTCTCTCGTATACCATCAACCATGACATAATTCTCTATCAAATGGACGTGAAAAGTGATTTTCTGAACAGAGTATTACTGAAGAAGTCACAAACTCCAGAAGCTTAAAAAATCAGATTGAGTAATTTTTTTCTGGAAAATGGTTTTGTTAAAGGAAAGATTGACACTACACTTTTCAGGAAAACTTTGAAAGAAAAAATCTTGATTGTTCAAATTTATGTTGATGACATAATTTTTGGTTCCACTAATGCATCTCTTTGTCAAGAGTTTTCCAAGATTATGCAGGCTGAATTTGTGATGAGCATGAGGGGTGAATTAAAATACTTTCTTGGTATTTAGAGCAATTAGATGTCTGAAGGTATTTACATTCACCAGTATAAGTATACAAAGTAGCTCTTGAAAAAATTCAATCTTGATTATTGCAAAGTCATGTCCACTTCTATTCATCCTACATGTAACCTTGGTACTGAAGATTGTAGTTTCAAAGTGGATCTAACAAAATATCAAGGTATGATAGGTTCCTTACTCTATCTCACTGCTTCTAGACCTGATATCTTATTTTGTGTATGTTTGTGTGCAAGGTTCCAAGCAGATCCTAGAGAGATTCACTTAACTGCTATTAAGAGAATCTTTAGGTATCTGAAAGGAACATTAAATTTTGGACTTCTTTATAAAAAGTCCTAAGATTATAAACTGGTTGGATTCTGTGATGCTGACTATGCTGGTGATAGAATTGAAAGGAAGTCAACTCGTGGTTCCTGTCAATTTGTAGGTGAAAACCTTATCTCTTGGGGTAGTAGAAGACATGAAATTGTTGCTTTGTCTACAGGAGAAGCAGAATACATCCCAGTTGCTAATTGCTGCACTCAACTACTCTGGATGAAATATCAACTTGAAGGCTATCAGAATTTTGGAAACAAAATTCTAATCTTCTGTGATAATATTGCTGCTATCTGTCTAACAAAGAATCTAATTCAACATTCTAGAACCAAGCATATTGAAATCAAATATCACTTTATAAGGGATTATGTTCAGAAGGGTGTAATAGATATTCAGTTCATTGATTATGAACATCAATGGGCTGATATATTTACAAAACCCTTGGCCATTACCCAATTTGGTTTCATCAAGAAAAATTTAAATATGGTTTATGTTGTAGAATAAATGCTTGTTCTTTGAATGATGTATTGGAATATTCATTGGAATCTGTTAGCAGTCAGTTGAATTACTTCTGATAGTTTCGTAAGTATGGTCTTTAAGTCTGAATAGGGGTTACTAGATATCTCTCTTCCTTGACAGCTTTATTTAAAGCATACAGTGATAAGTTAATTCTTTGCTATGTGCTTTAAGTTAACTATTGGACTATTCCTTGAGTTCGTATAAAATAAAATCCTTGTTTTAATACCCTGATTTTCTAAATCAACTCTAAAAAGTTTGGTTCATTAAAAAAGAGTGTTCTGACAAAGATTTTAACTTGTTTTTATTCAGACTTAGGGCTGTCAAAACATTTTAATACATACTTGCTTATATTCTAGCATTTTATGTGTTATGTTGCTAAGCTATTTTTTTTGGATTATCTTCTACATAAGATAATTATGAGAAATCTCTATTCTTCATCTTAATACTTCTTCTTCAAAATGTCCTCATATTTCATTAAAGAAGAATTTTTTTTGATCTAGATTTTCTAAAGAAATTTACAGTTCATTTCAACGAACTGACGGCGAATAATCCTTCACAATTTATTTCAAATTTTGTGAAAGAATTTTGGGCCAATGCTCATATTCATCAGAATGAGTAAAATGCTTGTCTGATTCTGTCTGTTATAATAGCTCAGAAAATGATTCACACATCATCTATTATAACAAAGGCCATTGTGAGAGTTCTTCTACTCTTTCTCCTATGGAAAAAGTCTGGTACCAATTTATGGTGAACATTCTAAGGCCTAGAGTACAGAGGACAGGATGACTTTCTCTGATGAAAAACAGTTATTCTCGCTAAAGTCGTTTTCCTTCTCTTCTTTTTTTGATTGATGACAAATGGGGAGAATGGATTGAGTATTTTAGGCTAATAATGGTTCCGAATGCTGTTAGTAATCTTATTTAGGGGGAGTTTGTGAATCTCACCCTTGGAGTAGATTTATTATTCTGTATGGAGAGGAGCTTACAAACCTCAACTCCTAGACTTTACAAACAGGACTCAGGGGGAGCTTACAAACCTCATCTCTTAGACAGTTTAACTCAGGAGGAGCTTACAAACCTCAAACCTTGAAAGTTGCTGAGTAATTTATTTTGCTTCTGATTGTTTTAAAAAAATACTTAATGTTGTCATCATAAAAAAGGGGAGATTGTTGAAACAAGTTTGGTTCATGCCATGAATCCTCCAAGGTTTTGATGATAACAAAGTATTTGATAAAACAATTAGGATCTCTAACTATCCAGTTTGTGTGTGCAGAACTATATTTACTTGATGGAACTAGTTCTGACACTAAAATGGCTTTGGTTCGGTACTTATCACGTTCTCTTAAGGACGTTTGATCAGAAAAGAAGTTGCTAGTACACTCCAGCTCAGAAGCGTGCTATGTTACCTCTGATGCTAAGTAATGTCATGTCAGTTCTGCTAACACGGGACTCAAGATTTATTGACATTATCTTCTACAGGTTGTGTTGTACTTGAATCAGAGTTGTATCCTCTGGACAAAGGCCTTGTTTCACGAATACTCTTGTGACTGAAAGTTCCAACATTTGCTTTATTGGAAAAGAAGATGTACTATAAGATTTGGTTTTGCTTGTAACCGTTGAAGATCTCTAACGTCTTTATTTTCCTTGGCTATAAAAAGGAGCTGAAGATTTGAAGATCACTAAGAAATAACGCTGCAAATACATCTAAGAAATACACACACTACTTTCAGAAAGTTGAGTCTGTTAAGAGTTCTTACTCTTGTGTTGATTAAGAATCTTTGTAAAAGTGTATTGTATTATTTGAACACCTCTGATATTTTATCAAGTGTTATTGTAAGTTATTCCTTTTCTAAACTATCTGTTTAGATTAAAGTCTTAGACACGAGCTCTAAGCAAGGTAAAGTCTTAGACACGAGCTCTAAGCAAAGGAAAGTCTTAATTAGAGGGTGATTAAGCAAGTTAAAGTCTTAGGCACAAGCTCTTAGCAAGGTAAAGTCTTAGACACAAGCTCTAAGCAAAGGAAAATCTTAGTCGGAGACTGATTAAGCAAGGTAAAGTCTTAGACACGAGCTCTAAGCAAGGTGAAGTCTTAGGCAGGCGGTCTAAGCAAGAGAAGTCTCGGTCAGGAGCTGATTGAGCAGAGTGAAATCTTAGACACGGGCTCTAAGCAAGAGAAGTCCTGGACAAGTGGCGTGAGCAAAAAGAAAAGTCTTATACAAGTGTGTATAAGAAGTGTAATTCAGTTGATTATAGTGGAAAATCTATTGCTTAGCAAGGGAACTGGAGTACTTTTAGTTGGGAGAGGAACTAGGATAACTACTTTGTGTTCTTTGTTATTTTTACTTTACTTCTGTCTCTATTTCCGCTGCACCTTATCAGATTCTGAACTCAGTTTTTAGAATCTAAAATCTAGTTCAGAAGTAAATCTAATTTTTGCAAAACACAATTCACCCCCCATTCTTATGTATTTTTCTCACCTTCACCCACAACCCAGACTCAAGTATTAGAGGTACTGAGTTTGGTGAAAGAAGTAGAGTCATTGGTTTAATAATCCATTGAATCAGAATCCACTCAAAGCGGTGTTCAGACTCTATGGTCAAGTCTGAATACTGATACGAGTCTGACCGAGAAAATAACAAAAAAAATGGTATGCTTGTTCTTTTCTAGCTTATCTCTTGATTCAATGAGATATTTGTATAGGTGTAAATACAAAGTTTCTGTTAGATTTCTAGAGAAGCTTTGAAAATGGATCATCAGAAATCTTTAAGAAGAAACTCTGTTGTATGTATCTATACTGAACATTTCATTAAGCTAGATGATGATCATATTTATTGAAACATTTTACTCACTTTTGTGATGTTACTGATGTTTGTTAGTTGTCAAAGGAAATAATTCAATATTCATTTATCACTCATGACTCCTATTTCAAGAGGAAGTGTTGGTTCTGAATAGAATCCTGGAGACTAATGACTAACTTAAGATCTCTCTCTCTCTCTCGCTCTCTCTCTCTCTCTCTCTCTCTCTCTCTCTCTCTCTCTCTCAGTCTAGTTCTACTAGACTCTCATGGATGATAGCTTCTGAAAGTTGTTAGATTCTGAGATTCAGAAGAAGATTCTTTACTTATGATAAAGCAGTTTAAGTATAAGGTTTTCCAAAACCTTTATAATACTTAAATTTTCATAAAGGTGAAATTCATCTAGGGGATTCAAGAAATCTGCTGGATAAGAACCTTTGGGTAATTATGTGTTATTTTTGGATACTTATTATCACTATCCCATGTCTTGTGAAACATCATTTTGTCCTTCTTATGACAAGATTCTTATTCCTTTAGGAATTTTGTTCACTTCGTTTCTTTTTATTTTCTCTTTGGTTGTGTGTTGATCAATCCAAACTTGAGATGAGTTTCTAGTCAATTCTTCTTTGAAACTACTGGTTGTCATCAAAGAAAATTTTGTGGATTTTGATGAGTTGCTTAAGTTAGGCTTTAACTTCTGGAAGACTGTGTCTAATTAAAGATGGAATTGATACTTTGAGATGCTCTGTGGTTTCATTTATCCAGATCTTGTCAAAGAGTTTTGGATTAATGCTTCCATTGTTAAGCTAAATTCTGAGTGTGCTATTCTTTCTAAAGTAATTGGTATTTCTATAACAGTAACCTCTAAAGCGATTGCTAATGTTATCAATTGTGAAGAGATTGGAGAAATCCCAGGAACTATTATTTGGGAACACTATCTTCCTACTTGGCGTATCTTTGTAGATCCATCTAATACATCAGTGGTCTCAAATCTTCGTCCTGATGCACCTGTTTGGAATCATATTTTGAATTTAAACTTACTTCCTAAGGATAAGGATTTAGACCTCATGAACCCTATTGAAAAAAGATATGCTCCTACTTCTCAATTCAAACTTGCAGAGTAATCTTCCTCAACTTATGTTTTACTATTTGAAGAAGTGAGCTCTTCTGAAGTCATCTACTTGCTAGTAGATCTTTCAGTTGCTGCTTTGCTTTCTTTTGTATGAGTTGTTGCATTCAGTATGACTGTCTTTTTGAAATGTCTCTTTGGAACCCAGATTTGTTTATGTTTATACATCTTGGTGTTCTAAGGATTAAGTGGTTATAAAAGTGAGTCTTCTATGAGTCCTTATATAGACGTGTTACACACATTGTTCCCAGTATTTGTTATTTTAATATTGATTAAGTCTAATAAATACCTTAAATGGTAAATCTTGGAAATGTTATCTAATAGTCTGACCTATTAAAGATTCTTTAACAACTATGAATATTATAGTTAACACGTTTAAATGTTGCTTTTGATGTCTGTTTTACTTCATTAATGTTTATCAGAAAATCAGAGGGAAGTTATTGAGAGTATTTGCATGTAATAAATAACATTGGTCAAAAAGTATTTTTTTTCATTAATTGAAGCAGAAGGATTGCAAAATATTGTTCATAAGGAGTTGTATGATCTTATAATAGATCCCTATCTAAGTCATCCTGAGCCTTATGATGGTAACAAATGCCATAATCTATGTCTAGTTCATCCTCATCAACTTCTTCCTCTTCTACCATCGGGATTGGACAGTAGAACATCTTGTTGGACTGCCTTCTTCTCTTTGACCTCTTCATTATCTTCCTTCTTGGCTTCATCGGAAATTCTGATAAACCTACCCCTGTAGGTTGTTTTGGAGCTACTGACGTCGCCTCTTCAGAAGTGAGCTTTGTAGAGGGCACATGCCCAATTGTGGATGACTCAGAAACAACTCATTTCTGTACGTTCTGGACATTCTGTCTTGTAGAGCTCTCAAGATTTCTGTCACTATAGAAGTCTTATGACCCTCAGCTGATGACTTCATGACTCTGGTGGATGTTGATGAAAATGAACTAGGTTTGGATTGCTAAAAATTTAAAGCATGCACTATACAATCCTTAATGACCCTTGTTACTTGATCGTTTTTCATTTCTTGGAAACTGGTCATGTAATGATGGCCTGTGATGCATTTATGACTGTAATTATTTTTCTTTCTCTTTTTTTTATTCTTTTTGATGTGACAAAAAGGGGAGAAATAATGGTTAGTATTTAATTAGAAACTAAACCCATTGAGTATCTATTCACCTGTACATATTAGTCATTTATAATTTTGTTATTTAAATTTCTGTTATTATGGTAATCTTTCCTAGGCGACACATTTTAACTTTCTTATACCTAGAACTAAGGAGGAGCTTATAAACCTCATCTTTAGCCTATCAGACTCAAAAGGAGCTTACAAACCTCAGACTCTGATGTTACTAAGAAAACTGAATTACTTTTTCTTGAAAGTAGTACTTAGTATGAAGTCTACATAACTCAGCTTTGGACTATTAGACTCAGGGGGAGCTTACAAACCTCATACCCTGATGTTGCAGAGAAAATTATAACTACTCAACATTGTCCTTTAAATACTTATGTGTCATACCCAAAATTTTGACCCTAGATGTCATCATCATTCTAGGAAGCATTCAAGCATTGCATTGCTAACCCTAACCATGTTCAAGTTTTTTCTTGTTTAGTTTCATCTGAAATTAGGGTTTTGGCTCAAGGAAATCAAGGGAATCCTCACATGATCAGCCAATGTTTTGGAGTGATCATCAACCCCTCAAGCTTACATACAATCAAGAGGCTTCTCCTTGTCAAGAATCAAGTGAAAGATGGTCTCATTACAAGCTCTATGAAGCTCAAGTTCATCTGGTCACCAATTAGGGTTTCATTAGGAAAAAGTCAACTGTGCCTTGACTTTTGATCAAATCATAATGCCAAGTCTTGGGACATGATCCAAGACACTCAAATACATCCTTGGAGTCCATCCATGATGATTAAAAGATTCAAGAGTGCAAGATCATTGAAGATCACACAGTTGAATTCATCTGATAACAGAAGCTTCATCTAACAAAGTCAACCCTTTAGCTTTTAGGGTTTTTGGTCCAAATTGAAGTCATCAAGCCAAATTTAATCAAGACATGTTTAATCAATGAGTTTGAGCATGAAAAGCCAAGATTTGGAAGATTTCTTACAAAAGGGACACAGTTAAGAAACTTGAAATTTTTCTAAGTATGAAAAAAACCCTAATTTTAAGGCTAACTTTGAAAGATCATATCTCCCAATCTACATAGCCATTTTGTGTGCTCCAAAGCTCAAATTAAAGCCCTCATAATATACTACAACTTTGTATGAGAGGTGGAAACCTCAAAACATGCTTGGATTTTGAGTTATAAGGCTTCAAAGTTTGGAAAAATCATTGGACACTTAGAAATTTTTCAAGACAAGTTTTTGGTCCTTAGAAGCATCAATCTTTGAGGCCGGTTTTCATTATGATCCTTTGAGATTCAGAATTTTTGTTAAACATGAAAGTTTTAGAGCATATTTGAGGCTTTTCAAAAAGTATAAGAACTCCCAATCCCATTTGTGAGCTAGGAGTTTCGAAGCCTTGAAGTTAGGGTTTTGTAACTTGAATTTCAAGGTGATGAACATGATGAACTTGTTGCAAAACCATTCCAAACATGCATGATCTTGCTTTTCAGACCTTTTTGCTTCCAAATCTACCATTGATCAGAAGTTTGTACTAAGTTTTGAAGCATTACACAAAAGATTTGAGCATCAATTCAAATTTCATTCCATTTAGGGAGGTTTTTGCTATAAAGCTCACAATGCCACTCTTGAAAGGTAGCTTTAATTACAAACCTTTTGCCTTGAGACTCAAACATGTTCCATCTGCAGAAGCAAGCTCAAAAGGAGATTCCAACTCTCAAGATGCACTGGTACCTTGCATTGGAACTATGAGAGACATTTACTTGCTAAGTTCAAATCCAACCAAACCATGAAACTTCAAGTTACAATTCTTGATAACCTCATTTCTCCAGCTCTTGCCCTATAAATAAAGGTTGATTCTTGTCTCAAAACACAACAAAAACACACAGCATAGAGCATCCAAACATCCCCATACCATAATTGGTATTTCAAGTCATCACTTGAAAACCAAGAATCACCAAGTTGCAAAAACTCCTCCAAAACAGTTTCCAGCCACAAAAACTTCATTCCAACCATTCACATAAACCAAAAAACACTTCTTAAGAGTGTATAAACTTTCACAACCTTCAAAGACCTCATAGATCAAAAAGTCAACCCCCAACCCCTTGAAAGTTGACTTTCTGCATCTTCTCATCCAAGTCACTACTAAATTCATTTCCAAGCCCTCCAACCCTACAAACACCTTCTAATAATCACTCTTGAGTTGTTCCAAGAATTGTCTCATTTCTGTAGCAAGAATATTGAAGTTTAACTTGGAGCTTCAAGAGGTAAGTCTACTACAAACTTGGACTCTTTAAATCCGGTTACATCCTGATGTGCACTAAGTATAAACTTGCTTAATATGATGATGATGATATGTCTGAACCTTCAGTGAGTGTTGTTTAGGCCTATGTACAACTGTACCATAGAAGTTGCAAACTTGTGTTTTGTTGAGGTTTTTCTATCGGGTTTTGTTTTAGAAGCACCTTTAGCCAAAACAAATGATGCCATTGTAATCCTTGTGAAAAAAATACACAATTTCCATTTTTATTTCACTGTATTTCATGAAGTATCGAGAAAGATATGATAGTTTTTGCAAATGGTGGATTGATGGTGTCTATACTGCAGCAAGAGGGCCATGGCGCCCTTCTGGCCTTTGGAAATTGAGTTTCCCTTATGTTATTTTTATCCCACCCAATTAACGGATGTAACAGGCCACCCCAGTGGCGCAAACCTTGCCTTGCCATTTCTTGTACACCCTATTGTCCTAGGTTCCATCCTCAGAAATCACCCTTTTGCCTATTTTCAGCGCGTTTCATTTTTTAGCATTTAGGACAAGATTTCATATATATTTTAATACACGCACTTTTTATGCAAGCCATTCACATGGCTCAGTTGGTTAAAGATTTTAACCTCAACCAAAGGGTGCGTGTTAAAATCCCATGAGGACCATGTCCCTATATTTTTTATGACTTGTTTTCTTCATTATCTTTGCAACTTCGAATGGTCATAACTTCTTCATGTTTAATCATTTTTGACCCACTCTTTTTGGAAAATGCTCATGATGTTGTCTATTTTCTGTTTATGAATTTAGATTTCCAAAAATAATTATTTTTGAGACACTTATTCATGTTTGAAATGAGTGACCTTTTTAGGTTTTTTAGGGATCATTTTGTTTCCCTTGGTTGTTTCCTTTGACTTCCTTTGCCCTTATGGTCATGTTTGAGCCATTTACAACCCATGTGAACCTTGTGTAATATTGTGGACTTGTGCACCCTTGTTTCAATTTGATTTTAAGGCATTTTCAAATGTATGTTAAGTGTAAATGTATGTTGAATTTCCAACCATTCCATGAACTTTTGTTTGGTCGTTTTTCTTCTAACATGTGATTCCCTTCCATGTTTATATGACTTTGATGTGCACATGTACCCTTGTTTGAGTCATACTATACTTAGGTATCCTTAAACCTTTAATTTTTACTTTGAAAATAAATTTGAACACATGCTTGTATATATGGACCTTTGTGAAGTCTCCACCTTGTTTAAAGACCATATTGGACCCTAATATGCATGTTTAGGTTGTTACCTACTTGTATTAACATGTTCAACTTGAAACCATGCCTAAATGTTCAAGTAATGCCTTTACTTGTTCATATGATGTCTAACTTTCAATATGCCATCTTTAAGCATTCTCATATGCCATCCTTTGCATGCTTTCATATTCATCCACATGTTATTGTCATAAACATGTCACTCTTGCTTAAGTATGTTTGGTTGTCAACATTTGCTTGTTTTCAAATTATACCCATGATAAGTAATGTCTTAACTTATCCATGTATGCTTTGAACTTTGATTGTTATCATGACTCATGTATGCTCTACTTCATCTTTGAACTTCATTCACGTTTAGGTATTGTTATACCCTTTACACATGTTATATTTGAACTTTCATCCATGTTTAAGTAATGGCGTAACTTATACATGTCAACTTTCGACCTTTGTTTTATCCATGTTTAAGTGTTGTCATAACTTTCACATGTTAACTTGAACTTTGAATCTTACCATGTTTAAGTGTTGTAATAACTTATCCATGCTTTGAATGTTAAATTATATTCATGATTAAGTGTTGTTACAACTTATCCTCTTTTGTCTTGTATTCATGATTAAGTAGTGTTAGTAAACCCTAAAGCATGTTACCTTATCCATGACCTTAGTCTTGTTAGAACTATATATCATGATTGTTTAGATCTTGTAACATCATTGTTTGATTTAACTTGTTTGGTTATCACCATGTTAATTGAAAACTTCTTTGAACTTTTGAACTTACTAGGTAGTTACCTTGTCTAGTTCATGACATTGTTAAGCGCTTTCTCTAAATGTATTTACATTTATCTTTATGCTTTGGTTGTAACCATATGCTTTACCTTTGCCATGTTAACATCATGTTTGAACGTTACTTTGATTGATACTATGTTTGAATATCCTATTTGTTCATACCATCCATACTTAACCATACTCCATTTAACTTTGCCAAGTTATCCCCCCAAAGTGATGTTAGCTTGTTAGGTTCCATCCTCAAGTTTCCCTCTATTCCTTAATCCAAGGGAAAGTCTCTCTATTGACTCAATGTCATAGATATCTCATCATTACCCACCCTTTGACCTTGTTAGAGTCATTAGGTTTTTGAGTCTTAGACTTAGGTTAGAATTTACAAATCTTTTGACTTTGTCAAGTCAAGTAAGTGTTAAGACCTTAACACTTAATCCCCTTGAATCTTGATCATAATCATGTATTCATCCATCCCTATTTAGGTGAACTACAATTGCTCTGATCCCATCCTTGTAAGGATATGTAGGCACAAGACCGCGAAGTTTTGGAGAGCATACTTAGTGACTAAACCTTTAGGTTCCTATCTCTCACCATATAACCCAAACACAAATAATAGCAAACAAAATCACAAATACATGTAAGAGGTTCCTATAGAATATTATAGATACTTAGGGTGCTAATACCTTCCTTAAGTATAACCAATCCCCGAACCCCAAAATCTCTTAGCATTGTTGTTACATTGCAAAACTTAGGATTTTTTTTATGATATTTACCCATTCCCTTAGATAAATCAAAGCTCGGTGGTGAATCTTTAAAATATTTGTGATTCAAGTTTAATCAATAGCTTGATATCCAATTTTTATCGCAACAGAAAAATGGCGACTCCACTGGGGAGACTCTATTAAGAGGATTAAACCTAACATATTTATATTTGCTATATTCTTGTTTGCTTGTTTGTTTGTTCCATTGGGTTGTTACCTTGTGGTGAGATAAGTCCTGACCTTGGACTTAAGAGCAAATTGAGAAAGGAATGTGGTATATTCAAGAAAGCTTATAGGGAGTTGATTCCCGACCAAGCTAACTTGAGAAATGATCACTCAGTGGAGGCACTTTTAAGAATAAGTATTGTAGATCAAGATATTGTGAAAACAATACTATTTCTTGATTAAGCCTACGAAGCTGAGAACCTTTAGTTACCTTTAACCCAACTTGACCTTGTTAGGAACGTAGTGCGATGACTATGAGGGAGTAGTCCCAAAATTGTTTATACGCGATACTACACTCAAAAGAGGTTCTCTTGAGAATATTATTAACTACCGAGTAAATTGGGAAATTTATAATATCCGAAAGATGGGCTAATGACTTTGGGAACTTGATAGAACCCGATTTACAGGTACAATAAACCCTAGTACATACCAAATGAGAGGGGTGAACCTTTGACTTCATGCAAGCCTTATACCATGTTTGAGTGTAATCTTGTTTTTCTTGTGCATACATGCATTCATCATTGTTCATAAAAAGTTTTATGGAACTTAAACTCTTGTTTGTAAACATCAAAGGATAATCATGGACAATGACAGAAGAAAAACTGTTAAATACCCTTCTTGATCTTTAACCAAAAATACTAAACATTCTTTTGAACTAATAAAATGAGTTTCTTCTTGATGTATTCAGGATAAGAGAAGATGTAATATCTGGAACAAGAAAATCAAGCACTTCGAGAGGAGATTACCACCTTGAGAGCCAACATGGAAACCTTCTATGCCACCATGAAGAACTTGATGGACACCTAAGAGCAGGAAATCAAGAGCTTCGAGACGAAGTTGCAAACTTGAAAGCTGCGAGGAGGAATCTGACAAACTTAGTCAAAGATTTGGTCATATCACAACGCCAAGATGGCCCTTCCTCCTCCACCAATCCGCCAGCTGAGCAAGTTGGTGAGTCTAGGGGCATCCCCGTGTCCTATGCTAGGTTGTTCCATGTCCTCCTACAAAAGGGAGTGCTCAAGAAGGAAACACCCCTTGACATCCCAAGGAGCCACAAGAGCTACTTCACAGTTGATGCCTTCTGTGCTTTCCACCAAGGGGCACCCGGCCATGACATTGAGGAATACTATGTCATCAAAGAGAAGGTGAATGAGTTGATCCAAAAGGGGATTCTATCTTTCAAGATGTGTAAGCCTCAATTTCAAATCACCCTCTTGTTGGAGGCAAGCTCTTCCTTGCACATGGTGGACTAATGCGGAAGGCTGTTTTTTTAAAGCTTTGTCTTGTCAGATTTTAATTTTTATTCGTTGTTTCTCATATGCAATTTTCTGTGTTTGTTAACACATTTGTTTTGGCATTGTAAGAACTTATTATCTCAATTGATTAATGCAATGAATATGTTTGTCTTGAAGAAATCATTTCGTATTCACTCATTTAATTGTTTTCTTTATAACTGCCAAAACCACACAAACTCTTGCTTAGGAAAAGTTGGAAGGAGGATGATGAAACGCAAGATCTCTTGTTGTATGCTTTTGAATAAAACCAGCTGATGATGTAAGGCATTGTTTCAATTCCCCAAACACTGGAGAAATAAGGAAGATAATCACTCTTTAACCCCTTTGGGACTTGAAGTAGGAGTTTACTTTCATACAAAAAAAGACCCATCAACATTAACCTGGGGATGGGTAGTTTTCAGTAAAGCTGATCAAACACTCAAGCATTCATAAACAGGAGTGAGCATCTGAGGATCCACTTCACCTTTTCCTTACTCATTGAGAGGCTAGAAGTCAAAATCCAATTGTTATTGGTATCTGTTGCTGTGAGAATCGGATATCAAGCTATTTATTAACTTGAATCACAAATCATGAAATTCACTATCGAGCTTTGATTTATCCAAAGGAAATGGTAAAGATCGAAAAACCCTACGTGCGCTATGTAGGAACACAGCTAGAGATCTAAGGTTCGGGGGTTGGTTATACCTAGGGAAGGTGTTAGCATCCTAAGTATCTGTAGTACTCTACAGGAACCTCTTGTTAGTATTTGTGTTATGCTAAAGTTTGCTTGCTAAGGGAAACTGTGCTAAGGTAAAGACATAGGGGTATATACACTAAGTATGCTCGCCAAGACATCGCATCTCGTGCCTATGTATCCTTATGGGAATGGAATCAGAGCATTCGTAGTTCCCCTCACTACGGGGTAAAAGGGTGAAAAGAAATGGTTGAGAAATAAAAAGGTAGAAAAAAGAAAAGGTGGCTCTCTAGGATCTCGCAATCCTATGCCTACGTATTCTCAAGATGAACTTGAGAAATCAGAGCGTCCGTAGTTCCCCTCAATAAGGGTAAAAGGATGAGAAATAAAAAGGTGGAAAAAGGAAAAGATGACTCGCTAGGATCTCGCAATCCTATGCCTACGTATTCTCAAGATGAACTTGAGAAATCAGAGCGTCCGTAGTTCCCCTCAATAGGAGTAAGGAACTCTTGACTGTGGTCAAGGTTCCAAGGGAAAGTAGGATCTATGGCAAGACACCTACATGGAGTATGGCGACTCCAAACCTAAGGCTAGGAAAACCGAGGAAAGAAGTTTCCACGGCGGAACACCTGAATAGAGCACGCGACTCTAAACCTAAGGTTAGGTTAAAAGGGAAGGCAAGTCTCGATCGCGCGGCTGCGTGAGATAAGGGAATGATGGACAAGGCTATCCTAAATGACATGGCAGTCAACGATAACGACCATTTCTTTTGGAATTAGGTAAACAGATAAATCATATAAGAATAGGCATCACGGATCAGATATTAATCACAGTCAAATGCAAGAAGAATTAAACTCACAGATTGAACATCAGGAATTGACTAAAATGAAAATACGAGGATATGTCAAGATAAAATTATGAATTAAATAAAATAAATAAAAATATAAATAAATAAAATCTAATTAAAGCTAATATGAATTAAAATCTAATTAAAAGCTAAATAACTAAAAAAACTAATTAAGTTTAAAAAAACTAATCCTAACTAAAGTCAAACCCTACATAAAATAGAAAACTAAATAAAACTAATTCTATTTGAAACTAATTAGTTAAAATTAAAAACTAATTCTAACTAAAATAACTAATTAAATTATTTCTAGTTAAAAACTAACTTGCTAAATAAATTAAAACCTAATAAAGACTAATTAACGAACTAAATTAGAATCTAATTACAACTTAATTACTAATTAAATAAAAACCTAATAAAAAACTAATTTACTGATTAGATTAAAAATTAGTTAAAGATAATTTACTATTTAAAAATAAAACTAATTAAAACTAAATTAATAATTAAAATCTAATAAAAGACTAATTCAATAACTAAAATAAGGGTAAGGGTTGAATTAGGATGTAGGAAACCAGAAATCAAAATGAGGCGCAATGAATAATAGGAGTGTGTGTGGTGATACAACCAAATAGGCCTAAGGCCCAAGCTTCTTCCAAAATAAAGAAAACAAAGAAACCTAAAATCAAACCTAAGAAAAAAAGAAGAAACAACATGGTCAAATGGCTTCAGAAAGAAAAAGAAATTACATAACTCAAATATTTTTCCAAAAAGAACGGTTCATAGTCTTGCCTCTCCTCTTTAACCTGTTTCTCCTTTCGCGTGTTCTCTCTCTCTCTCTCTCTCTCTCTCTCTATCTCTCTCTCTCTCTCTCTATCTCTATCTCTACCTCCTTTATCAATTGCTCGATTTGCTCTCTCCGGATCCGTCTCTCGCTCTCTTTGCTTCGCATGGGGTTTGGCGTCGAACGTGACGGTAATGTTATTTACGGTGATGGAAAATGGTGGTAGTGGAAGAAGGACGGTGCAGTTGTAGTTGTTGCGTTCAGAAGATTAGATGATGGTGGTGGTTGG
The DNA here is from genome assembly GCA_022829125.1 of Lathyrus tuberosus. Classification (NCBI taxonomy): domain Eukaryota; kingdom Viridiplantae; phylum Streptophyta; class Magnoliopsida; order Fabales; family Fabaceae; genus Lathyrus; species Lathyrus tuberosus. Next base: position 1,150,240 of record JALAZF010000900.1, read on the forward strand.
AAAAAAATGGAAGATTAGATGATGGTGGTGGTTGAAAAAATGGAAGGCCTGAAAAACGTTTCTTCCGAAGTTCAACAAAAAGTGTTTGTTTTTAGACAAAAGTCGTCTGGTGAGTTTCGACTTGGAGTGGTAGCCTCCGGAGGGAATTTGGAGGTATCAGAGGACAATATAAAGTGGTAAGATGAAGATGTTGAAGCTTAAGAAAGGTGGGTGGTTAAAGGAGATGTTGTGAGAATGGGAGGTTTTGGGTCAACTTGAAGAAATTGGAGGTTTAATTCCTTGGTAGAGTTTTTTGTGCCCTTTGTGATTCTTGCTGTCTCCTTTTGAACCAATTTCAACCTTGCTTTTCTTAAATTTAAAATCGCTTTTTTTCTGAATTATTACTCTCTTGTCTTCCTCACAGCGCAAGCCTTTTTTCTTTTTTAGCTTAGAGCAGTGCTTGTGTATAGTTGCTTTGATAGCAGTGAGTGTTTATTTTGGTGAAAAACAGGTTTTTGGATGCTTGTGGCATGGTATAAGCAGGTCGATTTTGTGTATGGTGTTGACCAGTCTGAATTTTGTTTTCTTGTTGTAGCAAGATAACCAATTTGGTGAAATTTTTGCAGCTGTAATCTGGTTTTGACTTGGGTGATACACATGTTTTGGCAGGTAGTGTGTTTTGGTCAAGGTGAAACAGGATACAGTTTGTTTGAGGTAGCAGGGTCTTTGCATGTTGTGCAGAAGGGTAGGGAGAAAAAGCTTTGGCACTTGGTTTTTTGGACTTATAATAATAATAAAATAATAATTATAGTAATACTAATAACAATAAAAAATAATACTAATAATAAAAAATAATAATATTAATAATAATAACAAATAAAATATTAATAATACTAATAATAAATAATAATAATAATAATAATAATAATAACAAATAAAATGTTAATAACAGTAATAATAAAAATAATAATAAATAAAAACTAAGTAACAATAATAATAATACAAGATAAAAATAAGTAAAACTATATTGACAATAAAAAAAAACTAAACTAATCTAATAATTTGAAAGTAATAATAACAAAATTCTAAATTAAAAAACCTAATTAACTAAGTCTATTTAAATTAATTTAATTACAAGAATATGTGACTAAGAAATAAAATTAAATTAACACAAAAAAGTAATAAAATAAAACAATATTAACTAAATGAAAACTAAATTTAATTTAAACTAACTAAACTAATTAAATTAAATTAAATTAAAATAAATTTAATTAAATTAAAATATAAATGAAACATAGCATAAACAAAATATAAACTAACTAAAGAAGGCTAAATTAAAATTAAACTAAGTTAGAAAAATTAAACTAAGTTAAAAAAAACTATATTAAAAACTAAACTAAATTAACAGTATAAACTAAATAAAAAATATAAAGTAAAATAATTAATATAAACTAAAATAATTATAAACTGAAATAGTTATCTAAATGGCATGGAATGATAAAATCGACTAAAAATGATTAATAAGATGTTTAACTAAAAATGCGTAAAGGCTGATCTAAAATGATATGACAAAGGCCAACGAAACTAAGGGTAAAATTTGGGGTATGACAGATGCCCCTATTTAAATATCTTCATCGGATAACATGAGTGATGATAATCTTCATAAAATCATGGTGAAAGGTATTTAAATATAGATAACCGAAAAGTTTGCCCTTAGATGCACTGGCATGCAATGCTATGGACACAAGAGAGCTAAACAATAATGCTGACATGCTATGAATTCTAGCATGATGGAAACGATGGAATGATAAATCCAAAAGTGCATACGTAAACGAAAGCAGACAGGGACAAAGTCCACACTGAGCAACCACTCACTAGGGAAGACAACAACACTGAGGAAACTAAAATAAAACTGGGGAAAAATCTAAAGTGAATAGAGCAACTGGTTCAAGCGTGACCGGCTGACACTTTAGAAAGTAAAGATGACACAAGATCCTCACTGGAAGTAGAATCGAAAGGACGGTCTCCACTGGGGAATCAACAGTCATCATCCATGAATGGAACTGGATTGAAAAGAGTCACAAGATTTAGAAGATCATTAAATGAGGTGAGGAGAAAAACTGGGAAACACATGAGACATTCAAACAAACATCAAAGGTATTCAGAAGAGTATTGAATAAACTCTGGAAAAATAACTGACAACAGAGACATTTAGAAAAGCATTGAATGAACTCTGGAAAATAACAGACAACAGAGACATTCAGAAGAGCATTGAATGAACTCCGAGAAGCATATCAGAGATATTCGGAAAAACATTGAATAAACTTCGGAACACATCCAGAAAAGCATTGGATGGAGAATGGAAACAAACTTGAAAATATTCAGCAGCTGTTAACCAAGGTCAGAAACAAATTGAAAACATCTAGAAGAGCATTAGATGAAGACAAAAACTCTGAAGCTACGTCTGAAACATTTAGAAAATCATTAAATGTACGAGGAAAGATTTTGAAGACATATCCGGAAGAGCATCAGATAAGCAACAATATATCTAGAAGAAGATCAGATAAACAAGGTCATATCCAAAAGTGTGTCAGATAGACACAAAGGGGCTCTGGAAAAACATCAGGAGGAGACACATCTGGAAAAACATCAGATGGTTAAAAGCAATGTCATTCCAGAAAAACATCAGAATAAATAAAGCACTATCTGGAATAACATCAGATAGGTTCTGGGAAAACATCAGAACAAAGTCTCAATCTGGGAAAACATCAGAAAGAGGTACACATCCGGAAGAGCATCAGATGGTAAAAGAAATGAAATTCTAGAAAAACATTAGAATTACAAAGGTATATATCTGGAAAAACATCAGATAACATAAAGAGAGAGTTTTGGGAAAACGTCAGAACATGAGACTCGATCTGGTAAAACATCATAGGAGACAAATATATGTGACATCCAAGAATGACATTGGATGAAAAAGAAGAACAGACATATCCGGAAAAACATCGGATAAAAAAGGTCATATCTGGAAGAACATCAGATAGACACGACAACATATGTTTGATATGTGCCAAGTAAGTTGGACTTTGACCACAAGGTAAGACACGGATAACAACACGAACTCAGGTGAAATGCAAATGAGGATTAAACACGCATGATACGCATATGTATATGAACTATGCTATGATATATGATCAAATGCAGACACAGATGTCGACGACAAGGCTCGACTCTTGGGAGAAGACATGACTGGAAGATTGATTCCTCAACACGGAGATCCCCGCCATTCTGCATGGGGACTAAAGATGCTACTACTGAACACAATTCTGCCACACTGGTAAACTGTATCGAGTTAACAATCCTTGTAGGAAGGATGGAGATCCTCTTGGGGATTCTTGAAGTAAATTGCCCCAGATTAGATGACTATTATAGATAAACTGATCGTTGCTTCAGCTTGTCTAATTTTGAAATGACTGCTCATGGTGCTCTTAGAAAGCTTGCCCAAGTATGGGTCTTGAAAAGGTCTTCTGGATAAACCAATTCTGAGAAGGACTTGCCCCTGAACAACAAATCTTGAACTAATTCTTCAATAGGATTTGGAAAGAACTTGCCCCTAATAGGATCACCGACCAAGTTTCTTAATTTTTTGAAAATTCCTTGAGAGGATAGCCATTTTGCAAACAAAAGTATTTGTACAAACATGGTAAATGTAGAGTTCATGCAACATTTGAAATCAATTTATTTTTGGAAGATGCAAAACAAATGAGTCATTGGTCAGAACACGAAGGTTCAAGACACTCAAAGTAGAAAGTAAAGTAAAAGGTATGATGCCCAAAACAAATGATCTGCAAAGACCTTTTGGAGTCAGTTTACGCAACCTTGCTGTATTATGATTTCAAAATAACCTTGCTTCAGTTAGGTCTTTCGAGGGTTGTAACGTGGATTGGTTCATGGTTTATGAAACAAAGGATAAAGGCTCAAAGCTTATTTGTGCCAACCCAATCTTCGTGATGAACTTCCAATCCTATGCTTAGTTAACTCAGACTTTACACTCAGGTTCCCACAGGAGGGGAATTATACTGATCATAGTAAGGATGATGGTTCAGAAGTCAAGGGACGTTGAAATGGCAGTCACTACTTCCTTACCAAAATATTTTCCATTGAGGGCTTTCATGGTGAAGGATTTAAAGATTTCCTCTTTTTGGTTGTCATACAAACCTATTTTGTATAAGGCAAGGTCATGAGCTTCCCATTTTTCTTAGCTTTTGCCTTGAAAGGGACTCAGCTCATTCTTTGAGTAAGGAAAGTGGCTAGCCAACTTAATGATTACGGTGAACCATCATTGGCATTTGACTTGAGGGACATCTTCGACACTTGCTTGTTGTGTGTGAAGAAAAATTTGTGAATGCAACCTTTATATGAAAGGTGTCTTGCATGGAAGCACAACCAAGTAAATTGAGAACTACCCATCCCAAGGTTAAGATTGCGGGTTTTTGTAAAGAAAGAAACTCCTACTTCTAGGCTCAAAGGGGTTGACAAGGGATAACTTCCTTATTTCTCCGGTGTTTGGGGGATTGAAACAATGCCTTACACCGTCAGCAAAGTTTATTTGAAAGCATACCATCAATTATGGATATAACGTTTTCGTCATCCTCCCTCCAATCTTTGCATAATCAAAATGAAAGTGGAAAAGAGGTAAAATATTTTTTTGAAAAGGAAAGCACAAAAATGTAAATAATGGACAAAATGAATTGAATAAAAAATTACAATGCTCATTTCATTAATTGCGAAAGTACAAACATAATTTGAAGGCAAACAACCGTTACAAAATAAGGAAAATGCAAACAATAATAAACAAGGTCTAGTGACTATTCAACTATAAGGATGAGTTATCCTGTCTTCGGGAAGTAGCTAAGCTGAAGTCGACTGAAGCTTCACTTGGCGTGCCCTGGAAGAGGGTTGCTCTGGACATTGGGATTGTCACGAAAACTAAGGATTCCAGTCTTAATCAAATCACGCACTCTAGATTTCAAAGAAAAACAATTTTCCAGGTCGTGGCCTGCGGCGCCTTCATGGAAAGCACAGTGAAGACCAGATCTAAATCCAGCTGGGAGGGGATTTGGTGGAGCAGGCAAAGTCCTTGTAGTAATCAAACCTTGCTGAACTAGACCAGGATAAAGTTCATTATACTTCATTGGAATAGAATCGAATTAATTCCTACTACGGTATTGACTATGTCCAACAGCTGGACGTTGAGGAGCTTGAGCTGGTCGTGGAGCAGTAACAGCAGCAACAACAGCATCAACAGTAGGTGGATTAGCGTACTGAGGTCTGGGACGAGGCCTTCTCACTTCAAACATGACAGCATTAATCTGATCCTCCCTCTTCTTCTCAAAGTTCCCATAGGATTTCTTTGCACCATTGGAAGATTCAGTAACTTTGGACACTTTACCATTTTTGAGACCTTCCTCGAGTCTTTGGCCGATAGTAACCAAATTAGTGAAGTGGGAGGAAACACTTCCAATCATCTTCTCCCAATAAAATGGAGACAAAGTGTCCATGAACATTCCAGTCAATTCTTTCTCGGCCAAAGGAGGTTCAACTTGGGAAGCCAATTCTCTCCAGCGCTAAGCATATTCCTTAAAAGATTCCTTCACATGTTGAGACATGTTCTGATGCCGACGGTGATCCGGAGCCGTGTCGAGGTTATACTTATACTGCTTCATGAAGGCATTTACGAGATCTTGGAAATAGTGAATGGAGTTTTGCTCGAGACTCATATACCATTTGAGTGATGCTCCACTCAAGCTGTCTTAAAAATAGTGGATAAGCAGTTTCTGATTGTTGGTATAAGCAGCCATCTTGCAAAAATACATGACCAAATGAGCCCTTGGACAAGAATGACCCTTATACTTCACAAACTCAGGAACTTTGAACTAGGCCAGCATAACAAGGTCAGACACTAAGCACATGTTATCTGCATCCACATTAAATAAGTCATTACCCTCAACGGCTCGGAGTCTCTTGTCTATAGTCTGAAACTATTCTCAGACAACTTCAGGTTCAACAAAGTCTTCACGGTCTTCACCCTGAGCACTGGCAGCATTGTACTCATAGAGAAGATTCTCAAAAAGAGCTCGAACAGTCTGTATAACAACATGGACCACAAGGCTAGACTCAGCGAGAAATGGAGATTGAAAAACTGGTCTAATAGTCTGACCAATCATAGCAGTAGATGCAATCAGTAGAGAGTAGTTATGTGGCAAACCAAACTCAGGCAAAGTTGAAGGTGGCATCCGAACAGGTGGAAGATCGGTGTTTGAAACTTCTTGGATGGTTGTCCTTTGAGGTTGCTCTCTTCTAGCAATCAAAACTTGAAGCATCTCAGTGAGTTTAGTCATGCTTGACTTAAGGTCGTCGATCTCCATTCGGATATCTGCATTGTGTACCTCTTGCCCTGACATCTTGCGTGTGTAGTTAGCTCTAGTCCGGTATCAGTGTCGAGGAATCAACTTGACGACTCACAGATAACACTGAAAGATAGAGACAGCTAGAGATGAGTAACTGGACAAACGGATGTATGCAATGAATCATGCAAAGATGCAAATGATATGCAATACAATGCAACAGGAGACAAAACACATGCAACAGGATCGAAGGTTCGAGATCACAGCATGGAGTCTGGGTAAAGCACCAACCACTGGGTGTGTACTAGGGTTCTTGTATCCGTAGAATAGGGTTCTAAGAAGTTCCCAGAGTCAACAATCCATCTTTCGGATATTATCGATTTCCTAACTACTCGGTAGTCAATAATATTCTCAAGAGAATCTCGTCTGAGTGTAGTATCGCATGTCAACTATTTCGGGACTATTCCCTCATAGTCACCGCACTGCGTCCTAAGAGGCCGGGTGAGGGTAAAAGGTAACTAAAGGTCCTCAATGTCACGAGCTCCTAGGTCGAAAGTAGGAATGCATTCACGATTACTCGTTCAACATATACTACCCTCAAGAGGGCCTCGACTGAGCGGGGGATCCCAAGTCAACTCCTTTGGGATTACTCCCTCGAAGTCTCCTTGACTATACCCACTATCCTATCATAAGTGTACGCTCAAGTCCGAGTATAGGACTTATCCTTACCACTCAAGGTAGTAACCCTGCACACAGAAAAACCCAAGCACAATAGGTATATATACAAATATAAATATGTACAGATATACAAGCAAGCAAACATGTAAAATAACACAAATACAGAAAAGGTGGGTTTAACCCTCTTAGGGGAATTCCCTAGTGAAGTCGCCATTTCTGTTGCAGAGAGAATCAGATATCAAGCTATTAATTAACTTGAATCACAAATCATGAAATTCACCACCGAGCTTTGATTTATCCAAAGGAAATGGTAAAGATCGAAAAACCCTAAGTGCGCTATGTAGGAACACAACTAGAGATCTAAGGTTCGGGGGTTGGTTATACCTAGGGAAGGTGTTAGCATCCTAAGTATCCGTAGTACTCTACAGGAACCTCGTGTTAGTATTTGTGTTATGTTAAAGTTTGCTTGCTAAGGAAAACTGTGCTAAGGTAAAGACCTAGGGGTATATACACTAAGTATGCTCGCCAAGACATCGCATCTCGTGCATACGTATCCTGGCAGGAATGGAATCAGAGCATTCATAGTTCCCCTCACTACGGGGTAAAAGGGTGAAAAGAAAAGGTTGAGAAATAAAAAGGTAGAAAAAAGAAAAGGTGGCTCGCTAGAATCTCGCAATCCTATGCCTACGTATTCTCAAGATGAACTTGAGAAATCAGAGCGTCTGTAGTTCCCCTCAATAAGGGTAAAAGGATGAGAAATAGAAAGGTGGAAAAAGGAAAAGGTGGCTCGCTAGGATCTCGCAATCCTATGCCTACATATTCTCAAGATGAACTTGAGAAATCAGAGTGTCCGTAGTTCCCCTCAATAGGGGTAAGGAACTCTTGACTGTGGTCAAGGTTCCAAGAGAAAGTAGGGTCTATGGCAAGACACCTACATGGAGTGCGGCGAATCCAAACCTAAGGCTAGGTAAAACAGGGAAAGAAGTGTCCACGGCAAAACACCTGAATAGAGCACGACGACTCTAAACCTAAGGTTAGGTTAAAGGGAAGGCAAGTCTCGAGCGCGTGGCGGCGTGAGATAAGAGAATGATGGACAAGGCTATCCTAAATGACATGACAGTCAACGGGACGACCATTTCCTTTGGAATGAGGTAAACAGACAAATCATAAAAGAATAGGCATCACAGATCAGGTATTAATCACAGTAAAATGCAAGAAGATTTAAACTCACAATTTGAACATCAGGAATTGACTAAAATGAAAATATGAGGATATGTCAAGATAAAATTAAGAATTAAATAAAATAAATAAAAATCTAAATAAATAAAATCTAATTAAAGATAATATGGATTAAAATCTAATTAAAAGGTAAATAATTAAATAAACTAATTAAGTTAAAAAAAACTAAACCTAACTAAAGTCAAACCCTACATAAAATAGAAAATAAATAAAACTAATTCTATTTGAAACTAATTAATTAAAATTAAAAACTAATTCTAACTAAAATAACTAATTAAATTATTTCTAGTTAAAAACTAACTTGCTAAATAAATTAAAACCTAATTAAGACTAATTATCAAACTAAATTAAAATCTAATTACAACTAAATTCCTAATTAAAATAAAAACCTAATGAAAAACTAATTTTACTAATTAGATTAAAAACTTAATTAAAGCTAATTTACTAATTAAAAATAAAAATAATTAAAATCTAATGAAAGATTAATTCACTAACTAAAACAAGGATAAGGGTTGAATTAGGATGTAGGAAACCAGAAATCAAAATGGGACGCAGTGAATAATAGGAGTGTGTGTGGTGATACAACCAAATTGGCCTAAGGCCCAAGCTTGTTCCAAAATAAAGAAAACAAAGAAACCTAAAATCAAACCTAAGAAAAAAAAAGAAACAACACGGTCAAATGGATTCTGAAAGAAAAAGAAACTATAGAACTCAAATATTTTTCCAAAAAGAACGGTTCCTAATCTTGCCTATCCTCTTTAACTCTTCTCTCCTTTCGCGTGTTGTCTCTCTCTCTCTCTCTATATCTCTCTCTCTCTCTCCCTCTCTCTCTCTCTATCTCCTTTATCAATTGCTCTGTTTGCTCTCTCCGGATCCGTTTCTCGCTCTCTTAGCTCCGCACGAGGTTTGGCGTCGAACTCGACGGTAGTGTTATTTACGGTGATAAAAAATGGTTGTATTGGAAGAAGGATGGTGCGGTTGTTGTTGTTGCATTCAGAAGATTAGATGATGGTGGTGGTTGGAAAAAAATGGAAAATTAGATGACGGTGGTGGTTGAAAAAAATAGAAGGCCTGAAAAACGTTTCTTCCAAAGTTCAACAAAAAGTTTTTGATTTTAGATAAAAGTCGTCTGGTGAGTTTCGACTTTGAGTGGTAGCCGTCGGAGAGAATTTGGAGGTATTAGAGGACAATATGAAGTGGTAAGCTGAAGATGATGAAGCTTGAGAATGGTGGGTGGTTAAAGGAGATGTTGTGAGAATGGGAGGTTTAGGTTCAGCTTGAAGAAATGGGAGGTTTTATTCCTTAATAGAGTTTTTTTTGTGCCCTTTGTGATTCTTACTGTCTCCTTTTGAACCAATTTCAACCTTGCTTTTCAAAAATTGAAAATCCATTTTTTCTGAATTATTACTCTCTTGTCCTTCTCACAGCGCATGCCTTTTTTTTAGCTTAGAGCAGGGTTTGTGTATAGTTGCTTTGATAGCAGGGAGTGTTTGTTTTGGTGAAAAATAGGTTTTTGGATGCTTGTGGCATGGTATAAGCAGGTCAATTTGGTGTATGGTGTTGACCAGTCTGAATTTTGTTTTCTTGTTGTAGCAGGATAACCAATTTGGTGAAAATTTTGAAGCTATAATTTGGTTTTGACTTGGGTGATACACAAGTTTTTGCAGGTAGAGTGTTTTGATCAAGGTGAAGCAGGATACGGTTTGTTTGAGGTAGCAGGGTCTTTGTAGGTTGTGCAGAAAGGTAGGGAGAAAAAGCTTTGGCACTTGGTTTTTTGGACTTATAATAATAATAATAAAATAATAATAATAGTAATTCTAATAACAATAAATAATAATACTAATAATAAAATAATAATAATAATAATATCAAATAAAATATTAATAATACTAATAATAAATAATAATAATAATAATAATAATAATAATAATAAATAAAATGTTAATAACAGTAATGATAAAAATAATAATAAATAATAAAAAATAAAAAATAAGTAACAATAATAATAATACAAGATAAAAAATAAGTAAAACTATATTGACAATAAAAAAAATTAAACTAATCTAATAATTTGAAAGTAATAATAACCACCAAATTTTAAATTAAAAAACCTAATTAACTAAGTCTATTTAAATTAATTTAATTAAAAGAATATGTGACTAAGAAATAAAATTAAATTAACACAAAAGAGTAATAAAATAAAACAGTATTAACTAAATGAAAACTAAATCTAATTTAAACTAACTAAACTAATTAAATTAATTAAATTAAATTAGATTAAAATATAAATGAAACATAACATAAACTAAATATAAACTAACTAAAGAAGGCTAAGTTAAAATTAAACTAAGTTAGAAAAACTAAACTATATTGAAATTAAGCTAAGTTAAAAAACTATATTAAAAACTAAACTAAATTAACAGTATAAACTAAATAAAAAATATAAAGTAAAATAATTATAAACTGAAATAGTTATCTAAATGGCATGAAATGATAAAATCGACTAAAAATGCATGATTAATGAGATGTTTAACTAAAAATGCGTAAAGGCTGACCTAAAATGATATGACAAAAGCCAACGAATCTGAGGGTAAAATTTGGGGTATGACGGTATCCAATTGTTATTGGCATCTTCAAATCCAATTGTTATTGGTATCTTCAAATCTAATTGTTATTGGTATCCTAAAATCTAATTGTTATTGGTATCTTAAAATCCAATTGTTATTGGTATCTTCAAATCCAATTGTTATTGATATCTTCAAATACAATTGTTATTGGTATCCTAAAATCCAATTGTTATTGGTATCTTCAAATCCAATTGTTATTGGTATCTTCAAATCTAATTGTTATTGGTATCCTCAAATCCAATTGTCACTACAAAAAAAAAGGTTATCCGCTAGCCCCAGAAAACCGCGGTTATATGAAAAATAACCGTGGTTGAAAGCTTTGGCCACAGTTTGGCCACGAATAAGTGACTGTGGGATATGCAGCCGTGGCCTAAATTATAAGCCACGGCTTTTGTATTTGGGCCACATTTTATATACATCCGTGGCTTGAATAGGCCACGGTGTAGGCATCTAGGTTAATGCCGCGGTTTATCATGCGCCGCGGTTCTTAACAGTGGTTGAATCTAGCCACAATTCTTATTTAATGTATAGGATTTTAATTTATGGCCACTAATTAAAACCGTGGCTACATTTTGCTCATGGTTTTACACGATTTAAGTAGGCCACAGTTTCTTTTTGTGCCGCATAGTTGCAACCATGTTGTTCTTCATGACATAGCATAAAGAACCATTCTAGATCAATATAATGTCTTTCAACAAGAATACTCATTTTTGTAGATATTGATTAAAAAAATTAATATCTAATTATACAAGAAAATATTAAGCCACAACGTCAAAATATTTATTAAGAAATAATTAAGTCTACATCAAGTGACGCTACCGACTAATAAGTCGCAAAAATATAGATAAATTTTGATATTATCATTCTTAAACGAAACCAAGTTTCTCTCGAGAAAGTCATCCCAAATTCAAAACAAAAGTTCTAAGAGATAGATAATATAAAACACAACTACTATTAATTAAACTCAATTTATTATCGCCTTCTTCCCACAATTTATATGGTAACCGTAGTAACTTCCACAACAAAAATCCATTGGACTCACAAAACCTGCCACAAATCAAACATACAAGTTAAAATTTAGACTGCTTTATTCGGTAATAACAAAGATCGCGACGCGAACATGAAAACTAGTCAATGACGTGTGCTTTTGGAGATTCAAACATTACCTAGGCTATTTGCATTGCTGATGAGTTTATATTTGGCTGCGTAAACATCAACGTACGTAAATTTGGCTAATGGAAACTTTCTCCTTAGCAGAAACACTTGGTCTTTTTGCTTCCTGTAATATTCCTGAGCAATCTCATTGTGCGGTTTAACGCAACCATTTGCATCCAAGTTACCGTTCTTGTGTTGATAATAGATTATATCATAGGGAAGGCATCCAATAGGACCTGTATTGTGAATCCAAAACACTCTTGCACCTTCATTGTATAGATCCTAAAACATAGTACTGACAATGTAAATATAATAGTGAACCGGAGATCGAACAAGCGAGATTTCAATGTGATCGAAATCAAACAAATCAGAGAACTAGCTGGTTTTTACCTATAAATAACATCACACATATGTTCAGTTTTCACTCGTAAGTTTCACAACACCGACACTTCAGAATGAAGGTATGTGTAGTGTCTGACACAAAAGATAGACGTAATAAACAAGAATGAGAAATTAACTGTTGTTAGAGAGTTGATTGAAGAGACTCTTGGAGTGTGATTTAAACAAAACAAACTGAGAGACTTGAACACCAAGGTTGATTGGACTGTAACCGCCGGGACGAATGGACGTGCCTCCTACTGCAAAGTTTGCACCATGTCTGTGATTTGATCCAACGGAGTTCAAATAAGCACTTAGATATGGTATCTTCAGTTCTTCACCTGCAAAGATCCGACATTCTCTAACATTCTCACAAGTGCTTAAATCACTAAATAAGCTAAAATATGTTAATCTGAATATGCTTAAAGCTGGAAATTTAATTGATTTGTGAATCTATGATGATAAATTTAATTGATGTGTGAATCTATGATGATAATGGAAATTTAATTACTGATAAAATCGATGATGAGACGACCATCAGAAGATCTTTCCGATAGGCTTCCGAAAAAGCTTATGCCATTAGGAGGGTTTACACCTGCGAATACTGCATATCCGGCTCCGGTATCAGAATTTGAATCACCAAAATTGTAAATTGCAGGGTAGTCACATTTCTTTGAATCAAGGACATTCTTTTCACTTGAAACATGAATGAATGTAACAGCTTACAGACACACCATAAATTTTTCCTATCACTTCTCCGAGATAGTTTCACAAAAGCTTATGTTAATAAATAAACTCAAATAAGCTATTCTAAAAAAAGTTTCACCTGCAACAATGAGAGATCATTAGCTGCAGTTTGTGCGTAGTTGCCATCATCTCCCGAAGCAACAAACAACGGAAGCAAGTCATCAAAGTACATTTTCCACAAGGACTTGTTTATGTTAACCGAAGCGGCTCCTGAATGCAAAATCTGTAGACGGAATCGATTACACAACAAATCATTTTCATTCTAAAATTTGTATGAACCAAGAAAATCATAGGCATTACATAGAAGGAGAAGAACATTAAATAATAATAACAAGAAAATTTGAAGTCAAATAAGAGCCAACCATAAAATCATGTAATAATGTTATCTAATAAGGTTTGAAATTAAAAACCACCAACCTGCGTAGACCGGCATCTCCGAGCAGCTCCGACAACTTCCAGCATCACTCTCAACACGTTTCCAACGAGCTTAACCAGTTCCCTGATAACACATTCACAACAAACACATTCACACCATAAACAAGCATCAACAGCAGCAGTGAAAAACCACAAAGATTCAGAATTCACACACACATCAGAAGCAGCAAGAGTTCACAAACCCACACACAAAAGTTCGCATAAAGAAACAGAAATCACGTATAGCAGGGAAACTTTCCAAGATAAAAAAAATTAAGCCTCAGATTTTTTCAATTGCCATATCAGTAAAGAAAAAGCAATCCTACAAATTTTCAAGAGAAATGAGAAGTGGAATTTTGAATAGGAGAAGAACGATGCGCAAGGATTCAAAATATCAAAAACAACATTATTTCAAGAGAATTAAACAGGCCTCAAAACATTCCAATTTCAGAATTTTTGTTCTATCATTTTCGAAACCGATAATTAAATAGCATCGCAGTGATTACAGATTTTGTTCCTAAACCATAAAGGATGCTATTACTAGGAAGATTTTTTCCAAAAACAGGTCAGACAGAGAATCAAAACTATCAACATTTGAAAATCACGTTTTCAAGGCAGAAATCAAGTTTTCAAAATTTCCAAATCAAGCACAATATCAGACAGTATCAATTTCCTTTCCAAAACCATTTCAAAACAACATCAATGTTTTCCAAAAACAATTTTCCTTTACAATCATCACAGGCCTATAAAAAGGTACAATTTCATCAAGACATGGACAGAGAAAAAGATTGCCCAAAAACCATTTTACCATCTCACACAAAAAACATAGAAAACAGAAAAGAAAAGTCATCGCGAGTCCATCACCCAAACGAGTTCATAAAAAATCATCACACAAACCCATCAGAAATCAACATTCAGAAAGAGGAACAAAGGTTGAATATTGGCATAAATACACGAAGCAGACAAAGAGAACTTAAATCAAAGTCACGCAAAGGTAAAGAGGGAAAGAACTCATCCTTGATGTGAAGATCCTCGAAACCGTTCGCGTCCTTGCCTTCAGCCTCCGCCGGCTTTCATTTTTTTTCTGCTTCATCGTTAATACATCATTGTACTTTGTAATCTTTGAAACATAGGGAATTGGGGCTTTTTAGGGTTTCAGCGGGGATTTGGGTTTATTTTCGCCGTTTAGATCTGGGTTGATGCGTGTGAAGATCGGAGAGTTGTGTGAGAAAGGACGAGAGATGATACGAGAGAGGTAAGATGAGAGGTGAACAGAGAAGAGTGAGAGGGTTTGTTTTCACGGCAGAGTATTAGGGTTCCGATTGGGATTTTGGGTCGGCGGCACTTTAGGGTTTAGAAACCCTTTGACAGAGCAAGAGATGATACGAGAGAGAAGAGAATAAAGAGTATGAGCGTGCTTTTTTGGTTTTGTTTGTTTATGATGTTCTCTGATTCCACGCATGCGTGACTACCCTACCTTTTAATAATAAACCCTTTTACATAACAAAAAATAAAATTTGTTTTTTATAGAAACAAAATCTTAAAACTTTTTTTATATATAATAAAACCTTTTAATTAAATAAATTCTTTTTTAAATAATAATAAGTATAACCTTTTAAATTAATTAGAACTTTGTTGGAAGAGATCAAAATTAATATAACCTTTTTCTAATTAATATTTTATTAATAAATGAGTATATAAAAAAAAAATGTTCCTCTCTTAAAATAATAAAACTTTTCTTTTAATGTTGAAAACTGGCTGGGTATATTTTTTTGGGCTTGGGCCACAGTTTGAAGTGAAAACTATAATTCTGCGGTTTTTCTTTGTGGCTTAATACATCTACAATTTTCTGACTGTGGCTTAAATATAAGTGTGATTTTGTAACCGTGGCAATTGAAGAAAATGCCACAGTTTCATACTCCGGATTCAATGTTTCTAAACATATGTCTACGATTTGAAAACCCTGGCCAAAGCTTGTATGTGGCCACAGTTTTTGAGTTGTGGAAAAATTTAGCGTGGTCGTAGGCCATTTTTCTTGTAGTGTGTTATTGATATCTTCAAATCCAATTGTTATTGGTATCTGCAAATCCAATTGTTATTGGTATCTTAAAATCCGTTCCGGTTGTCACTGGCGTATTTTCAAAATTCCAATTGTCATTAGTATTTAAGTCAAAAAAACTTAGAGTTACGTGATTTTGTCATAAGAAAAAAAGAGAGGGAAAGAAAGAAAAGCCCGCTAAGTCAAAACCTATGAAGCAGACTTAGGCAAGATTGGGGCATCCCGCTGGACTTCAAGGTCAAAAGACTCAGTCCAGGCAAAAGTTAGGGAAAATAAAAAATGCAAAGAGTAAAAACGAGGTAAAATCCAATTGTCATTGTTACCCAACGTCCAGTTGTCATTGGCGTCTTGTTAAAAGCCTGACTGACACCAACATGTTTTCATGAAGTCCCATTTGTTATGTTTGTTCAACAATCCAATTATTATTGATAATATGGCCGTCACCAGTCCTTTCTCGAAACCCAGTTGTTACTGGCATTCTTGCTTCAAAATCCAATTGTCATTGGCATCCAAAGTCCGGTCATTACTGGCATCATGTTAAAATCTGGTTGCCAAGGTTTCATTCTTTCAAAGTTCAGTTGTTACTGACATTAAAACCTTGCTTTCACCAACAAAGTCATATGGTTTAACACCAAAAGTAAAAAGGGTGAGTGACTGCCATGTCCAAAACCTTAGTGGTTCCTCAACCTCATTAGAACTCCTCTTGAGAAATGAGTGCTCGCATCAAGCTTAAACTGAATGTAGGAATGAAGAACATCACGTAGAAGAGGTGGGTACAAATAAACTTTGAACCTTTTATCCTTTATTTCATAAATCGTGAACCAAGCCACATTATAACCTTTTAAAGACCTAATTGAAGCAGGTTTATTTTGAAAGCATACTCAACGAGATAATGTTTCCTGACTCCTTTTGAGCCATGCGCAAACTTGTGTCGGTTTTTGCGAATAAAAATCAATCATATCTTAACTAGTGATGCGGTCATAGGTTATTGTGATATCTTTTTCAAGACAAACATGTGTGTTGCATTAGCAGTTTCAGACTTAACATTTTCTGCTTGCTAACATTGCTTGATAGCATAGAATGTTGCATATGAACATCAGTGATGGGTTCAATCCTTTGAGACTTAAAACTCCGATGAGTAGATAGTCAATCATTTCAAGAGTCTGGAGACATGTTATCCAAATAACAGTGCCGACAGAGTCAAGGTTGAATTTTAGTTGTTACTACCACAATCTGAAGACTTTAGGTTGCGGATACAGTTAATCAGGAGTGGTCAGGTCAAGTAAACCTCTCAAAGATCAACTAGGCCTAGAGAAACTCTTTCACAGATCAACCAGCTAGCACGGGACACGTTTGTTTCTCCGTTGTTACTCCCATAGTCGGAAGGGCAAGTCCGAGGACTTTGTCATACAAATACAGCTAAATTGGGGCAGTTACGTCGATATTTGTAAATCTCTCCAAGAGTTTGAAGACATTTAGACATCTGGTATGCCAATTTTTCTATAAAATCCTCTTGGTATTTTCTTCCAACAGACCATGTAATCAGGGGAAGATAAGACTTGAATATGATCACCATGCAGTTGAAGTGCAAAACTACTCAGTTCTTGTGATATACTTGGCCAGCTCCCCAGTAAGTGGTTACTTCATTTGGTCTTGGCATTTCCCGCAGATTCTCTCCTCCAACAAGGAAACCAAGATCATGATGGCAATCCTAGTGAAGTCATGATGTTACACTCCGATTGGATACTCCTTTCCAGAAAAGGTTGTAACCTTGAGGAAGAATTATTGATTTTGTTTGGTCCAATCTAGTAAGGTTGGCTAGGTATCTTTGTTGAGATGTTTATTTCATCTCCACTTTGTTTCCCCTTGTCTGTCAGCATAAGCATAAACATGGCATACATGCATTCGTACATGCGCATGACATCCGAACCTTTTTGCTACCTTTCTGGTGTTTACCTGTTTTGTGTCACTTTGGCGTTTACTCCCCAAGTGGTTGAGTTTGTCTATTCATTACGATAGGGTCGTCGCCTTTAGGCATAAAGCACCCATCCTTTCTGAATTTCCCACGGAGTTTGATTCTCGTGGATGATGTTTGGTTCAGTTATCTTTTCCATGTTTGGATAAGATAAGCCCCATTTGGGTTCATTCCTCAATGGTTGGAGTTTTGTTTAACCGTTTCTTTCTAGCTTGTCCCTAGATTTAACTCTGGTCCCTGATGTAACGCCCCGGTTTCGTCTTATTTAATTAATCGAGTCGATTTAATTATTTTTATTATTATATTATTTTATTCTTGACTTTTATTTGAGAATATATTATTTTTCATCGTTGTTTATGTTTTATCGCATTTTGAGAGCGTTTGCGAGATATTTGAGTGTAAGGGTATTTTAGTCTTTTCCCTAATTATTTATTAAGTTAGTAATGAAAAGAGAATAGAAATAGAAAGGAGAGAAAAATAGAGAGAAAGAAAAGAGAAGAAGAAAAAGGGAAGAAAGAAAAGAAGAGAAAGGAAAAAAAGAGAGAAAAAGAGGAAAAGCTTGGAAACTCAAGAAAATCACTTCTAGGAATCGATTTAATCGGGTAAGGGTGTGAAATATTGTTATCCTAACTTTGTGTATGATTATGTATGTGTTTTGTGTGGATGTTTTGGTTGGTTTTCCATATTTTTCCGTTTAGGTCGAATTGTAGGAAATCGATAGAAATCGATGTTTTCACGGATGAATTTCGAAATAAATTGCGTAGATTAGTCGTATGAGGTTAGGCCGAGATTATAGAAACTCGTTTGGTTGAAATCGGTTGATATTGTGAGTTTTGACATTTTTGGGTTTTGAGAATGTGAGTTTTCGGGTGAAAATCGAACGTCGTAGAATTATCGTTTTATGGTCCTAAAACGTTGATATATATTTGGTAAGGATTACTATGTATTTATTCGGAAGAAAGTAATTGAATCAGTCGGGTTTCCGGAGGGTTTTGTGTAGAGGCAGCAGCTGTTTTTTCTGGTTTTTAACAGGTGCAATCGATTGCAGCAGGATGCAAATCGATTGCACATGAAAAAAGGGCGAAAAATGTGATTTCTGGGGCCGTGCAATCGATTGCACACAGGTGTAAATCGATTGCACTCTGATGTTCTTTTTCAAAAAAATTTGTTTTTTAAAAGTTGCATAACTTTTTCGTCGTTTATCCGTTTTAGCTGTTCTTTATATCGATCTGAAGCTAAAAATATGTTCTATCATTTGGTGAAAAGAAATATTATTTTAGCCGACTTTTGGCTGACTTTACCGATTAATCGTGCATAGTTGTTTTTGATGAAATGAATGTGTGGTTATGAATGTGTTGCGGATATGCTTGTGGAGTGAACCCTTGATTGGGGGAATTCTTTGTGATTTGTGGCTCTTTGGTGAATATATGCATTGGTTGAGTTAAATGATAATGCATGTTGATTGTGAATATATAATGAGATGTTGTGATGATTGATTGTTGTGGTTGATGGTGAGTAATTATTGATGTGAATGTATGTGGATTGTGTGTGATGAATGCATGACTATATTGTGAATATGTATGCATGTCAAGAGTGTCATGAGTCATGTTGTATGTGAAGCATCATGGTGTGCATTCTTGTGTTGTGTGATTCTAATGAGAATCCGCTGTAACGTCGTGTGCCCGTGTGGGGTGTGAGCGACGGTTTGATTCCAGAGGGAATCTGCTATAACATCGTGAGCCTTAAAAATAAGAGGACTGAAAGCGATTTGATATATCGTGAGCCTTAAAAATAAGAGGACCGAAAGCGATGGTTATAGACGATCGTGAGCCTTATACAAAGAGGACCGAAAGCGATCGGATTGTGAGCCTTATACAAAGAGGACCGAAAGCAATCCATAAACGTCGTGAGCCTTATACAAAGGGGACCGAAAGCGACGGGGAACATCGTATGCCCGACGGGGAGTTACATTGGTAACGAGCGATGGTTCCAATAAGTTCTTCAATTGAACTTGAGATGAAATGAGTCGGTACCGCATTGCATTTGCATAGAGTCATGAGTCGGTCTCTATGATTTGCATTGGTCATTATTGTATTTGTGCATTGATGAATAAACATATATATGTATATGTTGATGTGGAATGAGTAGAATTGTGCAGGTGTGCATGGATGGATAAACATGAATATGTGTGTTTATGTTGAATGATAAGCATTATGAGAAATATGCTTGGTTTTATATATATATGCCTTGCGATGTATATGGAGTGAGATGTGATGATTGTGGCATAGTAAACATTGATATATGTATGTTTATGGGAAATGATATAAACTGTATCTTATAATGATGCATTGTTGAATGAACAAGTATGTGTGTGTTCATGTGGAATGATGAGAATGGTGAATGTATGCATAATGAATATGCTTGATGATATATCTATATTGTGATATATGATGAGTTGTGGTGAGAATATGTGTTATATGTTTATGTTGTAGTACATAATTATATGCATTGTTATTATGATAATATTTCTCACCCTTCTGCTGTGTTATGATGCTCTTTGAGGCATTGCAGATTAGGTGCTGGAGGTCTTTTTGTGAAGCGTGTCTTCATTCTTTTGGTCGGTTGGCTCTGATATGTAGCACCGGGTAGCTAGGATGTATATTATTCTTTTGTGATACATTTGTACATGTATCTTGTTGTTGAATGTTTATGTAAACATGACTTATAATGATGGATGATACTTGGTGATGTATATATCTACGTATATATACTTGGATGTATTTCAATGTTTGGATTTTCCGCTTTTATTCTAAATATTGAGATGTGGGTGTAAGGACAAAGTTCCTACGTTGAAAGTTACCCCACTGTTGCATATCATTTGTTGAGCATGTGTTGTATGTTTTAATTTCAAGCATAATGTGACATACCTTTTTATGTCATGTTGTTTTAATTATACTCTGATGAAATTTTCAATACGTGCCTAAATGATTTAATTAATTATTTTGGGGTATAGAAAGGGGTGTTACATTAAGTGGTATCAGAGCCAGTGTTGAGTCAGTTGTTGAGTCTGTTGGTGTGACAGTTGAATACTGTCGTTGTTGTTTGTCCCTTAGTACGTGATATGTGTGTGAAACACTGTCAGTGCTTTCTGGTTTTCTAATCCTTTGTTTTCAGGAGTTAGAATGAGATAAGTGGGGGAGAAGCTGGTACTTCTCCATGTTGCTTCAGGTGTGGAGCGCTGGCTCAGTGTGTTGTGAATTGCAAGATTGTAAGTGTTGTTTGGACAGTGTTGTTCCCGATTCCGTAAGAAATGTGAAGGTAAGGTTTATGTCAACTAAGGATTTGTGCCTTAGGTAGTTTTGTGTATGAGATGCAAGAAAGGCTATTATAGTTTGGTAAAGACGGTTTATGTACCATCATGATTGTCGACTGTCTATTGGCAAATTGAGGAACTGATCACCCTTAATCTCTTGTTGATAGCAGACGAAAATTATGTTAGATGGAATAGGCGGGTCTTTCCGGCTTTGATAGTGTGTGAAATGAATTGTTTGGAATTTAAGGAGATGATTATAGATTGTTTTGATGAGTCGATGAAGATGCTAATATCGGAAGATGAACTGGATTAGAGGTTTTGGTATGTTAGTCCAGTTGGGAAGTCATTGAGAGAGAATGATTGGGTTTTATTTAAGGACTGCTTCACAGAGAGTAGAGATTGAACTTAATTGGACGAAGGTGAATAGTTAAGGTTTATATCTGCTAAGTAAGTAGGAAACTCTTAGTAGATGGGAATAAGATGTTTGTTTTGTCTGTGATGGTAGTGTTCTGGGAATTGGCAGGAAGTCGCAGTGATGGGCCGTCAGTTGGGCATAGTTTTCAGATGTGTTTTTGGATGGAACATTAAGGTGTTGTCTTAGAGAGCTCCAGTATTGTTGGTAACAAAAAGAAGGATGATGGAATGGAATAACAAGTATAATGGTATTGAGACTATGGACAGCAAACTTAGAGTTCTGGTGGGTTTGGAGTCTTTGGAGTTTTAAGGCATTAATGGAAATTGTGAGAAAACCCTTGTGGGTGGATGTAACATTGTGTTTGAGAATTCTTTTTGGTTGGTTATTGATACATGTTGGAATTACGGAATTGGACGGTCAGGAGAAGAAATTGGGTATGGATTACTAACAGTTGAATAAGGTAATGATTGAGAATAAGTGTCCACTTTCATGAACAGATGACTAGAATGGTTTGATTGAGTTTGAGTGAATTACAATTGTTTGGAATGTTTGATAAGAGTGGTGAATTGTGTGAGTTGGGGCTTTGATCGATTTAATGTGACTGGTTAGGTTTGTTATCCTCGGAATAGGTTGTTATTTACTCGGTTAAGCTTGTATATGAGTAACCAGTTACCCAGTGAAAAGTTTTGCAAAAGCTTTAAGGATTTATATCTTTTGGATTTTGGTTGGGAATTGCAACGTACAGTGATGGTATTTGGTGTTAGTAACGCGTCTCTAATGTTTATGGAGTAGAGGAATCGTATCTTCCATATTTAATTGGATAAGTTCGTAGTGGTCTCGATTGAGGATATTTGGATTTGTTATAAACTCAGAGGAAGAATGAGTAAAGTGTTTGAGATTTGAATTACAAGTGTTGAAAAGAGACGAAGTTTTATGCTAAGTTATTCGAGTGAGAATTTTGGTTGAAAAGGGTTAGTTTCTTGGAAATGTTATTTCAGATAAGAGTATGGTTAATGGATCCATCGGAAGTAGATGTAGTTCTACATGAGAGGCTCCGAAGTTAGTTAAGGAGATTAGAAACTTTTGGGCTCAGTTGGTTGTTATTACAGGTTATGGAAGACTTTGTTAAGTTCGTACTTCTGCTATCTCAGTTGACTTACGAAGGGTGAGTCGTTTGTTTGGATGTTCGTTGTGAGTAAGTTTTGGTGAGCTGGAGTAGAAGTTGTCTACGGTTTCAGCTTTGATTTTGTTTGATCCTAATAAACCGGTTGTGGGGTATTGTGATGTATCTTAGATGAGTTTAGTCAACGTGGTAATGCAAGAGGGTGAAGTCGTGGCTTATGCTTTACGACAATTGAGGATTTATAAAAGGATCTGTATTATTATGGATTTGGAATTGGTTGCGGTGGTATTGTGTTGGAATAGTTGGAGGTATTATCTTTATGGTTCTAGGTTCGAAGTGTTTAGTAATCGCAAGAATATTGAGTACTTGTTTGGTCTAAAGGAATAGATTATGAGACAACAAGGATGGTTAGAGTTCGTGATGAGTTATGAATTTGGCTTGGATTATCCTTCGGGGAAAAGCTGTTGTTGTGCCTGAAAAGTTAAGTCGGAAGTTTCTATGCATGTCTGTTTTGATGGTCAGGGAGTTAGAATTATTTGAGCAATTCCGAGACTTGTGTATGGTGTATGAGATAACACAGGAGAGTGTGAGGTTGGTAATATTAAAGCGAACAGTGATTTTTGGCGAATATGAGAAAGAGTTAAACTTTGGACGTGAAATTGATAGTTTTGATGGTTACGAGTAATCAGAGTGCGCAGCGGAAGCGTGGGGTGGCACATTTTGTATTTACGTGTGGGACTTGTAAGAGTTCATAGGTTAAACATTGAGAACGTGTAGGAATGATGAGACCATTGGACGTTTCAGAATGGAAGTGTTAGGTGAAAGGTTTAAATATTATTCATGGGCTACTATGTAGATGGATGTTTTGGTTATATGTTCGATTGGGAATCGTAGCATTGTTGTAATAAGGTTGTGTGACAAGGATGTTGGTATTCTGGTTTTGTAGAGGTTGTGGAATCGATGTTGTGTCGTGGAACTTGTGTTCTTGTTTGTGTTGTTGCCTCGTTTCCATCGTGGTGGTTCGAGTGTGTGTGGCTAATTCCTTGTGGTGAATTACGGGAGTGTTATCTGTGGTGATGGTAACGATCTTGTTGTGTTTCGGTTCTAGAGTGAACCTGTGTGTTGGTATCGTGGTTTTCCTTGAGTTGTGAGTGGTCGTCAAGTGCATTGTATGGGCTTTGCATCTTGTCGTTGTTGTTGTCGTCATTGTCGTGTCGTTGTTGTATCTGCTGTTAGCACGGTGGTTTGTCAGTTGTGTTATTTGTGGTGTGCCTTTTGTTGGCATGTTGGTTTGTTAGTCGGATGCGAGAGTCGTGTCCGGAGTTGTTCGTCTCAGTATATTTTCGAGGACGAAAATGTCTAAGTGGGGGAGAGTTGTAACGCCCCGGTTTCGTCTTATTTAATTAATCGAGTCGATTTAATTATTTTTATTATTATATTATTTTATTCTTGACTTTTATTTGAGAATATATTATTTTTCATCGTTGTTTATGTTTTATCGCATTTTGAGAGCGTTTGTGAGATATTTGAGTGTAAGGGTATTTTAGTCTTTTCCCTAATTATTTACTAAGTTAGTAAAGAAAAGAGAATAGAAATAGAAAGGAGAGAAAAATAGAGAGAAAGAAAAGAGAAGAAGAAAAAGGGAAGAAAGAAAAGAAGAGAAAGGAGAAAAAGAGAGAAAAAGAGGAAAAGCTTGGAAACTCAAGAAAATCACTTCTAGGAATCGATTTAATCGGGTAAGGGTGTGAAATATTGTTATCCTAACTTTGTGTATGATTATGTATGTGTTTTGTGTGGATGTTTTGGTTGGTTTTCCATATTTTTCCGTTTAGGTCGAATTGTAGAAATCGATAGAAATCGATGTTTTCACGGATGAATTTCGAAATAAATTGCGTAGATTAGTCGTATGAGGTTAGGCCGAGATTATAGAAACTCGTTTGGTTGAAATCGGTTGATATTGTGAGTTTTGACATTTTTGGGTTTTGAGAATGTGAGTTTTCGGGTGAAAATCGAACGTCGTAGAATTATCGTTTTATGGTCCTAAAACGTTGATATATATTTGGTAAGGATTACTATGTATTTATTCGGAAGAAAGTAATTGAATCAGTCGGGTTTCCGGAGGGTTTTGTGTAGAGGCAGCAGCTGTTTTTTCTGGTTTTTAACAGGTGCAATCGATTGCAGCAGGATGCAAATCGATTGCACATGAAAAAAGGGCGAAAAATGTGATTTCTGGGGCCGTGCAATCGATTGCACACAGGTGTAAATCGATTGCACTCTGATGTTCTTTTTCAAAAAAATTTGTTTTTTAAAAGTTGCATAACTTTTTCGTCGTTTATCCGTTTTAGCTGTTCTTTATATCGATCTGAAGCTAAAAATATGTTCTATCATTTGGTGAAAAGAAATATTATTTTAGCCGACTTTTGGCTGACTTTACCGATTAATCGTGCATAGTTGTTTTTGATGAAATGAATGTGTGGTTATGAATGTGTTGCGGATATGCTTGTGGAGTGAACCCTTGATTGGGGGAATTCTTTGTGATTTGTGGCTCTTTGGTGAATATATGCATTGGTTGAGTTAAATTTTAATGCATGTTGATTGTGAATATATAATGAGATGTTGTGATGATTGATTGTTGTGGTTGATGGTGAGTAATTATTGATGTGAATGTATGTGGATTGTGTGTGATGAATGCATGACTATATTGTGAATATGTATGCATGTCAAGAGTGTCATGAGTCATGTTGTATGTGAAGCATCATGGTGTGCATTCTTGTGTTGTGTGATTCTAATGAGAATCCGCTGTAACGTCGTGTGCCCGTGTGGGGTGTGAGCGACGGTTTGATTCCAGAGGGAATCTGCTATAACATCGTGAGCCTTAAAAATAAGAGGACTGAAAGCGATTTGATATATCGTGAGCCTTAAAAATAAGAGGACCGAAAGCGATGGTTATAGACGATCGTGAGCCTTATACAAAGAGGACCGAAAGCGATCGGATTGTGAGCCTTATACAAAGAGGACCGAAAGCAATCCATAAACGTCGTGAGCCTTATACAAAGGGGACCGAAAGCGACGGGGAACATCGTATGCCCGACGGGGAGTTACATTGGTAACGAGCGATGGTTCCAATAAGTTCTTCAATTGAACTTGAGATGAAATGAGTCGGTACCGCATTGCATTTGCATAGAGTCATGAGTCGGTCTCTATGATTTGCATTGGTCATTATTGTATTTGTGCATTGATGAATAAACATATATATGTATATGTTGATGTGGAATGAGTAGAATTGTGCAGGTGTGCATGGATGGATAAACATGAATATGTGTGTTTATGTTGAATGATAAGCATTATGAGAAATATGCTTGGTTTTATATATATATGCCTTGCGATGTATATGGAGTGAGATGTGATGATTGTGGCATAGTAAACATTGATATATGTATGTTTATGGGAAATGATATAAACTGTATCTTATAATGATGCATTGTTGAATGAACAAGTATGTGTGTGTTCATGTGGAATGATGAGAATGGTGAATGTATGCATAATGAATATGCTTGATGATATATCTATATTGTGATATATGATGAGTTGTGGTGAGAATATGTGTTATATGTTTATGTTGTAGTACATAATTATATGCATTGTTATTATGATAATATTTCTCACCCTTCTGCTGTGTTATGATGCTCTTTGAGGCATTGCAGATTAGGTGCTGGAGGTCTTTTTGTGAAGCGTGTCTTCATTCTTTTGGTCGGTTGGCTCTGATATGTAGCACCGGGTAGCTAGGATGTATATTATTCTTTTGTGATACATTTGTACATGTATCTTGTTGTTGAATGTTTATGTAAACATGACTTATAATGATGGATGATACTTGGTGATGTATATATCTACGTATATATACTTGGATGTATTTCAATGTTTGGATTTTCCGCTTTTATTCTAAATATTGAGATGTGGGTGTAAGGACAAAGTTCCTACGTTGAAAGTTACCCCACTGTTGCATATCATTTGTTGAGCATGTGTTGTATGTTTTAATTTCAAGCATAATGTGACATACCTTTTTATGTCATGTTGTTTTAATTATACTCTGATGAAATTTTCAATACGTGCCTAAATGATTTAATTAATTATTTTGGGGTATAGAAAGGGGTGTTACATTAAGTGGTATCAGAGCCAGTGTTGAGTCAGTTGTTGAGTCTGTTGGTGTGACAGTTGAATACTGTCGTTGTTGTTTGTCCCTTAGTACGTGATATGTGTGTGAAACACTGTCAGTGCTTTCTGGTTTTCTAATCCTTTGTTTTCAGGACTTAGAATGAGATAAGTGGGGGAGAAGCTGGTACTTCTCCATGTTGCTTCAGGTGTGGAGCGCTGGCTCAGTGTGTTGTGAATTGCAAGATTGTAAGTGTTGTTTGGACAGTGTTGTTCCCGATTCCGTAAGAAATGTGAAGGTAAGGTTTATGTCAACTAAGGATTTGTGCCTTAGGTAGTTTTGTGTATGAGATGCAAGAAAGGCTATTATAGTTTGGTAAAGACGGTTTATGTACCATCATGATTGTCGACTGTCTATTGGCAAATTGAGGAACTGATCACCCTTAATCTCTTGTTGATAGCAGACGAAAATTATGTTAGATGGAATAGGCGGGTCTTTCCGGCTTTGATAGTGTGTGAAATGAATTGTTTGGAATTTAAGGAGATGATTATAGATTGTTTTGATGAGTCGATGAAGATGCTAATATCGGAAGATGAACTGGATTAGAGGTTTTGGTATGTTAGTCCAGTTGGGAAGTCATTGAGAGAGAATGATTGGGTTTTATTTAAGGACTGCTTCACAGAGAGTAGAGATTGAACTTAATTGGACGAAGGTGAATAGTTAAGGTTTATATCTGCTAAGTAAGTAGGAAACTCTTAGTAGATGGGAATAAGATGTTTGTTTTGTCTGTGATGGTAGTGTTCTGGGAATTGGCAGGAAGTCGCAGTGATGGGCCGTCAGTTGGGCATAGTTTTCAGATGTGTTTTTGGATGGAACATTAAGGTGTTGTCTTAGAGAGCTCCAGTATTGTTGGTAACAAAAAGAAGGATGATGGAATGGAATAACAAGTATAATGGTATTGAGACTATGGACAGCAAACTTAGAGTTCTGGTGGGTTTGGAGTCTTTGGAGTTTTAAGGCATTAATGGAAATTGTGAGAAAACCCTTGTGGGTGGATGTAACATTGTGTTTGAGAATTCTTTTTGGTTGGTTATTGATACATGTTGGAATTACGGAATTGGACGGTCAGGAGAAGAAATTGGGTATGGATTACTAACAGTTGAATAAGGTAATGATTGAGAATAAGTGTCCACTTTCATGAACAGATGACTAGAATGGTTTGATTGAGTTTGAGTGAATTACAATTGTTTGGAATGTTTGATAAGAGTGGTGAATTGTGTGAGTTGGGGCTTTGATCGATTTAATGTGACTGGTTAGGTTTGTTATCCTCGGAATAGGTTGTTATTTACTCGGTTAAGCTTGTATATGAGTAACCAGTTACCCAGTGAAAAGTTTTGCAAAAGCTTTAAGGATTTATATCTTTTGGATTTTGGTTGGGAATTGCAACGTACAGTGATGGTATTTGGTGTTAGTAACGCGTCTCTAATGTTTATGGAGTAGAGGAATCGTATCTTCCATATTTAATTGGATAAGTTCGTAGTGGTCTCGATTGAGGATATTTGGATTTGTTATAAACTCAGAGGAAGAATGAGTAAAGTGTTTGAGATTTGAATTACAAGTGTTGAAAAGAGACGAAGTTTTATGCTAAGTTATTCGAGTGAGAATTTTGGTTGAAAAGGGTTAGTTTCTTGGAAATGTTATTTCAGATAAGAGTATGGTTAATGGATCCATCGGAAGTAGATGTAGTTCTACATGAGAGGCTCCGAAGTTAGTTAAGGAGATTAGAAACTTTTGGGCTCAGTTGGTTGTTATTACAGGTTATGGAAGACTTTGTTAAGTTCGTACTTCTGCTATCTCAGTTGACTTACGAAGGGTGAGTCGTTTGTTTGGATGTTCGTTGTGAGTAAGTTTTGGTGAGCTGGAGTAGAAGTTGTCTACGGTTTCAGCTTTGATTTTGTTTGATCCTAATAAACCGGTTGTGGGGTATTGTGATGTGTCTTAGATGAGTTTAGTCAACGTGGTAATGCAAGAGGGTGAAGTCGTGGCTTATGCTTTACGACAATTGAGGATTTATAAAAGGATCTGTATTATTATGGATTTGGAATTGGTTGCGGTGGTATTGTGTTGGAATAGTTGGAGGTATTATCTTTATGGTTCTAGGTTCGAAGTGTTTAGTAATCGCAAGAATATTGAGTACTTGTTTGGTCTAAAGGAATAGATTATGAGACAACAAGGATGGTTAGAGTTCGTGATGAGTTATGAATTTGGCTTGGATTATCCTTCGGGGAAAAGCTGTTGTTGTGCCTGAAAAGTTAAGTCGGAAGTTTCTATGCATGTCTGTTTTGATGGTCAGGGAGTTAGAATTATTTGAGCAATTCCGAGACTTGTGTATGGTGTATGAGATAACACAGGAGAGTGTGAGGTTGGTAATATTAAAGCGAACAGTGATTTTTGGCGAATATGAGAAAGAGTTAAACTTTGGACGTGAAATTGATAGTTTTGATGGTTACGAGTAATCAGAGTGCGCAGCGGAAGCGTGGGGTGGCACATTTTGTATTTACGTGTGGGACTTGTAAGAGTTCATAGGTTAAACATTGAGAACGTGTAGGAATGATGAGACCATTGGACGTTTCAGAATGGAAGTGTTAGGTGAAAGGTTTAAATATTATTCATGGGCTACTATGTAGATGGATGTTTTGGTTATATGTTCGATTGGGAATCGTAGCATTGTTGTAATAAGGTTGTGTGACAAGGATGTTGGTATTCTGGTTTTGTAGAGGTTGTGGAATCGATGTTGTGTCGTGGAACTTGTGTTCTTGTTTGTGTTGTTGCCTCGTTTCCATCGTGGTGGTTCGAGTGTGTGTGGCTAATTCCTTGTGGTGAATTACGGGAGTGTTATCTGTGGTGATGGTAACGATCTTGTTGTGTTTCGGTTCTAGAGTGAACCTGTGTGTTGGTATCGTGGTTTTCCTTGAGTTGTGAGTTGGTCGTCAAGTGCATTGTATGGGCTTTGCATCTTGTCGTTGTTGTTGTCGTCATTGTCGTGTCGTTGTTGTATCTGCTGTTAGCACGGTGGTTTGTCAGTTGTGTTATTTGTGGTGTGCCTTTTGTTGGCATGTTGGTTTGTTAGTCGGATGCGAGAGTCGTGTCCGGAGTTGTTCGTCTCAGTATATTTTCGAGGACGAAAATGTCTAAGTGGGGGAGAGTTGTAACGCCCCGGTTTCGTCTTATTTAATTAATCGAGTCGATTTAATTATTTTTATTATTATATTATTTTATTCTTGACTTTTATTTGAGAATATATTATTTTTCATCGTTGTTTATGTTTTATCGCATTTTGAGAGCGTTTGTGAGATATTTGAGTGTAAGGGTATTTTAGTCTTTTCCCTAATTATTTACTAAGTTAGTAAAGAAAAGAGAATAGAAATAGAAAGGAGAGAAAAATAGAGAGAAAGAAAAGAGAAGAAGAAAAAGGGAAGAAAGAAAAGAAGAGAAAGGAGAAAAAGAGAGAAAAAGAGGAAAAGCTTGGAAACTCAAGAAAATCACTTCTAGGAATCGATTTAATCGGGTAAGGGTGTGAAATATTGTTATCCTAACTTTGTGTATGATTATGTATGTGTTTTGTGTGGATGTTTTGGTTGGTTTTCCATATTTTTCCGTTTAGGTCGAATTGTAGGAAATTGATAGAAATCGATGTTTTCACGGATGAATTTCGAAATAAATTGCGTAGATTAGTCGTATGAGGTTAGGCCGAGATTATAGAAACTCGTTTGGTTGAAATCGGTTGATATTGTGAGTTTTGACATTTTTGGGTTTTGAGAATGTGAGTTTTCGGGTGAAAATCGAACGTCGTAGAATTATCGTTTTATGGTCCTAAAACGTTGATATATATTTGGTAAGGATTACTATGTATTTATTCGGAAGAAAGTAATTGAATCGGTCGGGTTTCCGGAGGGTTTTGTGTAGAGGCAACAGCTGTTTTTTTCTGGTTTTTAACAGGTGCAATCGATTGCAGCAGGATGCAAATCGATTGCACATGAAAAAAGGGCGAAAAATGTGATTTCTGGGGCCGTGCAATCGATTGCACACAGGTGTAAATCGATTGCACTCTGATGTTCTTTTTCAAAAAAATTTGTTTTTTAAACGTTGCATAACTTTTTCGTCGTTTATCCGTTTTAGCTGTTCTTTATATCGATCTGAAGCTAAAAATATGTTCTATCATTTGGTGAAAAGAAATATTATTTTTAGCCGACTTTTGGCCGACTTTACCGATTAATCGTGCATAGTTATTTTTGATGAAATGAATGTGTGGTTATGAATGTGTTGCGGATATGCTTGTGGAGTGAACCCTTGATTGGGGGAATTCTTTGTGATTTGTGGCTCTTTGGTGAATATATGCATTGGTTGAGTTAAATGATAATGCATGTTGATTGTGAATATATAATGAGATGTTGTGATGATTGATTGTTGTGGTTGATGGTGAGTAATTATTGATGTGAATGTATGTGGATTGTGTGTGATGAATGATGACTATATTGTGAATATGTATGCATGTCAAGAGTGTCATGAGTCATGTTGTATGTGAAGCATCATGGTGTGCATTCTTGTGTTGTGTGATTCTAATGAGAATCCGCTGTAACGTCGTGTGCCCGTGTGGGGTGTGAGCGACGGTTTGATTCCAGAGGGAATCTGCTATAACATCGTGAGCCTTAAAAATAAGAGGACTGAAAGCGATTTGATATATCGTGAGCCTTAAAAATAAGAGGACCGAAAGCGATGGTTATAGACGATCGTGAGCCTTATACAAAGAGGACCGAAAGCAATCCATAAACGTCGTGAGCCTTATACAAAGAGGACCGAAAGCTACGGGGAACATCGTATGCCTGACGGGGAGTTACATTGGTAACGAGCGATGGTTCCAATAAGTTCTTCAATTGAACTTGAGATGAAATGAGTCGGTACCCCGCATTGCATTTGCATAGAGTCGTGAGTCGGTCTCTATGATTTGCATTGGTCATCATTGTATTTGTGCATTGATGAATAAACATATATATGTATATGTTGATGTGGAATGAGTAGAATTGTGCAGGTGTGCATGGATGGATAAACATGAATATGTGTGTTTATGTTGAATGATAAGCATTATGAGAAATATGCTTGGTTATATATATATATGCCTTGCGATGTATATGGAGTGAGATGTGATGATTGTGACATAGTAAACATTGATATATGTATGTTTATGGGAAATGATATAAACTGTATCTTATAATGATGCATTGTTGAATGAACAAGTATGTGTGTGTTCATGTGGAATGATGATAATGGTTAATGTATGCATAATGAATATGCTTGATGATATATCTATATTGTGATATATGATGAGTTGTGGTGTGAATATGTGTTATATGTTTATGTTGTAGTACATAATTATATGCATTGTTATTATGATAATATTTCTCACCTTTCTGTTGTGTTATGATGCTCTATGAGGCATTGCAGATTAGGTGCTGGAGGTCTTTTTGTGAAGCTTGTCTTCATTCTTTTGGTCGGTTGGCTCTGATATGTAGCACCGGGTAGCTAGGATGTATATTATTCTTTTGTGATACATTTGTACATGTATCTTGTTGTTGAATGTTTATGTAAACATGACTTATAATGATGGATGATACTTGGTGATGTATATATCTACGTATATATACTTGGATGTATTTCAATGTTTGGATTTTCCGCTTTTATTCTAAATATTGAGATGTGGGTGTAAGGACAAAGTTCCTACGTTGAAAGTTACCCCGCTGTTGCATATCATTTGTTGAGCAGGTGTTGTATGTTTTAATTTCAAGCATAATGTGACATACCTTTTTATGCCATGTTGTTTTAATTATACTCTGATGAAATTTTCAATACGTGCCTAAATGATTTAATTAATTATTTGGGGGTATAGAAAGGGGTGTTACACCTGACAGGTATTGTTTTTGAGCCAAATTAGGTCACTGAACCTAGTTTGGATGTGCATTTATTTTGCGCGTTGTCTTGCAGGAAGTATCTATTACAATTCTTCATTGAAGGCGGAGGATGCTCTCCAACAGTGTTGTCATAACAATATCTCTTTGGAATTTATACTCAATAACAAGTGGCAATCTCTTTGAGAGATTTGTTTTATATGACGATAAGCGGCAGTCTCACCCGAGAAGCTTATTTGTCCTTTGTGTTATTTAATCTCTGGCAATTACAAATCAGTATTTCCCTAGAAGTCTGTCAGAAGGATATGGTTGAAAATCTTACAAACGATTTCTCTTTATTTAAGTTACCCTCTCCACGAGGATTTTATGGCAAAAAATGATTCCTCAGCCAATCCTTTGCTTAGCTGACTTCTATCTAAGTTAATGAAGAATATGTTGGTTTTTTCTCTTTATTTGAGAAAGTTTTCTCATAAAGCAACCAACCTGTATCTCTCTTATGAGATTCCCAGTAAAGTCCAGTTGTAACTGATATCTTTGTTAAGATCTTTGGTTGTCCCCTATTTATATTATTAGTTCAGTCGTTACTAGCTTTTCCTTTTGAATTCTAGTTGTTACTAGTCTCTAGTTGATATTTGTTTGTCTGGTTGTTACTAGTACTCTCTTGAATGTCAAACCTTCGTACACATTCTTAGATGAGCACCAAAAACCATAGCATGCACCAAAATCTTGAACCTTGTACACTTTTGCTTCCATTTTAAGTAATGTTTACACATGCCTTTGTAAGGATTTTACCTGTTTATAATTTAAATGTCTCAGTTGTCACTCGTAAAGTCTAGTTGTTACTAACATCATAGTTTCACTACTACGAAAAACCTATTTAACAACGGTTCGAAATGACATATAATGACGCGGGCGAAGGCGTTGTTATGTAGAGTGTTATTGTATATACAATGACGGCCCAGTAACCGTTGTAATAAAATGGAAAACGTGCTACCTATAATGACGGTTATTTTAAATGCCCGTTGTTGTATGTCTTTTAATAAGATAAAAAAAATACAGCATTAGAATTACCTATAATGACGGTTATTTAAAAAAAACCGTTGTTGTATGTCTTTTAATAAAGTAAAAAAAATTGCAGCATTAGAACAAGAACAACAGCAAGAACATCAAGAACAACAATAAGAACAAGAACAACAGTAAGAACATCAAGAACAACAATAAGAACAACAAGAACAACAACAAGAACAACAACAAGAACAAGAATAAGAATAAGAATAAGAACAAGAACAAGAAAAAGAATCATAAGAAGAAGAAGAAGAAGAAGAAGAAGAACAACAACAACAACAACAACAATAATAACAATAATAACAACAAGAACAACAACATCAACAACAACAACAACAACAATAATAACAATAATAACAACAAGAACAACAATAATAAAAAAGAACAACAAGAACAACAATAATTAAAAAAGAACACCAACAACTAACATTGCTAACTCGAGTTCTGAAATTTGTTCTGAAATTTGGTTTAGTGGAGAAATAGAGTATCGTAACTGAAAGATGATGTTTGGAGGTAGAAGATGTAGTTCGTCTAAGTTTTAGGTTTCACACGGATCACTAATAGCAGTGTCTTGGCCGTTGATAATCACTAAATGGACGACCAAGATTTGTTTAAGGATAGTGAATAAACTTAATATGCGCGCCACCTATAATGTTGGTAATGAGAATTGAAAATATAAGTAAAAAAACAAAAATGCTGGTGCTGAGACTTGAACCCATGACAAGACGCTACCTATAATGACGGTTGGTTTAAATTACCCGTGGTGAAAGTTCTATCATCATTTTGAAAAAATAAGTAAAAAAAAGCTACCTATTACAACGGTTGGTTTAAATACCCATTATGAAAGGTCTGTCAACATTTTGAAAAAATAGGAAAGAATTAACATGATTAAAATAAATTTAGAAAAATCTAAAAACACGAAATTTAATCTAATTAGGTAAAATAAGAATTTTGAGAATTTTTTTAGAATTTTTTTAGACTATGAAAACAGTAAAAAAATTCATTAAAAATAGAAAAAAGATGAATTTGGGGTTTTGAGGATGACATCCCGTAACTCTTCCAGATCTGAAGAGTATATGTCTATAGCGGTTCAAATCAAAGATAAATAGGTAAACAAAGATGACACCCAAATCAGATAAATGACTGCTTCATATAAAATGCCAATGATCAAAATATGTACATACGTTTACATGTATTCAACTAATTTGTCAAATGAATGTGAATATCGTTCTTCATCACTATTATCACGCATCCTCGCAATATCGTATCGATCCTACTCATGCTAGCCATGCTACTTAATCAACACAATACAATAAAAGATACAATGAATATCAATTCACAAAACCATGTCAAACGTTTTACTCATTGATAGATGAAAATCTAAGATCAAGGATTTGTAAAGGTTTTGTCAAGACCACAAATAATCAATCAAAGACAACAACAATAGAGAATCGAAACATATTCACAAACATAGATTAGATGAAATACATAAGGTATCAAGTGATTACATCCAACACCAACAAGAAATCAAAGCACTTACCTTCTCTCCCTTGAAAATGAAGAGATGCAAAGTTTCTCTCTGAAAAATATCTAAATCTATCAAAACTCTCTCTAAAAAGTGTGAAGAATGTATTTATAACACATTTAGGAAATTACATGTTCGCAAAGCGAACCATTTATTCGCATAGCGAATGGTAAAAATAGGCACTTCAGGTGCCTCTGAATAGTTAAACCGCCCCAGAAATTCTCGTGAGTTCACAATGCGAAGGATCACTCGCAAAGCGAACACTCGCTTTCCCATTCGCAAAGCGAACTTTACTGCCTTTTGCCCCTGCCAAAATCTAGGACCATTCGTTGGGACCTCGCTAGCCTTCGCAAAGGGAAGCTTCGCTAGAAATTCGCCAGAGTTCGTAAAACGAACCAACTGAAGTATTCCTCATTTCTTTGGTAGCTTGCACCACTTTCTTGTGTCTTACACTTTGATCAACTTATGCCTTTTCCTGCACAATAACACACACATTACAAGCACTAAAGGTATATTCTCATTGTTAGAAGAACAACAACAATCATGGAAAAACCAATGAAAACATGAGAAAAAAGTGGAAAAAGTGCAAAGAAAGATATGTCATTTTTAGGTCAAATCCGCACCTAACAACTTGTTCATATGATGTCTAACTTTCAATATGCCATCCTTTGCATGCTTGCATATTCATCCACATGTTATTGTCATAAACATGTCACTCTTGCTCAAGTATGTTTGGTTGTCAACATTTGCTTGTTTTCAAATTATACCCATGATAAGTAATATCTTAACTTATCCATGTATGCTTTGAACTTTGATTGTTATCATGACTCATGTATGCTCTACTTCATCTTTGAACTTCATTCATGTTTAGGTATTGTTATACCCTTTACACATGTTATCTTTGAACTTTCATCCATGTTTAAGTAATGTCTTAACTTATACATGTCAACTTTGAACCTTTGTTTTATCCATGTTTAAGTGTTGTCATAACTTTCACATGTTAACTTGAACTTTGAATCTTACCATGTTTAAGTGTTGTAATAACTTATTGATGCTTTGAAATGTTAAATTATATTCATGATTAAGTGTTGTTACAACTTATCCTCTTTTGTCTTGTATTCATGATTAAGTGGTGTTAGTAAACCCTAAAGCATGTTGCTTTATCCATGACCTTAGTCTTGTTAGAACTATATCTCATGATTGTTTAAATGTTGTAGCATCTTTGTTTGATTTAACTTGTTTGGTTGTCACCATGTTAATTGAAAACTTCTTTGAACTTTTGAACTTACTAGGTAGTTACCTTCTCTAGTTCATGACTTTGTTAAGCCCTTTCTCTAAATGTTGTTACATTTATCTTTATACTTTGGTTGTAACCACATGCTTTACCTTTGCCATGCTAACATCATGTTTGAACGTTACTTTGATTGATACCATGTTTAAATATCCTATTTGTTCATACCATCCATACTTAATCATACTCCATTTAACTTTGCCAAGTTATCCCCCCCAAAGTGATGTTAGCTTGTTAGCTTCCATCCTCAAGTTGCCCTCTATTCCTTAATCCAAGGGAAAGTCTCTCTATTGACTCAATGTCATAGATAGCTCATCATTACCCACCCTTTGACCTTGTTAGAGTCATTAGGTTTTTGAGTCTTAGACTTAGGTTAGAATTTACAAATCTTTTGACTTTGTCAAGTCAAGTAAGTATTAAGACCTTAACACTTAATCCCCTTGAATCTTGATCATAATCAAGTATTCATCCATCCCTATTTAGGTGAACTACAATTTCTCTGATTCCATCCTTGTAAGGATATGTAGGCACAAGACCGAAAAGTTTTGGCGAACATACTTAGTGACTAAACCTTTAGGTTCCTATCTCTCACCATATAACCCAAACACAAACAATATCAAACAAAATCACAAATACATATAAGAGGTTCCTATAGAATAATATAGATACTTAGGATGCTAATACCTTCCTTAAGTATAACCAATCCCCGAACCCCAAAATCTCTTAGCATTGTTGTTACATTGCAAAACTTAGGTTTTTTTTTTTTACAATCTTTACCCTTTCCCTTGGATAAATCAAAGCTCGATGGTCAATCTTTTAAAGATTTATGATTCAAGTTTAATCAATAGCTTGATATCTAATTTTCACCGCAACATTGTGTTTGTCATCATAAAAAAGGGGGAGATTGTTAGAACAAGATTTGTTCATGACATATTTTCCTTGGGTTTTGATTCTAACAAAGTATTGAAAGAATAATGGTTTATTTGATGTGTGTTACATGTGTTCAGGTTCTAATACTTGTAAATATTATAGTCAGAATCTGTTTTGCATTAGCACACTTTGGGAGTTGCTGAATTGCTAGCTTCTGGTGGCAGAATCTGAAGAACACTTTCTAAGTGATGTCTGGTGTAGACTCTGAAGCTGAAAGTCTCAGCTTCAGAAGAAGCAACATAAATGTCTCTACATTTAGTGAATGCAAATTGGCTTCTGGTACCATTCAGAGTTGGTGATAAAACATAAGTTGTCTGTACTGTAGAAAGAAAGTTGTATTGTCAAATCAGTTTGTCAGCTAGAGTCTACAGATTGCAAGGGTCAAGAAAAGATGAGATGCTTTATGGATATCTACTCTTAACGGGTCTAATAGTACAAAATCTCTTGAAGACTCAAAGGTTAAACATGTTACACATTGGATCAAGATCTTCTGGTGTATCTATCTTCAACATCTCTTGTACTATGGAGCAAAAGCAAAGACTCTTGAACAAGTTACCTCTTCAACTGCTAGTTTCTAAAAAGGCTATAAATATGGATGAAGGTTCAAACTGAATCTTTAACAAGGATCATCCAGAAGAAGGAGTAACAAGATCAACAATTATCAACACCATTGTATATGCATATTTTCTGTTGTAGGTTGTAATTGTAAAAGCCTTAAGATTTCTTATACATTAAATATCTTAGAAATCTTAGAAATCTTAAGTGCTTTAGGTCTTTGTTATGGTAATTTCCCGTACCTCTGATACTTGTATCATGTACACCTTGTTCTCTATTCTGCTGAACTTGTTTAGCAGTTTAGATTAAGCTTCGAGCCAAGATGCTTGAGCCATATAAGTCTCTTGCTATATGCTTGAGCTGTGAAAGTCTTAATCAACTAGGGTGATTGAGCAGAAATCTTGTGTCATTGGGATACAAGCAAGGAAGTCTCGAGCCAAGATGCTTGAGCCACGTAAGTCTCTTGCTATGTGCTTGAGTTATGAAAGTCTTAATCAAGTGTATTGATTGAGCAGGTTGGCTCGGTACATGAAACTGGAGCAGTAAGTCTTGAATCTGAGGGGTTCAAGAAAAGAGGCTCGTTTCATGGGACTTGGAGAAGAAGTCTCAGCTAGTGTGGCTTGAGCAGGTGAGCTCAGTACATGGAACTGGAGCAGTAAGTCTTGATCTGAGGGGTTCAATAAATGAGGCTCGTTTCATGGGACTTGGAGTAGTAGGCTCATCCAGAGTGGCTTGGAGCAGAAGCCTTGGGTCCGAGGGACTTAAGCAGAAGTCTTGGGTTGAGGGCCTAAGCAAGAAAGTCTTTGGGTTGTAGAACCTAAGCAAGAAGTCTCAAGTGTAGCTTAAGTAAGAAGTCTTGGACCTTGGGTCTGAGCAATTGTAAAAGTCTTATGCAAAATTCATAAGCGATTGTAATTATGATTTGATTATAGTGAAAATCTCTTATGAAGCAAGGGGGCTGGACTACTCTCAGTTTGGGAGGAACCAGTATAAATCTTTGTGTCTTCTGCTATTATTTATTTGCTTATGTTAATATTTTATTGCAAAGAATTAACCAGAACCTGAACATCAATTTAGATTCTAAACTCTGATCAGATCCATACCAAGAAAAACGAAAACACAATTCAACCCCCCTTCTTGTGTACTTTTCTCACCTTCAAAGTGTTCGATAAATTGCCTTTGAGTATTTTAATTTATTTTTGTTCATTGGAAATAAGCTCTACGCATAGCTCAACATTTAATTGATGTGTGAATTAATCATTGTTGAATAATGTTTGTTCATTATCATCCAATTGGTTTACGCTGCGTATATCAGAGCTTTTTG